>JANZYN010000003.1:0-572360 GCA_025583755.1 Cordyceps tenuipes
CTATAAAGGCTCCTTAGCCTTCCTATAAAGGAAGATAGAGTCTTTACTCCCTTTTAGTGTATTTACCTTCTATAGCCCTAGAGCGTACAGCTTAGCTATAAATATAGTTATAGTTCTAACCCTAACCCTAAGAGTTTCTATAAGAAGAATACAACTAGGTGTAACCTTCCTTTATTGTCTTACTGTCTAAGCTACCCGCCTAGGCTATAGTCTAAGGCGTTAGTCTTAAGCTCGTAAGGCTTATCCTAATTAAGTGCTTTTAATATAGGTTCTTTTATAACTAAGTCTTTAATGTCTTAGAATGCCTTAGCTTTATATTCTCCCTACTTAAAGCTAATTTCTTTCTTCGTTAGATTAGTAAGAGGTCGTACTATATTACTGTATCCCTTAAGGAACTTACAATAGAAGTTCATAAAGGCAGTAAACGCTCTTACATCTTTTAGTGTTATTAGTATTAGCTATTCCTTAATAGTTTTAATCTTATCGTCGCTTATTTGTACTTCTCTATACGTAAGTACATATCCTAGGAAGTGTATAGTCTTCTAGTAGAACTAGTATTTCTTTACTTCCACTAGGAGGTTATTATCTTATAGCGTCTATAGTACCTTATAGACATATTACTTATATTCCTCTAGTGTGTTCGAATAGATAAGGATATCGTTAAGGTAGACAACTATAAAGATTCCTAGCCATTTTTATAGGATATTATCGATTATTATTTAAAACGTTACTAGTGCGTTAGTTAGCCTAAAAGGCATTACTAGGTACTTATAGTATCCTCTAGTGGTTCTAAATACTATTATCTACTCTTAGCCCTCCTTTATTCGTATAAGGTTATAGGCTCCTTTTAGGTCGAGTGTTATAAACTATATAGCTTTATAGACCTTATCGCGTATTTTAGTGATAAGTAGTAATAGGTATTAGTTCTTAATTATAATCTCGTTTAGTTACTAATAGTTAATATATAGTTATAGTTTTCTATTTTTCTTTAGTACCTATAGGATTAGGTATCCTACTAGGGACTCTAATAGTCGTATGTATCCCTTTTATAGTATCTCCTCTAGATACTCCTTAAGCGCTTAGTCCTATATAGGGTTCTAGGGATATATCTTATAGAACCTTAGTTCCTTACTAGACTAGAGTTTAATCTTATAGTCCTAGCGTAAATACTCTAGTAGTCCTATTTCTAGCTCTCTACTAAATAGCTTACTATACTTTAAGTATTCCTTAGGAATCTCCGTTGTTTTAGCTTTTAGCTCTCTAGCGATTACATATAGTCCTAGAGGCCTATCGTGATTTAATAAAAGTGCCTTTCTTTAGCCGCTCTTTATATTATAATCGTATCCTAGTGTATCCTACTAAAGTTAGCCTATTCTCTAGTTAACTCTAGGATTACTCGCCTATAACTAGGGTATCCCTAATATAACGTTATGTTTTAAGATCTCTATAATATCTAAAGAGAGAGTATATTTCTAGCCTTATATAGAGATAGGAAGTTATACGGTTTCCTAATCTATAACTCCTTAGCCGTACTAAACTACTTCTCCTTCTACGTTCGTAAGTCGGTAGGGCTCGTTCTTTCTTTTCTAGGGTAATCGTAATTTATTAACGAGATTTAGCGAGATATAGTTTCCTTATACTCTACTATCGATTATTGCCTAGGTTTTATTTCTATTAATAAGGATATTAACTATAAGATAACTAGTACTATTAACGTCTATAGTACATAGAGACCGATTAGATCTCCGTTAAAGTATCGGTCTTAGTTATAATAACGGCTATTATTTCCTAAACTTCCTTCCTCTTACTTATTATATAGTCTACTTATTAGACTTATCTTAGAGCTATAACGACGGTTAAGTTATCTACCTTCTAAGTTAATTAGATTTAGACTAAGTAAATTATTCTCCCTTATATAGTTTCTATTATATTCCTATCGTGTAGGTCTAACGTAGATAGTATAGGTATTATCCTTAATTCGGGTTTCTTCGTTTTATCGTAATACAATATAGTCGTCCTCCCTTCTATACTCTATCTAACCTTAGAGTTCCTTAGTATAGTAGGGTTTAATATTAGGAGTAGGAAACTATTAGTACTTAATCTTATCTATAAGGTGATCCTTATAGTGATAGTACGTACACATAGTCCATATAAGTCGGTAGTGTTATAGGTGTCGTATAATATGTTTAGAGTGGTTTTCGTCTTTAGCTACCTCGTATTCCCTATCTTAGTCCTCTTAGATAGATATAGCTAGTATATCTAAGTTAGTGATTACTTCGCCTTTAACTATAATAAACTCTATATCCTTAGACTTAAAGTTTATAGGTTGTGCCTAGTTCTATAAGATATACTTCTTACTACTATAATCCTAAGGTGTCTTAAGGAAGACCTTCTTCTATTTAGTGTCTATAGTGCTTAAAGCGATAAAGGCGTCTTTAAGCTTTAATTAGTTAATTTAGGTAGTCCTAGATTCGTAAAGATACTATCTAGATCCTTCTTTATCGGTTTTATAGATTAAGTATACGTTGTTATAGTATACTAAGAAGTATAGATAGTTATGTGTATATATCTCTTCTTCTTTATTAAGTACTAGTTAGGTTCTAAAATCCTAGTCTTCGTCTAATAATACTTCGTTATAATCTATAAATTAGTCGCCGTCTAAGACGTATTCCTTACTATTAACTATACTAATGTTATAAATTAATAGGTCTTCTTAGTTTACTACGTTTAGCTTCTAGTGTTCTTATACGGGTTTCTAAGACTTCTTTAGAGCCTTACACTTATTTATAAAGTGTCCTAGCTTTCTATAATTATAATAAGTCTTACCCTTTTCCTTATAAGTAGTATTAAGTTCTATTAGGCCTAAATGAGTTCTATAGGCCGTAGACCCTTAGTATCGCCTACTAGTGTTTAGCTAATAGCGTAGTAGTGGGTTATTTCGTTTTCTAGTACCCTATCCTCTACGTTTAAGTCGCCTAGTATAGAGTCGGTTATTAACCTTAATGATCTTACTAGCGAATTTATTAAAGGTGTTAGGTCGATCCTCCTTTACGATCTTATCCTTTACGTCCTCTCGTAGAGCGTCGTAGAGTAGCTCTATTATACTATTGTTATTCTACGTAAGGTGGTTTAAGATACGCTTAAATTCCCTTATAAGGTACTAAGTAGACCTAGTCTACTTAAGGGCTTTAAGTTTATAAGTAATAGTACGAATTTTATCTAGATCTCTAAAGGTAGTTTAGAGTAGTTCTTTAAAGCGTTTATACTGCTAAAAGATTCGTATAGTTTCGTCCTTAAGTTCTTTATTATTAAGGTAGTCTTAAAGAGTTAGCTCTTACTACTCTATTACCTTACTAATAAGAAGATTTCTAATATAAAGTATCTTTACGGTAGGATTAATAATAGTAGTATTAATATAAAGATAGGCTTTAGCCTAAGTTAAGAAGTTTCGAACGTCTCCTTTAGTTCTATTAAACGAGTTAGGTTTAGGAAATTTTAGAAGCGTAAGGGTTCTAGTGTTAGCGTTCTATATAGTCTAGATTTAAGTAGTAAGGGTGTCGATCTACTACCTTATCTACGCTATAGCTTAGCCTAGGTTAGTTGTTACGCTACTAGTAGTGGACATTATAAAGGTTAGCTGCTTACGGTTTTAAGGTAACTTACTAAATAGGACTAATTAAAATATAATAGTGGCTTATTCCTAATCTATAGTAGGTCTATTTCTTAGGTAGAGAGTTAGGTCGAAATACATAAGAGTACTAGTAAGTAGTATTATAGTGTAAGTCACGTTAGGAGATTACTCCTAATAGTCTAAGTATAGCTTAGATTATTACTTAGATTAATTAGTAGAGATCTAGTCTAGCTATCTACTAGAAATCCCCTTCCCTATATACCTATCCTATCCTCTACTGTATTCCTAGATTATACCGATCCCTCCTAACCTATTAGCCTAGATTAGATTAAGTCCGTCCAATAAGTCCTCCTAGATTAGTCCGATCCCTCCTAACCCATCAGCCCGGATTAGATTAAGTCCGTCTAACGAGTCCTCCTAGATTAGTCCGATCCCTCCTAATCTAGTTATGTGACCCTTAGTCTTATCTTCGCATTAGCCATACAGTGGCTTCCTGCCCCTCCTGTGTCTAGCTTCCTTTATGTGCAACGGGCCGCCTATGTAGGCCTCCCTGCCCGTTTGTCACACTTATCTACGCTATAGCTTAGCCTAGGTTGGTTGTTGTGCCGCTAGTAGTAGACATTGTAAAGGTTAGCTGCTTACGGTTTTAAGGTAACTCACTAAATAGGACTAATTAAAATATAATAGTGGCTTATTCCTAATCTATAGTAGGTCTATTTCTTAGGTAGAGAGTTAGGTCGAAATACATAAGAGTACTAGTAAGTAGTATCGTAGTGTAAGTTACGTTAGGAGATTACTCCTAATAGTCTAAGTCTAGCTTAGATTATTGCTTAGATTGATTAGTAGAGATCTAGTCTAGCTATCTACTAGAAATCCCCTTCCCTATATACCTATCCTATCCTCTACTGTATTCCTAGATTATACCGATCCCTCCTAATCTATTAGCCTAGATTAGATTAAGTCTGTCCGACGAGTCCTCCTAGATTAGTCCGATCCCTCCTAATCTAGTCACGTGACCCTCGGTCTTATCTTCGCATTAGCTATATAGTGGCTTCCTGCCCCTCCTGTGTCTGGCTTCCTTCGTGTGCAACGGGCCGCCTATATAGGCCTCCCTGTCCGTTTGTTATAGTTAGCTACTTATAGTTTTAAAGTAATTTACTAAATAGGACTAATTAAAATATAATAGTAGTTTATTCTTAATCTATAGTAGGTCTATTTCTTAGGTAGAGAGTTAGGTTAAAATATATAAGAGTACTAGTAAGTAGTGTTATATAAATACTATTAGGAGATTACTCCTAATAAACTAATAAATAGAATATTACTTAGAGATTAATTAGTAGAGATCTAGTCTATCTATCTATAAGAAATCCCCTTCCCTATATACCTATCCTATCCTCTACTATAACTTACGATTAATTCCGTCGACTATTCGGCTAGGTCGACCGCTAGTTGTCCTTAATCGAACATTAATCCCTTTAGTCGCCTACCCGAGGTTATGTGACCCTTAGGTCCTTCTTTACACTAGCTATATAGTGGCTTCCCGTCCCTCCTGTGTCTAGCTACCTTTGTGTGCAATAGGCCGCTCATGCAGGCCTCCCTATCCGTTTGTCACACCCACCATGCTTTACTTTACGCGACATTTCATATAGGCTTAGGCATTGTCTTAAAAAGCCTGTTTATTTTTACACTTAGACATAATAACTTCTATTAATACACCTAAAGAAGCTAGTAGAGAAACACTTCTGCTGGCAAGTTGGGAAGCATCTAAGGACGACGGATGCGTGGTGTTTCTTCGTCTCGTCCTTTATTATACTGTATAGTGTGTGCTAATCCTTTGTATGTGCGGAAAAAATGACTTGTAAACTATGGTGCATAGTACTTTGTTGAGCTTAACCCTGGAGAAACATGGATTTCTGGCAGCTTTGACCTACCACCCAGCACGCCTCATCAAGAATCTCCCGTTTCTTCTTTCCCCCTTTTCTTTCTTAATATCTCAAACGGCTGGTACTTGATGCGCAATCGAGATTTTATGCGTCTGCTGCAGTGTTGGCCTTGTCAATCGTGTCTTTGCACATTTGCAAAAACACCGGTCCCAGCTCCGGACGGTGCAAAGGGACAAGACTAAAGATCAATGATGCGACAAGGAGGAATAGAGACTTCCTGCCCACACGTAACGAGTACTTTTCCGCGACGAAGCGGAAAAAGGTCTCTCGCAAGCCCTCGAGGAGCTCCGCGTCCACCTCGTCGAGGAGGGGAACGCTTCCACTGGCCATGTCCGCCAAGCGAGGGTCGTTGTCGGCATGAAGCAGCATGACGTGGTCATATCCGCACAGAGACTGCAGCACCTTGGCCAAGTCGTAGTGTATATCTCCCTCGGAGCTGAGAGTGTCCCCAAGCTGGCAGCGCACATCAATGAAACTGACGCGCGCTCCGTCGGGCGAAAGGATAGCATTGCTGAATACCGGGTCGCCGTGGATAATGTCAGCGCGCAACGCCATGTCCTCGGCCTCGTACGTGTCGAGGAACTCGTTTATGTGCGCGTACAGGGATGCGGCCAGCGGACCGAGGGCGTCGTAGCGGCTTCGATGCTCTGCGTAGCGACGGCGCAGCTTGGTTCCGTAGTTGTCGTAGATCCTGGGTGCGTGGCCCTTTTTTTCCGCAGAGTGGCTTCCAAAGCGCTCCGACAAGGCGGAAGAGATGGGAAGCGTCGGCTTAGCCGAAAAGCTGGTCGAATGGATCTTGTAGAGGCCCCTGAGAAGCGTGGATAGGCGGCCGCTGGTGATGGACCGCCCGACCAGGAGATGCGAAAAGGTCAGGCCGCGTCTGTTTTCCATGTGAATGGCGTAGACGCCAGTCTCTTTGATGTATTCGACATTGTCGATGTGAGGAAACATGTCGGCAAGACTGGGAGGCATGTGAGAGTAGAAGAAGAGCTCACCGAGGATGTGGTCCGACTTGCTCGACTTGATCACGGTGTCGTTGATAATCTGGATGGTGTTGAAATCTCGAGAAGCAACCATGCCTGCCGTTTCTGGGCTCTGGGTAACGTCCGACTGGAGAGCCTCCTCGAGCAGCCAGCCGACCTCTTGCATGGTATCCAACCTCGCGTTGACAGCCAGGTCATCAATGTACACATCGGCATATGGCTTCCCAAAATTAATTTCATGGAATGGAATGTCGTATCTTGCAAGCTGCGCAAAGGTGACGACAGCAATATCCGCCATGACGCTGCCAACGTTTCCATTGTGTGTCTTCATACGACGGGCTGTTTGCTATTCGACACAGGTCCAAGTCAGCGTACTAAAGCTATGTGGCTTCACGCAGTCGTCACGACAGGAATACATGCTTACAATAATGATGTAGTGCCCTGCTTCAAACAGCTGCTGAAGCAGCTTGATGTTGTGTTCTATCGGTGGGCATGTGGAGTAGTCGCCTGACCTAACAGGCGCGCCGACGAGCGTCATGTCCAGGTCAAAACAGAAGCGGCGCTTCTGAGCCTGGGCTTTGGACTCGGCAACATTCATCTTGAGCATGGTGAGAAAGTCTTTCAGCTGCTCCGGTGTTCCGACGATGCTGAAATCGTCCTTTTGGACTGGAAGCGCAACAAAAGGAACGTCATTACCAATCATGAGCCCAACTAGCTGAGACGTAAAGTACTCTCTAGCTATAAAATCGGCTGGCAACGGTGTGTCGAGATAGTTGGCAGCCCAATGTCTCAGTTGGCTTCCAGACGGGAAAATATAAGCTCCAGTGTTCGCCTTATTGGTGATGGCCATCTTTTCTCGAATGTCCGTGATCTTCTCGACAGAGTCCCTGATGCCAGATTAGAAAAGCGGCGCGTACGGCCGAGTAGTTGTGAGCCAACTCACTTCTGTTCTGTCTTGATATAAGAATAGATTGGTAAGTTGCCGTCGTCTGCAAAATAGATGCAGCCACCATGACCCTCTGGCATTGCTCTGACTTTCTCGAGTATGTCTACCCAATAGATAGTATCACAATCAAGAGAGACTGTTCTCCTTGCCAAATGCTCCCTTGACATGCTCTGCGATACAATGTACAACTAGTGGCCGTGGCCAGACGTCTTAGCAGCTGTTTGACATGCCCTTACAATACATGTAAGGGTAGTAAAGGGGGAGGAGAAGGAAGAGCTTACCGTCTCGCTGGCTCCCTTGGTTTGGTGTCGTAGTTTTAATACTCGAGCATCTAGTGAGGCGAACGATTTTCGGATCAACTGGCCCAGCTGAAAGTTATCGTCGACTGATTCATTGACGGCGATCCAAAGCGTGTCGCAGGGACGTAGAGTAAGATTATCAATCAACCATTGTATCATCGGCTTGCCAACGATGTTGATCAAAGGTTTGGGGTAGCGGTAGCCCTGTTTTGAGAAGCGCGTGCCATTGCCGCCGATAGGAATAATGACATTGAGCGCCACTTCTGTCTTTGTGACGGCCATGATGTTTCAAGCGTGCGAGGGTGAAGATTTGTAAACCGTGCGTCTGAGTCGATCTGCCCGCAACGAGTGCTGCAGTGTAAACCACTCAATCACAGAGACTTTAAAAGGATCCAGAGAGACATTAATGCGTTCTAAAGTCGGTAGCTACTCGTATACGTAAAGCACCAATATACTACACATCACTACTATCTTACACTGCATCTACGTGGCTTCTATCTCCTGAGTAGAGGTGGAGCGGTTATGCGTTGTCGAGTCGTGAGCGACTCGTGTGCATTGTTGTGTTTAGCCCTACAGTGGGTAGCAAAGGTAAGTATTTGCCCCCTGCCAGGTCACCACGCCTTGTAGATTGGTTGTTAGTGAGCTGACAGGGGACAAGTACTAATTGCCACCCACTGTAGACTGGGCCGTAATTTTATCCCCCCTTTATTATGCCCTGATCTTGAGTTTTTCCATTCCATCGTGCAGCGACTCACAAAGTACAATGCTACCCTTGAAATAATGTTGGCGCGAGCCTTATTAGCCCCTCTTCGTCTCTGGTAACGTCACTAGGTTAAAAACATAGGTAGGAGGTTCTAAAGGCTAAATAGAATTATTAATTCAGTGCATAGTTTACCCTATTACATTTACCACGCCAACATTATTTCAAGGGTTGGATTGTACTCTGATTCTCTTGGGAACAATGATGCCCCTTTCTGCAGTCTCCACCAACAGCAATACCAAGACCGTGCGAGTCAGCTTCAAGTTTTACACCTGAATCAGTCGCACTAGAAATGATACCATGTTTCTCTTGGGAATAATGATGCCCCTTTCTACACTCTACTACATGGGATATAGTTGACTCGTTAATAATAAGCTCCCTGGAAAGTAATGGACGTGGCCTTGTGTTCTCGCCTATAGGCTGGACTCTGGCCTTAGCAGCTACGCTTTTCACCTGCTCCTATTCCCATCTATCCTCAAGACTTACAGCTAAACACCAGGACAGATTTCACAACTATGAGCCTGTGGGAACATCTCGCGCGCTTGTAAATCCCGTTCCGACACGACAACGGCACGAACTACCTATTCCGGCTACCCACCCAACTTTGTCATCACGGCGACCAAGTCCAGCTTCACGCATATGGCCGTCTCTACAGGTGGCTGTTTGCCCAAAATACGGGGGCATGCAGTGTACACTGCGCTGGCTCTCGTTGCTGTCCAGGTCACCATCGGCATTACCATGAAGCTTGCACAGGATAATGGTGAATACGCCTTTTCGCCGTCGGGCTCAATTGCGATCTCCGAGTTCCTGAAAATGATGCTCTCAGCGGTTTTGTTCTTCAAGGAGTGGAGGTTGCGAACCAGACATGCGAGCGTACATGCGCAAGAGGCTCGCCGTATGTCCCCTCTCGCTGCATCTCTCTTGCGGGAAAGAAGGTTATCAGATGAAGAAGCTACAGCCGACCTCGCCCGCCTTGATGAGCAGGATCCCCTTGGAGATATGGACTTGGACACGGGCAAAACACTACGTGCAGAGAGCTTCTGGGAGGCGACGCGCAATGAGGTCTCCGGACACATTGTCTTTGGCCTTTGTGGATTGGCGCTGTGCTACGTGTTGATCAATAATCTGGTTGGTAGAAAATTGGGTCTTCGATGTGGTTATAAATCCAAAGCTAAACATTGGCGTCCCAGATTTTCGTCAGTTATCGGCTCGCAGATCCAGCTACAATCCAGTTGACCAGGAGCGGTGTGACTTGCATAACGGCTCTAGTTATGAGAGTCACGCTCCACGCGCAGATTACGGGAAAGCAGTGGATTTCCCTCATAATACAAGTGAGCTCTTTCTGATACAATGCCTCCGACACCTTTCTGCAGCTTCTGACATCTGTAATGCAGGTCTGCGGCTTGCTAGCAACTCAGTATGATCCCTCTGCTGGAACTCAGCTCGGGATCGCAGTTTACGGGCTCCTCCTGTTCCAAGTTTGCCTCAGCGCAATAGCTGGTGTTTTTAACCAGAGTCTTCTTCAGGCGGAGCAGAGCAGCCTGCACGCCATCAACGTATATCTTTACGGGGCAGGAACTTGTATAAACTTGCTCTGCCACCTTCTTCTGAGGAACATCAAGCCGGGTGAGCCTGGGCTTTTTGAAGGCTATGGCAGATTTGGCGCCATCATGGTCATTGTGAGCAATGTTTTCATAGGCCTTGCCATCAATGCTGTGTACAAGTGTGAGTAACGGTGCTTGACGATGACCCTATGAAGAGTTGGCTAATGGTATCATGTTTGCGCAGATGCCGATGCAGTAATTAAATGTCTGGCGACAGCTATTGGTACTACGATTCTGATATCTATTTCACCAACTCTGTTCGGCACTTCATTCAGAATGTTAATCATCCCCGGCTCGATTATCATCTTCCTCTCGTCATGGCTTTATGTAACTTTGGCGAACCCCAAGCCTTCGAATGCTTCTTCGGCAACTACAAAAGTTGGAAAACTAGATCGTCTTGGAAGTCTATGTCGGAATCGTCCAAGACTCTGCGTCGTGTCCCTGGTCGTATTCTTGTTCCTTACCTTGGCAACAGTGGGTTTTACGATGACGATCAACTTTGCTTCGCAGGAGGCAACGACTTCACAAGAGCAGAAGCCAGTTGGGGAGTCAGTAAAACTGGTTCAGTCGCCGTTCAAGAACAGCATGGCCTTTATCCGGTGGAACCAGCCATTGAAGAACAGAGTCCCATATCTCATGAAATACGAGCCATTCTTCGACACTTTGCATATATCACTGCCAGATGAAGAGGCGCCTGACAGCGGACTCAATCGAACTAGCCTGGAAAGTGACGGGGCTACGATTACCTTCACTATTTACCGTCAAGTCGCCTATACGATGCAAGCAATACTGGATTCGGACTCTAAGATTGATGGCATGCTTTATTTTCATTTCGATGCGTGGATTGATCCCCTCGGTTGGAGCGGCATGGATCTTGAGAAGATCCACTTTCCTTACGTAGATCGACGACTTGGCGGGCCAGAGGCATTATGCATGTCCAACACTTCAGACATAGATTGGTTTGGTTGGGGATCCAACTTCCATGAACATGCCATGAAGGCTGCAGCGGCATTAAAGCAGAACACAACTGAGTACGTGGTCAATGAGGGCGAGTGGTGTCTCGGTTGGAGTGATATCTACTTCATCCCGCGGCGATTCTTCAAGGATTTCATTTACCTGAGTGACTTTTTCTTCGGCCACGAGCCTGGGGTCTTCCATGAAGTTGCCATACCAACAATTGTTCACATCATTGACCAGACTCGACGCCCAAATCGCTTTGATTCGGTTGTTAGCAAGGTTGCCGACTGTTGGGGCTCTTGCTGTGCCTCAGACCCTACGCCGAAAGATGTATTGAACCATCGATGTGGTCATCGTCTTGATTACCAAAATTCTACTCTAGTAGATGTGTTTTACGGAAAACTTAACGAGGAGCGAGGGTTAATCCAGCGGTAGCTACATATTAAAAGGTTCATACATACTAAAGTATTACAACCAGGTTGAAGTTGTTACTTTGTATGGAAAGGTGCTAACTAGGAGCGCTATGACACAAAGTGTAACTGTTAGAACCACTCGGTTCTAATAACAAATTTAAGGGGAAAAACAGGCAATAGAAGGGTTAGTGATGACTACGCACAAAAGGTCACAGGGCATGGCCTGTTGTGACAGGAAATGTATAATGTAAAGTGTAACTTGTATTCTGCGTATTATTATTTCAGTAATAAATAGATTATTCATGTAACAGTGGCTTATTCCTAATCCATAGTAGGTCTGTTTCTTAGGTAGTGAGTTGGGTTAAATGCACAAGAGTGCTAGTGAGTATACAGTGCGGGCTCGAGTTGGCGTAGCTGCGCGACTTGTTACGGGAGTAGTAGTTGCCGCGGCTGTCGCGGAGGTCATCCTTCTGATCAAACTGTTCGAGCATGGAGTGGGTGCACAATACCTGCCACCAGTTATCGGTGAGCCTGAGTACTCACTCTGATTAGACTGTTCGAGCATGGAGCAGGGGCACAGTACCTGCCGTCCAGTCATGAGTCCGCCTGAATGTTGACTCTGTATAAGAATGTTCGATACTTGAGCGGGGGTATAAAACTTGGCATCTAGTCATAAGTGAGCCCGACCACTCACTCTATATAAAAATGTTCGACACTGCAGCGGGGGCACAAGTACTTGCTGTCCAGTCATCAGTACGCCTAACTATTCACTCTGCATGTTCGCTCTCCATATTGCGCCCTTTCTTGAGGATTCAGAGGTCGATCTCGCTCTTTGCACTGTCCTTATTCTGCGCTCACTCAATCTGCCATTATTTTCGATCACATTGTTAGATGTGGACAAGAGAAGCTCGCCCACAGAGAGCGATGCCTCAACTAAACATTGTCGTTACGGTTGTTACTAACTTCACCCCTAGCGCATAGTGACGGCTCTCATGGGTAATCCTTCATGCCAGCAGACTCTCCACTACGATCTTTTAGATATATGAAACGGTCGTCAGTATTGACGAGGGGAGGAAGGTCCCGGTTGTTATCGAGCCTCTCAAAGGTCGACGACTTGCGGCCCCAGATATCCTGCCCGTTGCGGACGGCGCTGGCGATGTGGTCCGGGTTCCGATACTGGGGCTCGTTCATCCAAGTGTGGGAGAAGGAGGCCATCTTGTTAAGGAACTGGCCGACCGAGTCGAAGCAGCTGCTACAGTGCCAGCTCGAGTTGGCGTAGTTGCCAGACTCCTTCTTACGGGAGTAGTAGTTGCCGCCACGGCTATCGCGGAGGTCGTTGGGTTTAAGTGTCTTTGCTGCGTCGTAGTAGGTAGCCTGTGGGTGGTGCCACTCAGGGCCGACGCTCTGGAACTCAAAGGAGTAGTAATAGAAGCGGGAGAATAGGGTGAGCCTACGGGGGAAGTTGCAGGCGCGTAGGGTGTTGATAGTGTCAGGGCGGGGAATCTCGTCAATGTCAGCGACAATGAGGACGTCGCCAAGGCGGGGGGCGCGGTGGCCGGTCAGCTTAGTAAAGACCTGCTCGTAGCTAGCGTCGCGCTGGAGGGACTCAATATCCCAGGTGCGCTTAGGGCGGAAGCTGCCAGAGAACTCGAGCTCGTGGTAGAGCATCTTATCGTGGTACTTAGCGAAGCGGTCCCAGTTGTCGCGTAGGTGCATAGGCTTAGCGTGGCCGTGGAAGTTGATAGGGGACTCGACAATGATAAAGACGTCGACGGCGTGATAGAGGGCGTCAAGGCGGATCTCGAGCCAGTTGAGCTCGGTGTTGATCATGGTGAGGTCGTAGACCTTGCGGCTGGGGGGGTCCGAGGCGGCCGGGAAGGTGTCGAAGCCGTGGGCGGCGCAGAGGTGGTGGTGGGGGAAGTCCTCGAAGACGCGGGCGGGGAGGAGATCGTCATGGCGGAGGAAGAGGTAGGCGAGGGTGAAGAAGAGGGAGGCGAAGGGGGCGAGGTATAGGATGGCCCGACGGGGCTGCTGCTTTATGAGGGCGCGAATCATGGCGAGTGCTTGTTGATGGATGTGCATGTGCATCGTTGATGGGTGCATCGTTGATGGGTTGGAGGACAAGGGGGGATTGACGCGTTTGGGTGTAGGAAAAAGTTGGGATTGTGGTAATGGAAAACGCGTGAGCAGGCATTTAGGATGATTTGGCCGCGCTCAAGGCGCCAGACCAGACTGAAAATTCTCGTCACAGGGGTGGCGAGCCGAATGTGCGGATGAGTGAACGGGCGCAGGGCCGAGACAGCAAGCACCTTGGGCGAGACGTGCCACAGCCACAGCCACAGCCACAGCCACAGCAAGCGCTGAAATGCCCGCTAGTTATTAGTAGCTATATATATATATATATGGGCCCGCCGCGATGAGTTCTGCGGGCAGCCCTGCACATGGTCCACATTCGCTAAGCTAACCCTGTTTGTTCACCCTGATCCCTGATCCCTGATCCCTGAGATCCCTAGTGCTTAACAACGGACAACTACCACTAAAACCGTTTTTTAGACAAGCTGGACGCGCTAGTTACGGGCTAGCCCAGCTGGGCTTGTCCACTGAACAGAAGATAGACTTCAAGGTAGAAGGTAGATGAAATAAGTTGAGTTACATATACTGCATCTCAACTCCAACATATAGGTTGCTTAGATGCTGCAGCCTGCGTTATCGATGCCTACAAGTTCTAATTAGTTAATCCCTTTGAAGAGAAATAGATTTCATTCCAAGATCAACTTACCGACAATGCACATTGAACGGACTCCATATCCAGTGTTGATATTGACACATGTCTTGTCGTATGCATAGAACTGGGTGGAATGACCATGGCATCCCGCACCAGAATAATAAAAGCCTTTGACATTATCGCCATCGACGTACCAGGAATGGCGACCGTCTACCTTCTCGCAGCTGCCGTTGCGGTCGATGCCCACTTTACTTCCTGCCGCGCCATCGCAGAAATCACCGGCCCAGGCTTGGAAGCTTGTCGCGGATGCCATAGTAGCAAGGACAGCCAAAGATCGGACGAACAAGATGTCGAAAAATAAAATCTATCTCAATGTAGTGGCGAATGATGTATCGAAGCGTTGACTGTGACTGTATCAATATTGAGGAATAAGAGAAGAGGTAGAGGAGTAGAAGAAGAGGTAGGTCCATTTGTACATGTTGGTGTCCGAAACACTCTCGTTCCCAGCGGCGCAGTTGCACTGGCCGAAAGTGGAACAAAATCTGTTACTTTTAGATAATTCCAACACTTTGTTTCTCTTTTTTCCGCAATCCACGCCGCATACCCGAGCCTGATTCTATCCAACACTCTCTTGACCTTTGCACGCAAGCATGGAGCTGGTGTTGCAGCAGCAAAAGGGTGGCGCCACCGATAACTGGTGGCATATTTGGTCATATGTCAACAGCAGAGACCTACCTGCCAAAAACGGCTTCGAAACTTTACCAGAGACAGGCCGGGCCTGCATCCGAAGTCACCGGGAAGCAGCTGCACTAGCGCCAACACCAGCTGACAGCCCCGTCCGGCCGATATATCTACCATGTTACTATGCTAATGTTGATCGACTGTATAGCGTAATTCACTGAGAAAATACAGATGTCCTCTTTGTGCCAGCTATGGCAGATGGCCATCGTATGCTATCATGCCTGGCAGATGGCGCCGGCCGTTCTGGCTGTGGTGGACATTGGCCCGCCACCGACCAGTGACGGGTAGGCAGCGTCGGGAGCTGCAAAAGGACAGAATAAGCCATCTACCTACCATCCTTCCTCTCCGACAGCGGTCCGTTCAGCTCTAGAGCGTTCCCTGCATCACGGTTTATGCAGGTTGATCCTGCTGGCGCGTATATGAGCACCTTTATTCGTCCATGTAGCATCTGCGGCGGAATGCAGCACTCAGCCACAGTGAAAGACAATTTCTTACCTGACCTGGTCTTCCGGGGCATCAGGCGTCAGACATGTCTGGCGCTGAGGTTCTCGGCATCCTTTCTGCTGTTCTTTCGATTGTCGATGCCACGTTCAAGCTGCCAAACTCCCATGCAACTTTAGCGGAAGCGTATTGGCTCCAATCAGTATAGCGCCAGCGGGCCAGTGTGCCGCATCTGCAGGCTCGAGCCCGCCGTAGCCTGCGTAGCCTGTAGCCTGTAGCCTATAGCCTGTAGCCTGTAGCCTGTAGCCTATAGCCTGTCACCCTACTTCACAACAGGTCATCCAAAATCAAGGTCGAGTCTTGTCAACAATATGAAACATCTCTCTCCAAGCACCGGGCTCCGGGCTATCTAGATTCTGAATTGAGGCCCTAGGCACAAATTACGTAATCAGGTACTGTTAGAAGTTTTCATCCTCCTCCACCACCATAGCCAGCGTCTGCCATGCACTGTATCGCTTTAACCATGCGTAAAATCGGCCACGAGACTTAAAGGAACCGCCTTCATTACAGGCGAATATCCGCATCGACAAAATTCAGCACTGACTAGACACGACGACCCACGACAGCGACGGCGAGCCACCTTCCTCCAAGGTAACGGTGCAGCACGACCGCAACCACAGGCACGCCAGCTAGCGACTCCGGCCCAACCCCCTTCCCGCGGCCGGCATCAAACCAGACGGAGCGTAGCAACATGTCATCTCCCACGCGTGGCAGCAGCTCGTCCAACCAGCGGGCCCTTGACGACGAGACGCCGCGCGCCAAGCGAACCCAGGTCCGGGCGGAGGCCTCCTCCTCCGGGCTCAGCCGGGACTCGTCGCTGCCGCCCTCGGACTACTCGCCCTCGTTTTTTCAGCCTGTGGCGGGCGTGGACGCGAACGGCGGTATCCTGGCAGAATCCACATATTCGTAAAATGAGGTCTCCTGCGCCTTCCATACTACAACATGAATACGACACGCATAGGGACCTCTATTTGAAAGCGAATAATAGGGCTTTAAAAGCTATACAGTACTATAATTCCGAAATGTAGACGAATACCAGTAATAGTGCAAATAGGCTTACTCTAAAGCAACTCGGAGACTATTCGTAATCTTCTCGTATTCCTTAATGCTGTCCTTGAATGGTCCTTCCTAAGTTATGGTTGTTAGATTCACATTCCAAGCATAATAAGGATTCTTAATTGCTTACTCGTGGCCCATGAGGCTTGTGTGGCTTGTGGACGTGTAAGACGAGCTTCCCCAGTTCCTTTAAAGTTTTTTTTTCCTCATCAGTTCCATTAATCTCAAGAAGCATGGCCAACTTGGTTACCAAGGCTGTCTTCTTGGCGAGCTTCTTCGCCCGTTCAGCGTCTCGCTCAGCCCGGTGTTTTTCTCTGTGCTTCTCTCTCTCCGCAATCGCCGTCTTGAGTATAACGTTTCTCTCGTCCAGCGCCTTGAGAGCTACCTTTGCGGCGTCGATGTCCGCTCTGGCGCTGATCAATGGGGTTGCGGCGTCGGTGTCCGCTCTGGCGCTGATCAATGGGGAGGCCGCAGCCAGCCCAGAGAAAACAAAGAGAATAGCAGTTGAAATCTTCATTTTCAGTAAGGGCTTCGGTGTGAGTATAAAAATTGTCAACCGTCGTTATTGTAGTCAAGTTTGAGTTGACAATATTGAATAACTGCGACTCGTGGGGAGAGGGTTATTTATACTTTTCAGCATATCTATAGAACATTATGCAGAATATTGTTCTTTACACAGGTTGCTATTTTTGTGGTAGAGAAATCGGCTAGAGGTCATTATGCAGTGCTGGAATAAAGTTAATTATGCTTGCATAAATGTTACCGGACACACAACAAGACAATGCTCCTGCGCAGCTAGTCTGCATAACTTGCCTACATTACTCCATGCGACATGATCATCGCTGGATTGAATTGGTACTCTATCGTTGAAATTGAAGCTGAAAATTCATTCGTGTAGCGGCTGTAATAGCGCTCATGATAGTACTGTCTGTACAGTTAATTATTACTGTTACGAGAATAACTCGTGTCCTACATCAGCCTGCTTGTCAGATGTACATCTGCATAAGACCCCAATCCGAGCGAGCTTGTCCCCCGGAGTATTTGACTCACACACGATGGAACTAGTACTCGAAATTCGAAAGCAGTGCGGGGAAATAGGCAGATGATCACTCACGCATTATCCTCCTAAGCGTTAGGGGTCTTGGTACACACTGCCTGTTGTGCGCCTGCATTACCGTGTGTAATGCAGCGCCTACATCTTATGCCTCTGGCACCCGTGACGGTAGAGGGGACTCAGTGTGATCTACAGGACAGCAATGCGCCAAGATGGCACCATGCAACGTACAAATCTGCTCCCTCTAAAAAAGAAAAGAATTTGAACCAGCAACAGGCAGTTTCTTCAACGAGTTTGCCGCGACTCACCGTTGGAGCCATGATCGCTGGAGTTAGCTTCGCTTGATGGGGCTGGTAGACCTCCAGAATGACCAGCGTACTTCCGTGGCTGTTGGGCTAATTTCCATGCAGCCCTTATTCGGCACAAGTACCAGCAAACCAAAAAAAAAACCCCCCTCGAGGCCTATGGTCTTACAATCGGTCCTATTATTACGCATTGCTTCCCTGATCGCCCTCGTCTTCATAGAACTGAGGGCCATACCAATGGGTCACTTCCAGTCCATCCACCAGCGGTCAATATTATCATCCTTGCTGATATCCTCCACCACTGGCAGCAGATACGTCATGGCTTCTTTATACCGAAACCTCTCCGGCCAGCCATACTCTCTATACACTTGCCTTATAAACCGCACGTCTAGGTCAGTCGGGAAATAGCCCTCCTCAGCGCGAAACTCCTCCTCACTAATCCTTTCCTCTGTGTCCTCAACCTCCTCACAGACGAGCATCAGCTTCCCGTTGCAGGGAATCAGCCGCAAGGATGCAAACAGCTGCTTCATCTCATTAACCCATTCGTCCAGCGACGTCGGTCCGCTATGGCCTAGTCCCGAGACCTCCTCGTAGACCTCGCCGTCGACGACATTCAGGTAGAAGCTGCTCGCCTCCCTGCCGATGCCGAGCGCCAGCGGGAGTATCCAGTCCACAGGCACCTGGCTGAGTGTCGACCACCACTCGCCGGTGTCGTCGTTCATGTGGTGCTCGACGAACCAGGCGCGGTCGACGGCCGTGTAGTCGATGACCTGGCATTGGTAGTGCAGGTGCTGTTCAGGTCGGCCGCTGAGGTAGGGTAGATGGCGCAGGACCTGCAGAGCATAGTCGCCGCGAAAGTGCGCACAGTGCTCCGGCGTCAGGTCTGGCCAGCCGTCCTCGGGCGCCACCTTGAGATCAGCCGGCTCGAAGTGCAGGGTGGTGAGGAAGGTGTATAGGTCGAGGAGCAGGGTGGCAATCTGCTGCGGTGTGTGCAGCGGCGCGCGGTGCATGTCGGCCGCACGGTTGTAGTCGGATTCGTAGTCGGATTCGTCTGACGACATGGCTGCGGTGGTTATCGCAAGTTCGTCTGACGACATGGCTGCGGTGCTTGTTACAAGTAGGAGGGAAATAAAGCCCACTCAAGATACCCCGAGAGAGACCTTGCGCAGGTGTGGGACTGTTGGGCGAGATGCGAGATGAAGAAAGATTTACAGAAATCATGCCTTGTTACACCATAGAGTGCGAATGACGATTTGCACTGTGCGCAGTCAACCACTACTAGTTGCTGCTATCCAGTAAGGAGTATCGATCCGAATCTATTTAGAAATGAAATGGATAATTAAAGGCTGGATAAGAATTATAGCCATCTCCTATAAAAACCTACCATTGTGTTTCTAACAGATTCAATCCTTTTGTTAGTTAGGATAGCGCAAGATCTGACAACGCTACTTATGGGGGGGGGGGGTCTGTCCTAATCACGATTGAGTGAATTTTTCCATCTACAACTCCCCCTATCCGTGTCTCCCTCCCCCGACCATCGACCAGCGAAGCAAGGGAAAAAAAACAAGGCTTCTTTCACGATTACCGCTGCGCTCGGCCTATTTTTTTTTTTCCTCGCTTCGCTCGACGTGGCAATATATGCGCACTTCAACGCCGCATTCTACATGCACAAGCCGCGCGTCGGCTCGGGATCGTAGGTGCACTCCCTGCGGCTCACGCAATCATCTTCAATCCGTGCGCAGCGCAGATACAGCGCCTTGAACTTCCACCCCTCGCTCCACAGGCGGCGGCACTGCCCGCGGCTCGCGTAGCCGTACCCGAACCACTTGCCCTGGCACCCGGGCTGCTCCCAGTAGCTGATCTGAACCTGGCCGGCCGGACAGTCGCCGACGGCCGCCGCGATGTCGAGCGAAGCCACCTGGCAGTCTGTGTCAAGGCACATGCCGCCGGACCCCCGGGGGATGGTTGTCTGCCGGTGCAGCGCGCCGGTACAGTCGGCGTGGTACCGCGCCTTGACGGCAAAGGCGGCGGGGATGCCCACGCAGTAGCTGTATCCAGCCAAGAGGCCGCTGCAGTCTGCGGGATCATGTAAGTATAGGTCTGCATGCGCATGCGGAGTAGAAGCCGCTGGTTGCTCACCGTTCTGTACAGCGGGGTTCCATTTGTAACTATGCGGGTGTGTTAGGCGGGACCATGGCTGTGGCTGCTTCGAGGGAGGGGACTGACAAGTCGGCGAGCGACAAGTTGTCGTACTTGTCGACAATCTTCTGGCAGGTATCGCCTGAAACCGCTTTGTACAGTGCACTGCACGGGTTGGCGATGCCCGGCTGCGTCTTGGGCGCGGGCTTGTATCCCACCACCCGCACGCACACGTACACATCCAGCCACAGCCCGGAGCATGCCTGCCCACCGACTCCCGTGTTCCACTTGATAAAATCGTCAAGCTCAATCTCGTACTTGGCGGCAATGGTGGCGCAGCCATCGCCCCGGATGACCTTGTGGAAGCGGTCGCAGTTGCCCACCATACCCGGTTGGAAGGGCGTCGGGGTGGTGATGCCGCTGATTGGTTAGCGGTGAAATGTCTCACTGTGGTGGGGGGATGTCTCGACTTGCTTGTCTGGCTTTGTCGTGGTTGTTGTTGTGGTGGTGGTGGTGGTGGTGGTGGTAGGAGGAGGCGTGGGTGAGCTTGTACTTGACGTCACTGGCGGCTCGCCCGCTGCCTCAATGCAATACGATCTACCCACGACAAAGTTGTCACACGACTGGGCCACGGATGGATTCTAGCCCTCCCTCCGTCGTCAGCGTCGGCCGGTCGCCAGTCGCAAGAACACTTACCCATCGCTTCCACTCTTGGACGGTGATGAACCACTGCTTGGGCATGTCCTCGCAAGTAATGGCTCCGTCTTCATTGTCGTACCAGAAGCTGCAGTATTTGGTGGTGGACGGGTCGTAGGGGAATCGCGGGTCGGCACTCCGCTGATGGTGGTGCTGGGCGGCCGCAGCAAGCGGGAGGAGACCAAGGATGATGGCAGGGGAGACTCTCATGATGGAAGCCGGTCACAGTCGGGCTGCGTGGCAGAGTATAACGAGGTTACATGTCATGGATGCGTCGTGTAGGATACGGCAGTGGTTTTATGCAATGGAACGACTGGACTTGAGGTATGCGGCAACGGGTCATATGTCAGTCTGCAGATGCCGCGAATAGACCGAGACGGAACACAAGTTCCATTAACAGATGATGTCTATACGCTAAGGAAGGCATCAATACTATGGTCCGTCTTGTCATGGTGTCTTGTCATGCTTTCGTTTCCCATACTACTTACCTGGCGGCCCACCAGGCTCGGGCCAACTCACAGCCTCACACGTCTAAGCTTCGTCTAAGCTTAAACTATTAAACTAATTTCCGACTTATTTATTTAGTGGCCGAGATCCCCGGGCGGGGTTGCCCTTCTTGGCGCAATTTTAGCGTGGCCCGTTCGGAGCCAGCCGACCTACCCTGGACTGGATGCGTGTGGAAGCTTCTTGGCGTAATCCTGAATAAAATGTTGTGTTACATGCACTCTTTTCCCGTGTTTACCCCTGACCCCTTTGACTTTTACTCGCTCATCCCGATGTATGTCCGTCAATACAACTCTGCTCTTGCAGCTCTGCTCCATTCCTGGCCGACTTGCTCACTCATCGATCCTTCAATCCATCCATTCATTCATCGATCCATTCAGTCGTTCATTCCTCGCTGATTCACTCCTTCACTCTTCACTCCTTCACTCACTCACTCACTCGTCCTACACCCTCTTCTGCCCAACATGAAGCTTGCTTCCATCCTCACGCTCTACCCGCTCGCGGTCGCCGCCTCCATCTTCGACACGATCCTGCCCACTACCACTCCGCTCACGACGACCGATCCGTGGCAGTGCTCGACCAAGACGCTCGAGTCCTTCTTCGACGTGCCCAAGCCCACCGGCGCGCTCCTAGACGCGCTCGCATCCTTTGCAGACCACCTCTACGACGGCTGCACCCCGACCGCCACCAACCACGTCGGCCAGACCGTCTGCCCCTTTCCCGCCCACTCGCGGTGGTGCGCCTTCAGCACCGCCGCGCCCACCACTGTCCGGTCCGCCTATTCCTCGTACGCGAGCAGCGCGTCCGTCTGGTGGCACAAGCACGCCGCCGACGCCGCCGACGAGGCGCAATTCTGCCCCAACACCTGGCGCAAGGCCATGATGTGGTTCGCCAACGGGCCCGAGTGGCTCAACGACACGATTGCATTTGCCGGATGCTACGCGGCCGCCCAGACGCGTGACCTCGGGTCGACCAGGCTGCCGGCTGCCACGGCCGGTGCGGGCGTCACGACGCTCGCTTCCGCGTCCAAGACGGCTACAGCTGCCGCGACAGAGACGCAGACGCCGCCGAGTAAGTCCAACAGCGCCGCCTCAGGGACGTTCGCTAAGTCTTGGATCGTCGTAGGCGCGGTGGTGGCTGGTGCGGGAGCCCATATCCTGTAGTCCAGCGGCGGCGTGCTGTCTTTTATTCTCTAGTAGAACCAACCTGCAGCGGTGGCGTGCTGTCTTTCATTCTCAGTAGAACCAACCTGCAGCGGTGGCGTGCTGTCTTTCATTCTCAGTAGAACCAACCTGGTTGTACTCGCTTGTCATTTTAGACGCTGGTATTATATTAGGCACAGGTAGAATTCATTTATGCTCACATCTGCCTCCAGTTCCAATGACGTGCACACTCTGGCAACGCCCCTCTGCTACTCAATTTTCATCTGCTGCTTCCTGGTCGGCATCGCGTATCTGCGTATTGGTGTATCGGCGTAGCGACATCTTTTCCGCCCACGAGAAATCGAGACACCCAGCTCAAATCAGGCTGGGGATGGTGCAGCATCGTCCACGCAAAAGTTCCTCATCCCGTTTCTTGGCAATTTTGACTGCATCATGCCAAGGTTCATGCCGTTACATCAGGGTAATCTAGGACGGGTCAAAAGGCTCGGGGATTATGTCTTGGTGGGTTGCGTCGTCCGGCCCCTGTCACCTGTTCACTGTCTCTTATCATCAATCAGCTGAGCTCCGCGACACACCAATTGACCTGGCTTCCAAGCCGAATGAAATGCGGAGTGAGCAATATATCGCCAAAAAGGGAAATAACCGGCTAGATATTGCAAATCGTGTGCTTGATACACCTTGGCAGCAGCCTTTCAACGAGCACGGGGATGATAATGAGGCTTCCGATGGTTTGTGCCGCCTCCTGTCTCCTGCGTGTGCTTTTTATGAGACCAGTCGTTGGAAAGGCCCTTGCGGTTGCGCTGTGACTTCAGACGGCAGATGGACGATTCCTGTAGCATATGCAGTCTATACGTTCATTTCAGAGTTGCATATAACCTTTGTGTATCTATGCCGGCCCGTGAGCGACTATTCTCAGGTTCTTTTAGGCAATGAAATTGCTAGCTTTTTGTTAGAGTACCATTATAGATTATCGGCACTGAGATGATGATCGCGAAAGCGCTTGTCATTGTGGCCGCGGCAGCAACATGTGTGCTGGCCGCTGTCGACCTTGACGGCAACCGCATCACGGCGCCGCTGGATATGGACGATCCGTCCCCCATTGCCGATATTTACACCTATCATCCCGATCAGCACGACTGCCCCCTCCCGTGCGCCGACACGGCCAACGTGCACAGCTGGATTACCTACTTTTCGATCAACCGCCTGCGTCGCTGCGACGAGCCGCTGCTGTTGCAGCTGTCCATCTCGCAAGCTCTGGACGATCCGCAGTCGACGACGCTAATCCGTGCATGTTCGCTGGTAAATGCCAATGGGAAGGGCAAGTCCAGCGCTCTCCTGCAGCAGAATACAGTCATGGAAAACCCAAAAAAGATGTCCATGCACGCCCAAGACGCCGCGGAGCCTAAGCGGCTGGCCTGCGTGACGAACGGCACGGAGACGCCCGGGACCGTGTCTCTACAGGCATTTAGCAGCGATACCCAGCGCGCATCGAAAAAGACGACATTTGCAGACACAGCCGCCGTGCTACAGGGTATCGGCGCTTTTTTTGCCAACCCGGACAACTGCGACGAGGGCTTCGTCTTTGGCTACCGGAGCGGCACGGCCGCGGCGGCGTTCATCGGAACCGGGCTCGGAAAGCGCACCATGACAGCCCTGCTGGCGTCGCTGCAGTCGGCCTTCGACGCCGACCGTGAGCTGCCGCGCGAGCGCATCATCGCGCAGCTGTGTGGCCCGGCCGGCCGCACGGATCAGATGGCGGGTGTCGTCATCGATGCGTCGGGCGACCTGGCTGCTGTCCAGAGGACCATTCTCGGCTGGCGAAACGGAGAATGCAGCGCGGAGATGCCCCGCGCTGCAGCCATCACCTTGCTGCCAACGCAGATCTTTCCCATCGGCGCGACCAATGCTACGGTCACAGCCGGCGGCGCCTACAAAAACATCACAACCAGAGCCACCACCGCCGCGGCGGCGCGCCTGGCCTCGCGGCTGTGGAAGCGGGACACGTGCCGGTACGAGCGCGTCCGCTCCCCGGACTCGTGCTCCGGCATTGCGGAGCGCTGCGGCATCTCGCTCGAGGACGTGCAAAAGTACAACCCGGATGCGCGCTTCTGCAACGACCTCCAGCCGGGTGGCTACGCGTGCTGCTCGGCCGGCGGGCCCTACACGCCGCCGCGGCCGCAGCCGGAGCCGGACGGCACGTGCAAGACGCACGTCATCGCGGCGGGTGACACGTGCGGCAGCCTGGCCGCCGTCAACGGCATCACCGTCGCCGACATCGAACGGTGGAACAAGGGCAAGACGTGGGCGTGGACCGAGTGCAAGGACATGCTCCAGGGCTACAGCATGTGCTTGGGCGACGGGACGGCGCCGATGCCGCCGCCGCAGGAGGGCACGCAGTGCGGGCCGCTCGTCCCGGGCACCAAGAAGCCGTCCAAGGATGTCTCGCTGGCCGACCTCAACCCGTGCCCGCTCAAGGCGTGCTGCTCCAACTGGGGCTTCTGCGGCGTGTTTCCGGCGCACTGCGCCATCCACGCGCCCCCCGGCGGCGGCCCGGGGTCCAAGGAGAAGGGCTTCCAGAACACGTGCGTGTCCAACTGCGGCAACGAGATCAAGAAGGAGTCGGGCCCGCCTGCCGCGTTCGAGCGCATCGGGTACTACGAGTCGTTTGGCATGGACAGGCAGTGCCTCACGCTCAAGGCGCACCACGCGAATACGGACGGCTCGTACACGCACATCCACTGGGCATTTGCCAACATTGATCCGAAAACGTGGAAGCCTGTTATTGACGACAAGAAAGGCCAGTGGAGCGGATTCAAGAAGCTCCAGGGCGTCAAGCGCATCGTGTCCTTTGGCGGCTGGGCGCTGTCGACGGAGCCTCAGTCGTACAACATCATCCGCCAGGCAATCCTGGACAACCGCGAGACCTTTGCGGACAACCTGGCAAAGTTTGCCCAAGATGAGGGCCTGGATGGCATCGACATTGACTGGGAGTACCCCGGCGTAAGTTTGCAAGTTTCTCTACTAGCCATGACAACAATTACTTACCTTGGCAGGCCCCTGATATCCTCGTCGACGGAAAGCCCATTGGCCAAAAGGGCGACGGCGTTGGCTATCTCAAGTTCCTCACGGTTCTCAAGAAGAAGCTGGGCAGCAAGTCGGTGTCGATTGCGGCGCCGGCGTCGTACTGGTACCTGCAGGCTTTTCCAATTGACCGCATCGCCAAGGTCATCGACTACATAGTCTACATGACGTACGATCTCCATGGCCAGTGGGACTACGGCAACCCGAATGCCTACGACATGTGTGAGTCGGGAAAATGTATCCGAAGCCACGGTAAGGCCAGTAGTTCCAGTTGAGCGGGAGTTGTGTGGCTGACAGCGACAGTCAACCTGACCGAGACGCGCAATGCGCTGTCCATGATTACCAAAGCCGGCGTGCCGAATAACAAGATCTTTGTCGGCGAGGCGAGCTACGGCCGGTCTTTCCACATGGCCCAGGACGGCTGCTGGGGTCCGATGTGTGACTTCACCGGGACGAGGCAATCGTCGGACGCGGCGCCGGGCCGGTGCACAAACACCAGCGGCTATGTGTCGTATGCCGAGCTGGCGGAGATTATTAGACGCGACGGCGGTAACGCGCGTACTTTTCATGACGGCGAGTCCAACTCGGATGTTTTGCTATACAAAGGTGAGCAGCCTGTCCATCACTCAGCCGGCGTACACAGCTAAGCCGCACAGGCGACTACATCAGCTACATGACGCCGACAACCAAGAACACGCGTCGTGAAGACTGGCGCGGTCTCAACTTTGCCGGCTCCATCGACTGGGCCGTCGACCTGCAGGCCTTTACATCAGACGACTTTGAGAACGTGCCGGAGCCGCCCCGGGACGGCCAGGGCTGCAACCGCGGCGACGACCTGACCGTCAACTCGGGCAGCCTGTGCCAGTTTACCTGCGAGGTCGGCTTCTGCCCTCCGACACTGTGCGAGTGCCTGAACACGGGCCCGGTCAAGACGCTCCCGGAGCCGGACAGCAGCGTCAACGCGCGCGCCATCGACGAGTTTGACGCCGACCTCAACAGGCTCTGCTACTTTGCCTGCCGCTACGGCGTCTGCCCCGAGAACATCTGCGTCAAGACGCCGCACGACGGCTCCAACACGGACCGGGACGCCGTCGACCCGGCCGAGCCGACGGGCTACTTTGACTACGACGACGCGCGCAAGCAAAACTCCAACAAGTGCTACGTCTACAAGGACACGCGCTACCACCAGGACTCGGTCAACCAGTGCTACAACGCCTGCTGGCAGCAGATCAAGGACGCCAAGGAGGCCGGGGAGAATGTCAACTACGGCTGCGTCGGCTTCTTTCCTCTCGACAAGCCGATCCCGTGGAGCCGGGCGCTGGGGCCGAACAGCCCGCTGAGCGTCTCGGGCACATGCTCGTGCAACAACCCGCTCGTCAACTGGTTTGCCGAGAACATTTTCGATGCGCTGGCAGCCATCGCCCAGGTATGCAGAGAGTATCATGTGCAGGGTACACAGACAAGAGTGCTGACGGTGTTAGATTGGATGCTTCATCATGATGTCTACACTCAAGTCCATCCTCGACATTGGACTGCAGCTGTTCCCGGCCGGCCGTGCCCTCAGCGTAGCACTCGGTAAGCCGTCTTCAAGTGTTCTCTCAGACATTACAACGCTGACATGGGTAGACGCCGTGACCAGCGCGGTCAAGCTGATCAAGTACGTCTACGACGAGGGCGAGGACCCCCAGGGCGCGTGGGAGTGGTGGCTCAGCCCCTGCGGCGGGACAGACCTGGTGCCGGACGATCTGAAAAAGGCGTTTGAGATTATCGGGCAGGTGACGGACAGGGCAAGCCTCAAGATCCCCAGCAAGATCAAAAAGGGCAGCGGCAAAAAGGGCGACAAGTCGAACCCGTCGCGCGGCGGCGCCAACCCACCAGCGAAGCCGCCCCCCAAGAACAACAACAACAACAACAAGAAAAAGGGCCAGTGCAAGCCCGGCTCCGAGACGCTGAAGCGGCTGGGAGAGGCCAGCAACACGCTGCGGATCGAGAGCTGCGACGCGCAGCACACGACGCACACGACCGACTACGTGGTGACGACGCTGACGTACGCGCCGCAGGCCACCGCGCTGGCCGTGACCAAGGAGTGCCTCAGGAAGTACTCGCAGGCGTGCTTCCACTACAGCTCCGCGAACCGGGCCAACGCGCACTGGGCGACGCTGACGTGTCCGCAAAAGTCGGCCGCGACCGCCGCGCCGCGCGACGGGCGCTCGCCCGCCGTGCGCCGGTGGACGCGCGACCACGCGCCGAGCTGGCGCGGCGGCCAAAACTCCGGCGGCGCCAACTGCCAGGCCGACGAGTGGCCGCCGTACTACTTTTTGCAGCCGACCGACGACGAGTGGCGGCTCGGCGGCTCCGACCTCCGCGGCCAGCGCATCCGCTACCTCCCCGGCAACGACAACGGCGGCGCCGGCAACGCCTGGCGGTCCGTGTGCTTCGGCAGCTCCCTCGCGGCGCTGACCGACGCGCAGCTCCGGAGCAAGGTCGAAAAGGCAAAGACGGTCGCCGTGCCCAATGCCAAGCCGCGCCACGACATCCTCCACGCGGCCATTGATGTCGACAAGCGGCCGCAGTTTTCGTTTAGCTGGGGCCACGCCGGCAGTCCGCCGGCCGACGACGGGTTGTTTGATAACGCCTGCTGGCCGGATAAGTTGACAAAGAATGACCCCGGATTCGCACTCCTGCTGATTGATGAGTGGTACAAGACGAATCCAAAGGGCGGCAAGACGGGCCCGCGGTGGGATTATAGTAGACCATATGTTCAAGGGTCAAACGGGGATTGATTACCTATAACCTGAATAATACGGTAGTTTCTGAAGATGGGGAAAATAAAGAAGAGAGAGAGAATGGAGAGAATAGAGAGAATAAGTAAGACGGAGAGAATAAGGACGACAGAGAAGATAAAGAATATAGAGAAAATCGAAAACTCGAAAACTGATCGTCAGAAAGATGCTCGTTATATAGGGTAGGCACCTATGTACTAGTGGTTCTTGGTATAGGGTAGGTATAGTGACATGTACTATCAGGCTGCGCCCTCCCGTGCGGAGGTAAACACCACACAATCTGCATTCTACAGCCAACAAGTCAAGTCCCTCCTCCCACCAACCCTGACGCCGGGATGCACAGCTTCGTCGTCGAGGCCTGGGTCAGCGACGTCGCCATGGCTAATTCACAACCGGATACGCCGAGTCCTTCGAAGCGCGCACGAACGACTGAAAACGACGACGAAATCGCCTCCTTCCAGCTTGATACAGATGTTGATAAAACCCCCGTTGGCCCATCGCGGATCGGCGCTGCTGCCCAAAGCTCGAGGTCGGCATCGTCATTCCCAACCGCCCTCGCCAGCAGACCAGTTTTTTCGCACGATCTAAGCCAAACATCCCGATCCTTGTCCCGAGGCGCCTCGCCAACCAAGCGCTTCCTGAAAACGGAGAGCCTCCTCAAGCTCGCGGTGCCTGTCCAGTTCACCGAGCGCTCTACGGAGTCTGCTCTACCCGACGACGCCCGTACACTATTGGAGGCACTATATGCTGTCGGGGCTGGGGAGGCGGTCCTGCCGCCAGTACTGCGGTCGCACCCCGACTTTCAAAGCCCCAAGATTCGGCAGCATTCATGGCGCCAAGAGACGCAGCCGACGAGTGCCGCCGCTGCCGCCGCCGAATACGCACAGGCTCTGGACAACCACGAGCATCTCTCCCGTATCGTCAACGCGTCGCTTGACTCGGCCGACAAGCACCGTTCCGAAGCCGGCTGGAACAACCTCGTCCACACACCCCTGCTCCTGCATGCTACGCGGAACATGTCCCATCTCGAGGTCGAGCCCATCATGTCGGCGCAAATCCTGCCCGCATGCCGTCCGCTGCTCGCCTCAGGCAAACAGGTCCATCTGCCGTCATCAGAGACGAGCACCGCCGGCAGCAGCGTTTCGGGCGGCAGCTTCGCCCCCATCGCAACGTCGGTCCATAAGATGGTCGATTACGCGCTGGTGCTCCGCCCCTCAGACACCTTGCAGACACTGATTAGTGACTTTCTTGCGAGCGAGCCGTGGGAGAGACAGTCGATCAACCAGACACGGTACGAGCCGTTGCGCACACAGCCCGCACCCATCTTTATCGAGACCAAGACTATTGTGGGCACAAAGGACAGTGCTAACGTGCAGCTGGGTATCTGGGTCGCGGCTTGGTACGAGCGCATGCGTGCTCTGGTGTTGCGGGCCGGAACGAACGACAAGATATTGACCGTGCCGGTGATTCAGGTCACTGACGGCAAGTTATGGTCGGTGCTCTATGTAGTGGATGATGGTACACGCATTGTAAGTTCTATATCTGAGCTGCCGTTCATGAGCAGAGACGCTAATCTCCCATCAGCGCGTGGTCGATGACGAGTGTCATATTGGCAGTACGGGCAGCATATTAGGCATCTACCAGTTGCAGGCATCCATAGCGGCTCTAGGGTCTTGGGTCGAGGAGACCTTCACGCCGTGGCTCACAGATATTCTCTCGCGGGCCGTGGCGAATGACGCGTGAGGAAGATTGGAATGCCCGCCGATGATGTAGTAGTTCATGTAGGTAATCGATACGCTTTATGACGGGTCAATTCAGACGAAATGCTAAACCATGAGTTAACCGTAAGTAACACTATATTCATCTTCTCTGTATTCTCTATCTTCTTTATCTTCTTTATCTTCTTTATCTTCTTTATCTTCTTTATCTTCTTTATCTTCTTTATCTTCTTTATCTTCTTTATCTTCTTTATCTTCTTTATCTTCTTTATCTTCTTTATCTTCTTTATCTTCTCTATCTTCTTTATTTTCTTAACTAAAATAGTATATAGTAAATATATTTAATATAATTATAATAAGTAATTAAAGCTTTTGTTATTTATCTAGTTGTTTAGACAGCCCACGTAGCTTGGGTTGTTTACCTAAGTAACTGCCATGGTTAGGCATTCACATCATTGTCGTTTTCATCTTCCCTGTTCAAGCCCTGTACACCCTCAATCATGGTCCGAAGCCACGGCCAGTGCGTGTCCTTTGCCCAGGACCCTAGTCGTTGCAGTGAGCGCACGAGTTGGTACACACCTCTCGAACTAATCGTGTTTCCGATGGCCACCTCGAGCCACAACACTGTCTTCTGGCCCTGGATGGTTGTGATTGCAAGATACCAGTAATGACCTCGTATGAAGATGGCAGGCAGGAACTCGGGCAGTTCTGGAGCTGTTTCCGTAGATTCTGCGACGCCGGCCATGGCTGGTGTGACATTTGATCCTTTTAACCCTGTTGTATGTGCAGCATCCGCATCTGTTTGTTGCATCGACCATAGCCGCCGCAGAAACGACCAGCGTGCCATTTCCCACACCCCCAGCTGCAGTGTCGCCGCCTCAACATTGTCGCTCGGTTTCTTCGTCGCGATACTTAATGCGATGAAACGATCGCCCAACGGGGCAAAGTCGGTAAAATTCAGGATTCCCCCCGGCATCATATCTGCGCGCGTGCCACCGCGGAGTTATACACCTGCGAGCCGGCGGCGGTTGGATCATTGACCGGGTCGATATACACACAAAAGTTGACCTTTTTTGACCATGTCGGGATCCCGTACTCACGCAGAATGGACGCAGTTGCACTTTTTTGGGTATTACTAGGAGCTGGGGACTCACTCAAGACGGGAAGGCTAGTATAGTAAAAGAAGGACTTACCATCCCATAAAATCAATAACATTTTCCGCCTCAGGCTTGTCCTCTTGACAAAAGGCCATGTCCAGGACCAGCTGGTGCACCTCGAGGTTCCAGTTCGCCTCTGGATGGCCGCGCAAGCTACACTCGGCAGCCGCCCGCATGACCTTGAGCACACGGTTCGGCGAAGGTGTACACCCCATTACGCCGTTGCTGGATAAGTACTCGCCACCCTGCCGTGCCGCCCATCTGAATCGCTTGTCTGTCGCTGCTATATCCCGCAGCGCCGTCTCCATGTCCCGATCGACGATGCCCCTTCCGTCGGCAAACTCGGCAAGGTCGTCGAGGAGCACCTCCAGCGCCAGCGGCATGCTTCCGAATTTCGAAAGCTGGCGCAGGTCTAGACCTCGCGGTTCGAGCTGCAGCTGCCGCAGCTGCTTGCGGGGGGACGACGATGCTGCCGACTCGCGGTCGGACGACACGCTCGAGTGTGACGGGTAGCTACGCAACGATGACTGCCTGCGCTTAGCGCGCGGGGTCTCGTCGTCGATGGCTGGGCGGCCGGGCTTGTTTTTCTCGTTGTGTTGAACTACATCAATCCAGTGCTGGATTTTATCCGCCCTCATTGTTTTGGCCGGTGATGCGGGTGTTTTAAGTGCAAAGCCATGCAAAGCCATACAGACCCACGAGGAAGCTGGGGAAGAACTCGCTGGTTACCGGGGCAACGGCAATAGCTTCCTACACATCAAGTTCATGGTTGACCCTGCAAATCTGGGGCAAATGGCTCTACGGGATGCGCAAATTAATAAATTATTGAGCAACACCCATTGACAAGTTGTATTTAATCGAGATTATTTTTCATGATTAATATCCAAGTATAATCCTCCATCAGACGCCGTCGCCAGTCTCCCAAGCTTCTTTTTCCACCTGTAGCTCGGCCGAATAGTCTGCCAAGTGTGCAAATAGACGTTTCATGGCATCATTGTGCCTGCGTGGCCAGCGGAAGCCTTCGTACATGGACTTTGTGCAGTCCCAGTACTCTGGGTAGTGGCCAGCCGCCTCCCAGTCAACTATGCCGGAGACATCCCAGTGCAGCGCACCGGTTGCATCCTTTACCTGGTTAACGATGATGTTACGAGGATTGAGATCAGCGTGGGTAAAGACAATTTTATGACCTCTTCGGCGTGAATCGTCGGGGAAGCGTAGGTTCTGACTAAACGCGGCTTCGTCTTTTTCTGGACCAATGGGCTTGAAATCTTGGATGCGCGCGTCTTGGCAAGCCTCTCCTCGGGTATCGCAGATGGCAAAATCAGGGTTGACCGTCTAGGGAATGTCGCGTATCTGGCTGATGTATTCTTGAAGTTGTAGCTGGATTCGGTGGTAGTCAGCATCGGAGATGGCATCCACGCAAAGCGATAGTGCGGCGCCGGGCAGCTCAGAAGTAAGCATATAGGAGTCACGAAAGCGTGGAATTTCGGGTCGGGCTAAACCAGACTCGACTGCCAAGTCCAACTGACGTGGTACGGGTACGGCTGTATACTTGGCAACAAGACCAAGGGCGTTGAATTCGTTTTGGGCGCATGCAAGAATGCCGCTGTGTTTCAAAAACAAACCAAAGGGTAGCTTGGCAACAGAGCCGGAAGCACCAGTATGTCCGTACCAGTAAAGTCCAAAACGCATTAGCGTCCGGTAGGCAGCGAAACGCAGGGATTCTGGAATTAGCCGCCAGAGAAAGAAAAAAGGACGCGAGAAGAGGGATGCTAGGCTGAAGGGCCTCTGGTGTGAGGTGCGAACTCCCAGTGGAGATGTAGTTGCAATAAGTGTTGCTGCTGTAGGTGTTGCAACAGGCACGGTTGTGGGAGGGCCATGATTTCGTATCTTCAAGTCAGGTGCCATTGTTTTGATGAGGTTGATGAGCTGTATACATTTGCAGAACCTGGCGTGAGTACCAATGAATCGGGGGTCAACCTTCTCAATGCCTGCGCGCGAGTGGTCGCCAGTGCCATTCTACCGTTGAGTTGGATCGGGTCATGCAAAGTGATGGACACTGTAGCAACTCGGTACTATCAGGTTGGACGGGGCGTTAGTACAAGCACGGAAGAACAGATTGGCGTTGGCGTCTACCTCGACCATGGATGACTGTGCTCTGTCGAGTCTGATTTGTCCACGATTGAAAGCGGCGGCGATGCTGCGCCTGACAACCCAGTGACTGGATTGTGCCGAAATATGCTGCGGCCATTCAAGAGTAGACGATGGGCTTCTTCTCTCGACCCAATTCTAGACAGGACATGATCGGCGGCTCGTTCCTGATCGAGGGCCTCGATAATGAAGGCGCGAAGGAGAGCAGCAGCAGGATAGGTAGGTCGAGAGCTTCCACCAGGACAGGGTGGCCAGGATGTCGTGTCTGGGAGGATCCATTGAAAGGGGCTTGCAGCATGCAGCACGCAGGCCGACTGAGCGAAATAGCAGACGTGAATGAGGTGACTGAAGCGGCGTTGGTTGAAGAGGCCAGAAAAGTGATTCGAGGTTGGGAGGGCGGCTGCAGGTGACAGCCTGACAGGTGATGGAGAGGTGGTGGGCCAGGCCTGAGGCAGTAATATCGTGAGCTAGTGATGCTGGTGATACTCGCATGTGTTTTCTACTTGTGCAGCTCGTTTGTCTACTCTCCCATTGTCTCCCATTCTTTCCCCTTTCATTCCCTTCTCTTGCACCACCCTCACCTCTATGCTCTTTTCCTTGCCACAAACAAACCCAGCCTTGAAATAAATTCCCCATCGCAATGGCCAGCCCGCTCCAGCTCAAAGTCGTCCCCCCATCGGCGCCTCACACGCACACCGTCGTCTTCCTGCACGGCCGAGGCGACAACACCACCAACTTCGTCGCCGCCCTCGGCCACTTCCGCGATTCCGCCGGCCGCACCCTAGCCGACAACTTCCCCTCCTTCCGATGGGTGTTCCCGCAGGCGCCCACCCGCAAGTGCTTCGCCATCCCCGAAAGCTGGCCCCAGTGGTTCGACGTCTGGGACCCGCGCGACTTTGCCGAGCGCGAGGAGCTGCAGCTCGACGGGCTGCGGGAGGTGGTGCCGCAGATCCGAGACCTGCTGGCCAACGAGGCGGCCGGCCTGGGCGGCCGCTGGCACAGGCTCATCATCGCCGGCATCAGCATGGGCGGCGCCACGAGCACCCACACCCTCTTCAACCTCAAGGTGCCCACGCCCGAGGGCCGTCTCGGCGCCTTCCTGGGCTTCTCCGCCCGCTGTCCCTTTGCCGGGCGCGGGCTGGAGGGGATGCGTCAGGTTCTGGGGCTGGGCGACGTGCCGGACGATGCCAAGGTGCTGGTCGGGACGCCGATTCTGCTGGAGCACTGCGTCGATGATCCGCTCGTGCGCATACAAAACGGACGACAACTCCGAGACGTGCTCACGTCGTTTGGAGCCCAGGTGACCTGGAAGGAGTACCCAGACGGAGGGCACTGGTTCAACTCTCCGTCGGGCGCGGATGACGTTGTCTCATTTCTGAACAAGGTGCTGCAAAGCTAGATATGGATTTGCAGACCCGTCGTTGGTCAAGGTGCAATATTTGGTGTGACATGTAAATACTGCAGCGTAGGGACAAGACAATGGCAAATAGCATCTCCCCGCAATTCAACAATGGTGCTAATCATCAATCAACATTAACCCAACCCGTACGAACATGCTAATTTTAGGCTGTCGCCACTAAAAAAAGGGCTAATAATTAACAATCAAATCAACGTTACTAGGAGGTACCTAGCAATGTCCTCTCTACTCCCGCTCATTCGCCAACATGTGCGTCAAAGTGTCTTCATCATCAGACTCGCCTTCCAGCGCAACCGATGGTCCCGGGCGGCGGAAAAACGGCGACTCAAACTCTGCGGGAAAGAATCCGGCATACTCCCAATCAACAATAGCCTTGATCTTCAAAGTCTCAGCATCTACTATCACGTTGTTTGCCGACAAGTCGTTGTGGCAGAAGACGAGGTCCTGTGTTTCCCGCGGTCGCATTCTCCAGGGCCTGCCGTTGGAGTGCCGCATAACGCGCTATGGGGGAATAACCTGGAGAAGATTAGATTCCTCCCTTCTAATTCAGGCAAACAAACATACCACGCCTCCAGGTCCGCCCCATTTGTTACTGCTCAACTTGCTCCAGGTTGCCATGTGAGCTCGAAGCTCTTTGGCTACTACTTGCTGCTTGGCGACGTCAAGTTCATTCATACCAACACCTTGCACGTATTCCGTGATAATGTAAGCAGCACCATCGTCTTCAAAACAGGCGTATAGCTTTGGCAAAGGTATATCCGTATGGTCCGCCAAATATTGGAGACATGCGCCTTCGTTCAATACTCGTTCCAGATCGAACAGCGGTACGTGGGTGTAGCCATTATGCTTTTGCCATTCGGTAGGCCGAAGGCTCCGCTTAATCCATGTGGCGCCGACTTTGTAATATTTTCTCTCAGGCGTAACGGCGATGCAGAATTCTTCACGTTTGTCGTTGAGCTCCTTATTGGTAGGTGGTGCCATGGTAGGTGGGTGTATTGGGGCATAAAATAGGCTGAAGACAGTCTTGCTTCCTGGCCAGGGACTCGGCTATATAATAACAGCGGCTGTGCAGGTCTGCTAATAAGCAAGTGGGAGGGCTAATAAAAATCTCGTGCTACCTCGTATGTCGGTCTGTCTGCGCCCTGACAGTGAGGGGTAACCCATGTTTTATTGTCTCGAGGCAAACGATATATATCGGCAACTGAGCGGGCGGCGATGGCAGACTGAGGGCAAACGCAATTTTGGGGCCTTGATATTGGCTGCAAGAGGGAGGGGTAACGAAGGATTACATGGCGTGCATTTTCGCGATTGGAAAGTGAAGAGGGGTGTCGGGCACAGTGCACAATTTCATTGACCCTGCTGCATTATGTTGGAGTTGAGGCTGGTGGCTGATTATTATCTGTAGCCAAGAATTTAGAATTTGAGTTGGCGGCTGGCTGGTTGCTGCCTTGCTGCCTTGCGGCCTTGGTGCCTGGATGCGCTTTCACGGCTCACAGACAGAAATCCGCTGTTGGAATCCCAGTTAGCCGAGCATCGACAAAGCCATTCCACCACTAAACACTAAACAATCTTTCCCAGGCCTGCATCGAAATGAACGCAGCATGTCTGCTACCAACTCCCGTATTCATACCACCGCCGGGCCCATCGAGGCCCAGGTTTCCGGCTCAGGCATCCCCGTCCTCATCCTGCACGGAAGTCCTGGCGGAATCGATGCCGCCCGCTCCATGAGTCGCTTTCTCGACAAGGACACCTTCCAAGTCATCTGCCTCTCACGGCCCGGCTATCTCAACACGCCGTTTGCTCCTGCACACCCCTCCATCGAAGCCGAAGCCAATCTTCTCGCCGCCCTCCTTGACGCCTTGGACATCCCGCGTGCTTGCGTTCTGGCCTGGTCCGGCGGTGGTCCTTCTGCCTACCAGCTCGCCTCTCGACACCCGGACCGCGTCGCCTGCCTGGTGACCGTTGCGGCCCTCAGCTCGACCTGGGCCGCACCCCCAAACACGGGCCTGGCGGAGCGTCTCTTGTTCGGCACCCGGCTCGGCGACAGCCTCGTCAGGTTCCTATCCGCAAGGTCGCCCAGAAACGTGGTGGCGTCCGCGTTGCAGGGGGTCGGCTCGCTCCGCGGCCCCGAGCTGGACGCCCTGGTCGAGCAGGTCATGGCCGATGCCGCCCAGCGCCAGCTCGTCCTCGACATTGCCCTGACCATCAACGTCGGCGGCAGCCGGAAGCTGGGCTGGCAGAACGACGTCGCCAACTTTGCCGCCATCGACAGCTTGGACCTGGAGCAGATCCAATGCCCCGTCCTGCTCATCCATGGCGATGCCGACACCGACGTGCCCCCAGCCTACAGCGAGTCGGCGCACGCACGCCTGCCGCGCAGCGAGCTTGTCATGATGCCCAGAGGCACGCACCTCTCATTCTACGCGCATCCAGAAGCGGCCCGTGTTCAAGAGAAAACGTGCCAGTTTTTACAGCACGCATAGGCTTAAAAGAGGTTCAGTCTGGGCCCAGATGGCAGCCAACTTTGCTGTCAGCTTTCACCTCATGTAGGCTGACAACTCTATCCGGAGGCGCATTCCGACCCGCTAAGCAACATCTGCATCTACCCGTGCTTTGACACCGCCTGGCCGCTGCGGGATGCCACCGAGATTCAGGTGTTTGCGGGCGACTTCGGGCTCACCTCCGAAGGTGACTCGTTCTATTCCGGCTTCGTTGCCATATTCTTCCTTTTTGGCGCCACGAGCCTGGCAAACCTGACCATCGCCCTCATGATGAGCGAGCCCGGGCGTCGAGCGCTCGCAGCTACCAAGCTCGATTTCCTGTCCGAGATCCTCTACCAGGGTGATGGCGAGGAATTAAGCCGCGCGCGATTCCCGTGGCATAAAACCATCATCATGTGTCGCTGCATCATCCAGAGGCTTACCGCAAAGCAACCGGGACCCGGTGTTTTCAAACGCATCCTGGTCTTCCTTGTGCAGTTGTACTTTGTCGGCATTTACGTGTACGCTTGGCTCTGCAGTCCTCCTGTCTGTTTATACTTTCTCGTCTTCATGGAGAATATGATGTGGACCTCGGAACCGCCTGGCGAAAGCTTTCGCCATATCGGGCAGTGGGGGACAATCGTCGGCGTACTGCTGACTTTGAGTGCTGCTCTATATCAGAGGTAGGCTTTGGACTTGAGCCGGATAGTTTATGGCGCACTTGCTAACGACCAGCCACAGCCGCAAACGGATCCCAATGCCGTCGATGCACACTTCCTGAAGAGGTACTATTTTGAATATTTTCGCATGGCCTATTCATCTAGGACATTTCGATTTCCTTGTCAGAACCTTGAACAGAGGATGGAAGGGGGTGTATAATAATCCATTGCATCGGGGGTTACAACTACTGTAGTCGAAGCCGTTAGGAGCATTCGACCCCGTTTCATGCAAGCAATCAAGCATGGCGGCTCTGACGATGGCGGACGCGCTGATGGCTCAGCACGCGAGGCAGATGGGTATGAAGATTGCTGCGGCTGGCAGGTAGTATGGTTTGGGATCTAGTGTCTCGATGTAGTGTACATGAATGAGGAGAGGGACGGTAGCAGTAGATTATCAAGCGTTGCATTAGAAATGGTGTCGGTTAGAAATCTACAGCGTTCCGGCATGCGTAGTCTGTTCGAGCGTGTGTGAGTGGGAGAGAGAGAAAAGGAAAGAAGAAAAAAAAGAAAAAAAAGAAAGAATGACGATGCAGGGTCTGGAATGGCAGCAGAGTGGCTCTGGTGTCTGTTGGGCGACTCAGTGGCCACTTCAGCGGCCACTTTAGCGGACTGTCTCTCCTCTCAGCGGTACCTTCAGCAGACTCTCCTCTCAGCCCAGCGCCTAGCTTTCTACTGCTTCTTCGCTCCGCCTTCAACACCAACGGCCTTTCTTTCAGCCTTCGTCTTGACCACGCATGTCAATAGAGGTTTGAGATAGCGCATCATTCATGTCTGACATGCCAGCTTCGCCTCCGGGCTCTGCCGTACCTGCTCTTCCATCCGGCGCACCAACGCCTCCAGCGCCTGGTGTACCATGCGACGACACGGCCAACGATGAACTGGTTGACGTCAAACCTTCGGATGTCAAGTTTTTAGAAACTCTGAAGAGAAAGATCGACCGAAAAAACGGCAATACGCGTGTTGTTACCTTTTTAGTTGAAATCGGTGACAAGCTTTGCGTCATGAAAGTGGTTAGTGACGATTCACGCGGCACCCGCCACGGCACACACACCGACGTTAACCGCCAACGCCCTGGCTACTAGTACAAGTACACTGGATATTCGTGGCAATTTCGCCGCGAGGAGAGCGCCTATCGATTGCTGAAAGAAAAGGGCTTTTGTGAGCGAGGGCTCGTTCCAAAATTCTATGGAATCATCGACGCAATAGACACAACTCTCTGGCCAGACTTGTGCGAGTTCGAAAACGACACTGAGCAGCCGAGCGCCATTTTTATCGAATACATACAAGACGGTTACCAGATGGACATCCACAACTTTAACCAAGATAACATGGATAGGCTGAGTGCAATCATGGCCGAGTTCCACGGCATCGGCCTCCTTCATGGCGACCCATACCCGAGAAACATGATGTTTGTTCAGGGAACACCTAGAGACAGAGTCTTTTGGCTGGACTTTGACTGTTCGACCATTGAGGATCGAACAACGTCTGACGAATTCACGGAGCGGTTGTTCCGAGACGAATACCGGGAGATGACATCTGCTGCCAAAGCATTGGTTTGTTTGGACTTTGCAATGGATTTGGGACTGGCTTTGACTAACAACTCTGTCTTCTCAGGCGCAGGATGCCAAGACTGGCAAAGTAGAGGCAACACTGTATTTCTAGCGACCAACTATTTTGTGCAGGCGGAAATGTCGTCATCACCAACAGCTAGCTGGGCTGACCGTCAACATGCACCGCCAACAGCCAGCATGCACCAGCTTTAGTGGCGACAAGACGAGAACTCTGGATTTATGCATCTTTCTATTAAATAATTGACCAAAATCTAAACTCTAGCCACCTCCATCGCATTAGGCATTGGCTTTATGCAACGGCGTCGACGGCTCAAGGCGGGGCGTCTGCCTTGTCCTATTAGTAGATCTGCCGAACAGCCCAAACACCCACTGTCGCTTCCGCGACATCCGTGCCCAACAGGTCGTCACTTATTATTATTAATTCCTTCAATTTTTGCCTTTTATTTCTCCTTTACACTCTCCTCTCCTTGATTCCAGCCCTCAATTCTCGCTCGTATCATCCTTCCTGGCCGCAGCATCATTAATCACCTCCCTCTCAATCCCCCTGCCGTCTTACATGTGAATGCGCATTGACCAACGTCATCCAATCCATCCACTTAGCTGCAAACGAAACACTCCTCCTCTCCCTCCTCGCAGCCTCTGCGGCAAATAGTCTCTACCTATCCATTGGCCTTGCCTGTCACTCATCTCCGAATGCGACAGCATCGTCACCGTCCCTCTTGACAATGGCGGCCCGAGAAAGCACCGTCGTCGCCGAACCGGCCCTCCCGCACCGGCCGTCGCCGACCGAGCTCAACTTGGACGACGGCAACGATGACGGGGCCTTTGGCGACGAGATCGACGACAACAACACCAGTGACGACCCCAGCAAAGACGAGACCAGAGATGAAACCCCCCAAGCCTCCCTCTATCCCGACCACGACCATGTCCAGGCCGTCCTGCAGCCCGCCATGAGCCGCACCGCCAGCCACCTCACCTCCATCCATACACCCGCCGTCGAAAAGGTCGCCGCCATGGAGCGCATGACCGGCTTCTTTGACGGCAGTCCCGTCCCACCCGTTGCCGAGGACTCTGATGACGAAGACGAGTCCGACGAGGCCACCACGCCGCCCAAGCAGCCAACGACCTCAAAGCCAGATCGGAGTGATACCTCGCCGGCCTCGTCCATGCCCAAGCCCTTCAACTCCCAGGACGTCTACAAGAGCGCCTCCCCCGCCCGGACGCCGCAACCCAAGGGCGTCCTCGGCGGCGCGCTGGCCTCTACACGCCAACGGCGCGCCGGCTCGGCCGGCCAGGATGCCTTGAAGCGCTTCCAAAAGGCGCTCCCCTCCTTTGGCTCTCCGTCCAGCTTCCTGCCGTCGCTGCCGACCAAGTACTTGAACAACCTGGCTGATTCAATGCCCAGTATCCCCAGCATCAGCATCGGCCACCACACCAAAAACTCCAAGTCCGATGCCGACGCCCGACGACGGCTGCGCGCCCACACCGCCACCATGCCCGCCATGCACTCGCCATCCCGCGAGGGCTCCGTCCCGGCCACGCAGACGTCCTCGCCGGCTCGGCGACCGGGCTCGCTCCGGCGCACCACCTCCGACGAGAGCATCCTCTACCACACCCTCTCCCGCCAGTCCTCCCTCGGCGACGACGACCGCTTCCAGGACGTGCGCGAAATGGTCAACATGCGACTGCTGGCCTTCAAGGACAGCCTGCCGGACGTGCCCAACTTTAAGATGCCGTCGCTAGCCAAGCTGCAGGCCACCGCCCGCCGCTCGCAGCTGTCTCTCAACGGCATCTTCTCCAACGATTCCAGCGCAGAGACCCAGACCCGCGATGCCGCCGAGTCGTCCAGCCCGGACCGGGAAGCCAAGCCGCGCTCGGCGTCCAAGGACGACGACCTCGACGACGTGCTTCGGGACCTCGTCGGCGACATCGTCATCCTCGGCGGCTACCGCGGCTCCGTCCTGCGCTCCGCCGACCCACCGCACCACCAACTCTGGGCGCCCGTCAAGCTCGGGCTCGGCCTGCGCAAGGCTGACCTGCAGGTCGGCCTCGACGACGCCGACGAGGAGTCCATGCCGACCCGCATCGTCCCCTCGGGCATGCTCAAGAACATCGGCCCCATCGACGTCTCCCGCAAGCTCCTCCGCAAGCTGCAGTCCTCGCCCAACGCCCAGGCCGGCCGCCTACGCGTCTGGGACTTTGGCTACGACTGGCGACTCAGCCCGCGCCGGCTGTCCGGCCACCTGCAGGACTTTCTCGCCCAGCTGCCCTCCAATCAGCCCGGCTCGCCGGACCGCGGCGCGCTCGTCATCGCGCACAGCCTCGGCGGGCTCATCACCCGGCACGCCGTCAACGCGCGGCCGGAGCTCTTCTCCGGCGTGCTGTACGCCGGCGTGCCGCAGCAGTGCATGAACATCCTCGGCCCGCTGCGCAACGGCGACGCGGTGCTCTTCAACGAAAAGCTGCTGACGGCGCGCGTCAACTTTTCCATCCGCACCAGCTTCGCCCTCCTGCCCGAGGACTCGTTCTGCTTCGTCGACAAGCACACCGGCCAGCCGTACCCGGTCGACTTCCTCGACCCGATGAGCTGGGTGCGCCACCGCCTGAGCCCGTGCCTCGAGCCGCCCCTGCCGCCGCTCAGCAAGTCGCCGCCGTCGCTCGCCTCCTTCCTGCCGCAGTCCTTCCTGCGCCCACGGTCCACCACCACCGACCGCAAAGAAAACCAACTCGACCCCGTCATCCCCTCCATGACCACCACCACCGGATCATCCCCCCTCTCCGCCGCACCACCTACCTCCACCACCACCTCCTCCTCCTCCCTCATCGACATCACCGAGTCCGCGTGGCTCGCCTCCGCCGACGACGACCGCCGCCGCAACTACGCCTACCTGAAGCGCACCCTAGCCGCGACGCGCCAGTTCCGCGCGGAACTCCGCCACTCGCCCACCCACCAGGCAGCCGACGCCTACCCGCCGCTGGCGGTGCTGTACGGCAAGAACATCCCGACAGTGTGCGCCGCCGGCGTCGACGGACGCGCCGGCATCGCCCGCGCCGACGCCTACGACGACCTCGCCTTCCGCTCCGGCGACGGCGTCGCCCTCGCCCGCGAGGCCATGCTGCCTCCCGGCTACGCCCTCGTCCGCGGCGGCCGCGTCAGCACCGAGAGGGGCCACATCACGCTGCTCGGCGACCTGCCCGGCCTCGCCAGGGCTCTCAGGGCCCTGGTCAGGGGCAGGAAAAAGGGCATCGGCCTGGGCGGCGGCGCCTCGCGCGGGAAGAGCGAAGACTAGCGTCAAGTGAATGTGATGGCTAGCTTTTTTGTTTTGTTTTTCCGATGCGATACCCTAGAAGCTGCGAGGCATTTTTGAATAGAGTATAGATGTTTTTAGATGTTTTATCATGGTTGGAATGCATTACAGAGGGAGGCTATTTGTATGATTTACGCTTCACAATGACACAAAACTTAAATTTACACAGCGTCAATATTCAACACAGCTCAACTCGGGTACGACTACATCCGTGCTAAGAGTACTACCGGACAGAGTCCTCACTCCCTCCATCTGGCAGCTCCTCCCGCCGTCTCCCTTGCCAAGTCGACCGCGTGGTGAACCGGTTGCCAGTCGGGGCGCCATCGTGTCTAGCCGCCTCTTGTGCTTCTGGCCACGCACTAGGCGTGGCAAATGCACCATCAGAGTCTGTTTATGATTAGAGCTAGACTTTGTGTGTGTCCTGCATCTGACCGGCTGCATGCGGGCTACCAGCCCGACAGAGCAGGCTAGAGTGTCATGGAGGTGGACAAGTGCATCCGCAAATAAAAACTGGCGGGCTGATTCATTGCAACAAGAGCCTTTTCAGAGCGAAATCACGGCACCCCAGCCTGGATCACCATATGCAGGTGTCGTGGAACGCTTCATCCGGCCGTATCGTAGAGACTGCGCAGGGTTGTGACACGCCAGACAGGCACAGTCCATTCGACTTGATGTAGCTGAATCAAGGCATGGATTGCGGCGTTGACCTGGTCATATATGCGTTGCAATACATGGTCGACATCATCGCGTGCTTCGTCCTCGGGGCGCGGTACAAAGACGAGTTCCTCGAGGTTGGGCATAGAGTGGACGACTTTGTCGAGGACGTCGATGGTCAGACCGGCAGCGGCGGTGGAGCAGTAGGTCTGGCCGATCCAAAACAAGCCATCGCTGATAGCAACGCGGCGCATGGCGCTGAGGTCAGACCTGTCGAAGAGGGAGATGCAGGTGCGAAACTGTGCGTGGGCGGCCATGCAGCCCTGTCGGGGGCCAAAATAGAGGACATCGCAGCTGGGATCAAAGTAGATGCGACCAGGTTGGCCGAAAAAGCCGAAGGAGCGACGATAGCTCTTGATGGCCTCGGCACGGGACTCGGTACAGATGTTGAGGGCGACGGGGTTCGGTATCGTGGTTGCGCAGTCTATAGGGCGGGCGGTGGCAGCAAGGGTGCCAGGCTCGGGCTCATCAGGGCCGCATTGAAGCGGCACAATGCGGGTGGCTGGAAGGCTATGTCTCCAGATGCGAAGCCGCAGTTCTGGGGGAAGCTGAGGGAAAAGCGACTGTGATTGGGAGGTTAGTTGACAAGGTGCAATGTGGGCAAGTTGGAAAAGGGTGGTGTGACTTACAAATGTCGGCGAGGAATTTGAATCGGGTTCGCAAGTCATGGTTCCGGCAAGTACCGGGTGACGGAAGAGAAAAAGGATGCAGAGTCTTGGGGAAGAGAAAGGGATGTTTACTATTGATGGTTAAATTGTCGGTCCAGAGTCGAGAGTCCCTTGGGGGTTCTGTGAGCCAGGGTAGGTGACAGGGTGGCTAGTTATAGGACTGGCGAGAGGCGGGCTGGGGTTTCATGGTGGACAATACAAAGCAGGCAGTCGGATCCGTTGCATGCAGGCAGTAGTAATCAGCACTGGCGACATGGCAGCAGCAGAATAGCCACCCAGGGCAAGTATGACGGGGTTCAGGTCATCCAAGTAGTTTGCAGCCAAAACGAGCCGGCAGTTGGTTAGAGTTGCGGTTGGCGGCCACATGCGCATTGATGAAGTCGAGGCAGATGGATGTCTGCCGAGTGCCGAGTTGGGATGAAGCCAAGAGGCCAGGGCAGGGCAACTGGTGACTGGTGACTGGTGTTGGGTGGTGGTGGCCGGCCGGTGTCTGCTGCTTGTGTCGGGCTGTTATACCCGCCGCCACGTGCATGGCAAAAACAGCTAGTCGTCGCGCACGCTACCACGACGATGATGATGGTGATGACGATATGTAGCACCGGCCGAGTGATAAGACAGAGAGGGGCCGGTCGGTTGGTGGTTGGTGATGGAGACTGATGGCCTTGGTCGGTTAGTTGGCAGTTGTTCGCTGCAGCTAGTGCATCCGAGTACCGCCTGCGAAATGCGGTGCTCTTGGCTCTTGTCCAAGCTCCAAGCAGTCTGGCATTCAAGACACCAGGTTCATCAGCTGGTTGGTTGATGCTTGCAACCTGGTGGCAGCATCTCTTCAGTAGCGTCTTGTCATCCCTGCTCTGGGGGCCGGACAAGGTTGGACATTATTAGCCAGCCCAATGCGGAGGAGGGCCCGGTTCGGTTCGGCTCCCGGTCGCAAAGGTCCAGGGTCAGGATGGCTCGATGAGACGGACCCCTGCCTGAGCCTGAGCAAGCAAGCCACTGGGCATCTTCATATTGGATGGCCGAGGATGGGTCGATGGCGATGGGGCCATGGTTGTCGATGGGCTGCTGCAAACGCAGCTCCGCAGAGCCAAGCGTGAGGATGAGCTTGTGTGATGCGGGGTAGCGGCGGCTGTGGTTCCAGTGACAGAGCCATCATGAGGGGATGATGGGATGATGAGATGATGGGCAGATGCAGATGGGCAGTGGGCAGATGTCAAACGGGTCGACTGGGCTGATGAGGAGTATCGTGGAGAAGAGAGGTGGGTTGATGGGACAAAGAGGTTCTCGTCTTCTCCAGCACTCATAGTGCCTGCAAGGCTGTAATTGGGTGCCCAGGTACAGGTACTCCTCAGTGGCCAGCCCTGTAATTTAGTACTCGTCAGTGGCCAGCAATTCCTCGGCCTGCTGTAGATACAGCGGACCTCTCCTAGCCAGGAGTTATCGATTTCCTCCATAAATCATTCCATCATTACTTATATCCGACATGTTTTTAAATAATTTTAATCTTAATCTTCACAATTTCACCCCATTTTTGCGTAATTTTCTTCTGAATTATTTCTCAAGCTGCCCTTGTTCCTCCGCTACCGAGGTCCATCAAGGTAACCTCATTTCCACCTGACATCTGCTGCATGTACTCGGATATAATCAACCTCATTTCCACCTGACATCTGCTGCATGTAACTCGGATATAATCAACTCTTTTCAGCAAGGAGAAAAGTCGGGGTGCATCAATCCACCCACAGCCCACAGCCCACGGCTCACGGCTCAGACAGCAGACAGCCCTCGAGGCTCTCACAGCCGCATACGCTATGCACCCCGCGCCGGAAACCAGGCGCTATCCAAAGGTTCGGGATTAAGAATCTCCTTTGGCAGCGGCCCGTTGGCGTGATAGCCGGGCGGCGACAGCAGCAGGACCTCCCCGTCCTCCCGCTTGCCCACGACGCCGCGCACGCGCCGGGCCAGCCCCCCGACCACGCCCGCAATGCTACCAAAGATGCCGTCTCGCTGCGGCTGCGAGTCAGCCGGCGAGGGACCGGTCGGGGGCGCCAGCGAGGTGGTCGGCAGCGCAAGCGCGGTGGCGGCGAGGACGCCGATGCTGGTGGCGATGGACAGCTTCATCTTGACCGGCAAGAGGGAAGTGGGATCGTAAGAGTAAAAGAGAGGACAACGGGTGGTTGTGTATAGATGTAGTGACGAGTGTCGAAGAGAAAGTATAAGAGAAAGTGTGTAGACTTGGTTCGTTTGCTTGGTTCAAGTGAGAAGAGTCAACAGGTGCCAGGTCTCTCTATTTATAATGACTTCTGGCTCAAGCGTTGGACAAGTCGTGATACAAGGCCCCAAAGATGCGAAAGTGACAACCTGGATGTATTTGAAAGAATTCAGCAGCCATGTAAAACACAAATCATAGCACAAAGGGCCAATGATGCTCGGATGAGGAGGCACAAAGCACTCGAGACGACCAACAGCCATGCTTGCAGTTTCAGCCGATAGTTGCAGTTGGAGTAATCCGCTTTGAAAAAAAAAAAAGGTCAACTCGAGCAACAAAGGCACTGCCACAGGTACCTGACACAAGCAGAATGGCTGGTGTCTTTTGCTCCTACAAAGAAGGAAACACGTCTTTGTACCATACAGCATCATCTTCACTCGACCATACAGCTCCATCTTCACTCAACCATACAGCTCCATCTTCACTGGCCCTCTGCAGTGTAATCCTTGCTCTAAAATGAAATGTCGTAACCCAAATGGTCATGTCTGTCGTCGCACGTCTGTCTCGCTTCTCTTCTACAGCGCATCCACCGGCGCGATTCTGCCCATGCTATATACCCTTTGATTCCTCGCCATCACGCCATGTACGTGTACGCGTTTCCCTCACGCTCTATATAATCCTTCTCAATCAGACTGCAACTCGGTTAGCTTCCTCTCCCCACGGCAGACAAAACAGCAAAAGCTCCCTTACCTCTCAATCTCCTTCTTGATCGACGCCGGCTCCACGCTCCCTCTCTTCTTGGTCAGGTTGATCACTTCGGCCACCAGCTCCGCGTGACCCATCGTCTTGCGGCTCTTCATGATCCTAACAATCGCCGCCTGCGTCTCGAACCGGCGATCCTGCGCGATCCGCTCATTCGTCGCCTTGTTCTCCTCCTTGGTCTCTCGCAGCTGAATCTGGTTGATCTTGACCCGGTACTTGGCATCGGAAAACCCCGTGTTCACCATAAACGTGTCCGTCTTTCCGACCTCCCGACCCTTGGGATGCTTGACCAGGACCCGCGTCTTGCCGCACGCCAGCGACTGCAGCGTGCGCTCCAGATCCCCGCCCGTCAGCCCCGTGCCCGTCGACAGCTGCTCGTACGACAGCGGCCCGTCGACGCCGTTGAACATGAGAAGCACCACCGCCTGAAAGGCAGACACCAGGAGCTCCTTGGAGCCTTTGGCGAACGTGCCCTTGACCGAGCAGTGCGCCAGCGAGTGCTTCCACGTCAGCACCCGTCCCGTGTGCTTGCCCTTGTAGTGCTTGTCGAACCGCTCAATCTCGCTCGCGACATTGTCCGGCAGGTTCAGCCGCACGTCGGGGTACGTCGGCCACGCCGCTGCCGACAAGACCATGACGTTCAGATCCACCGACGCCTTGCTCTCCGACAAGCCTTGCCGGTGCTGCTTGTATCCCTCCAGTTCCTCCTTGGCGAGCGCCTGGTCCTTAAACATCTGCTCCAGGTTATGGGTGAAGTTGGAGCCACACTCTCCGCGAAGTTTCGTCAGCATGCTGCGCTCGGCATCTTGGCTGGCGCTGCGTCCCATGAGCAATCTTCTCGCCAGATCCTTCTTGTAGAAGGCCTCAAAGGCGTCCTTTCCTTGAATGAAGCGAAACAGTTCCAGCGAGTTGTCCAACTGCCTGTCAAGCTCGGCATCCTCGTCGGCCGTGCTTGCTTGACCCTCTCTCTCTGCAGCAGCCCGGTCCCGGACATCAGACTGCAGCGATGGAGGTAGCGTCTTGATGCCGCCTCGAAGTAGCATGTCAATGTGCTTTGCCGTCATTTCCCCAATCTTGGACGTGCCAGTATCCCAGCAAGCAGAGACGGCGCGATCGTTCATGAAACTTCCAAATGCTTCACGCATTCCCCACAGGAAATCCTCGTCCTTGCCAAAGGCGTCGCGAATCATCAGATCGAGAGATCGACGCAGCTCCAAAAGTCGAATTACCATGTCGTCGCCGTGTTCCTTGTCCGCGATGATTGCCGAGCCCGTCTTTCGTACATGGTCGGACCAGGGATTCTTGAGCCTCTTTTGCAGACCAGAGAGCTTGAGCAGATCATAGAGGCCCTTCATCGACTTCATGTCCTTGTCGCCCATGAGATTCGCCAAGCTTCCCTCGTTGAGCAGGTTTTCCGAGTAATCGAGGATCAGTATTCGGTGTGCCAGTTCCATCAGAAGCCGCTCCGTGGTGCTGTCCAGATTATAGGCCATGCAGCGATCGGCTTCCCTTGTCAGCAGCTTTTCGCAGGCGGCAATGTATTCTTTCAGGCCGGAGGCGCTCAATGAGTTTCCAAACTCTTCAAAGTATTCCTTGGACGCCTTGATCATGACGGGCTCAAAGTATTTCGTATAGACACCTTGGACGTAGAGCATCATGACGGAATCCCTCAAAAGTTGCGAGTCCATGGCTGCATCGCCACGCCTATCGTAGTCGACCAAGCGGCACATTCCACCCATGACATGGCTTTCCATGTTGTGGTTTCCGCTTCTTGTAGAAAACAGCATGTCTCGGAAGTATGAGATGGCCATGTCGTTGATGGAAACCAGGTTTCCGCGCAGTAGATATGTCCTGTCGAAATAGCTAAAGGTGGATCGAGTAAGAGTCTATCGCTGGGTCAGTAACTGGCAGTGGCACGACATGAGGGCTTGACAATGATTATTACGATTTGGCTGTTCCAGCTCTTCCACTCGGCCAGGATGCTCCGTAGTCTGTCAACGTCTGACGCACCAGCGCCCTCTTCTATCCGGGGCAGGACGACCGACTGCAGGTGGTTCTTGACGCGCCGCTCCAGCAAGATGGAGACGTTGACGGCGTTACCGCGGCGGCAAACATCCTCGACGGCGCGGTACATCTTCTCCAGCGGCTGGGAGGGCCTGCATCCGGCAAAGATGGCGTCCAAGCCGTTGCCGAGGTCGTCCTCGAGGGATTGATAGTGAGCCTCGGTCCTGGTGTCGCGCACGCGCTGGGGTATCATGTTCTTGATGACGAGCTTCTTGGCGCCGGCGTGAGGCTGGAAGGCGGATGGCTGCTCGGTGAGGTCGACCACTTCGGGAATTTTCCCGCGCGACCTGGCGCTCGCCATGCCGGCGGTGGTGTGGTTGTGGCTGTGGGAGTGGTGATCGGCGGGGACGGCGGTGATCTTGACGCGCTTGGGCGGTGATGCGGACGATGAAGAAAGCGGGCGTGGGCGGCGGCGATGCGGCGAACTTTGCTGGTCCGCGGCGGGGTGCATTTGGCTTCGGCCGTTGCTGGGTTGGGCGGACGCGGGATCAAAGGCGACGGCGCGGCGATTGTCGGGGAATCTGGAATGGGCAGGAGCAGGGACAGAGTGAGGAGGGGACGGGTCGGCGGCGACTGAGGATAAGAGATGCAGACAAGGGAAATGCAGGGCGCTGCTTTGATTCGTGACTCCGAATGTCGCCGGTCCCGTCCGATGGTGATGGTGATGATGGTGTGGCAAGGCAATGAAGGCTGAAGTCGGTTCGTTTGCTTGGAGTCGTTGGATTATGTCATTATTCTTAGCAGTGGTTCGGCGATAAGGAAGATGCGCTGGAAATGCGCCACAGTGCCGCCACAGTTGGCGCCTCACAGCAACAGCTGGGAGATGCAAGTCGAATTGAGATGCGTATTCGAGTTTTTATATAAAATTGATAATAATCAAAGGATGTTGAACAAGGGTTAGAGGCGAGTCAGACAAGTATACAGTAAAGATTCAGTTGCTGTATTCAACTAGCTGATAACTACATTGACTGTGATTTGACCACCTTGCGACTGGCAATGTATCATGATATTTCCCACGTCTGCCGAATATTCTACCCAAACCCAAACTCCGATGCCATATGAACAAAAGACGACAAGGGAAAAATACAAAAAGAAGAAGAAGAAAAAGGGAAAAGAAAAAAAAAAAGACAATGCAGTCTCGTAGCTCATCACCTCAGGGACAGACGCCCAGCCGGCTCAGCGCATGACTGGCGGCCTCGACTCCTTGTTCCACTGCACGCGCGTACGCAGCCAGTCGACGGCCTCGCGGACGCCATCGCCCGTCAGCGCGCTCATGGCCAGGACCCTGGTGTCGCGGATGCTGTCGGCCTTGTCGCCCTCCATGACCTTTTGCACCAGGCCCTCCTTGATGCGGATGGTCTCGACGCAGTCCTCGCGGTCCTGCTTGTTGGCGAGGACCAGCAGCGGGACGCCGTCGGCGTCCGAGTGCTGCAGCACGTCCTCGAGCACGCGGCGGCACTCGTCCAGGCGGCCGGTGGCGTCGTGCTCCAGCGTGCCGTCGCCGACGTCGGACGAGTCGACGATGAAGACGATGGCGTGGCAGCTCGTGTAGTAGCTCTCCCACAGCCGCCGCAGCGAGTGCTGGCCGCCGACGTCCCAGACCTTGAGGTACATGTCCGGCAGCGCCAGCGTCGACACGTTCTGCCCGACCGTCGGGACCGTCTTGAGCTTGGGCGCGGGCGCGTCGGGGTGGTACATGGCCTTGACCTGCTCGTGGAAGGTGGTCTTGCCGGCGTTGTCGAGGCCGAGGAGGATGACGGAGTATTCTGCGCGGGGGGAGGAGGGGAGATGTCAGCACGGTCTTGGGTTGGAGGGAGGACAGGACGCTGGCAAGGGAGAGGCTGGGTTGGCGGGAGAGACGTGCCTTCTTTGCTGGTCGCATAGAGGTAGAGACCCTTGGCGAGATGATACATGGCTGCTGGAGGGGAGCGCCCGCAGCGCCGGGGTGCTGAGGCTGGGTTGGCCTGGATGGTGCAGAGTCTATCGGTGTTTGCGGGAATGCAGAGTGCGTTGGGAGTACTTGGTGAGGTTGACGACACTTTTGAGAAGGGCCACGGCAGGCGTTAGGAACCGGCGGGGCTGTCCACTGAGTCAGTACCTAGAAAATACCTAATGTACCTGAGTAGTAGGTAGGTTGGGGGGGGAGGCAGGTAGAGAAGCCGCCTCTTACAATTGGATTGGAGAAAAGATTGACGTCATGTATATTGAAGAAGAATCCGACTGGGGCAGAACAGTCTGCACGCAAGATTATATAGATAGATATAGAGCCATGTCACTTGCATGTGGTATTCCCTTGATGCAGTGGCGCGATAACGATCGGGTTACAGGCCACATGCCACGGGCTACTTAGTACTAACATAACTGCCTGAGGGCGTGGCCGACTTGGCCGACTTGGCGCATGCCTAGCGCGGATTAGCGCTGTAATCTGTCCCTAGGTACCTTATACTAAGTACTAACCTTAGTACTTACTAGGTAGTTTACCTAAAGGTAATTAATCAATCACTACAAGCCTTGCGCCGAATGTCAACCGCAACTTGGCTTCTTTTCCTTCCCACATCCACCACTGTCCTCCTCTCTGTCGCTCGCCCTCTCGTCGACTCTGCATTTTCTGCTCGCACCGCTTTTAGCCATCGAAAGCGTGCCCCTCGAATCGCAGCCCGAGTCCCAGCCCATGGTCGGCCTGAGTCCCCGTGACGCTCCGCGCGAGCCCCCTCCTCGTCGTCCTCTCCGTCCTCGTCCCTCCTCCCGCCACATCCCGCGATAATCCATCCAAAGTCGCGCGGCGGCCATATTCTAACCCATGAGTGTCGCTGAGCTGGCCAGTATTGGCCTGGGCTTGCTCCGTACGTTCCCCTCCCTCTTGCTGCCCTGTCTGGCGCAATCCTCCTGCTGACTCTCTCTCCCACCAGGCCGAGCCGACGAAGATGGCGACACTGGAGGTACACACAATCCCAACCCCATCGGCCCATGCGCAAATAATCAATCACCTGCGCATGTAACAATCTCGACAGAACCCTGTGCTGACCTCCCTCAGACGAAGACTCGGCGCAAAAGGAATTCTTTGCCGCATGGGCCATCTTCATTTGCATCCTGCTCCTCATCATCACCTTCTTCGTCAGCTACATACTCCAGATGAAAAAGGTCACCGCTATTCACGAGACCGTCATCTCAATCTTTGCCGGTACATACACATCCCATCTTGTCCTCGTCGCCCCTCAATTCAATCCTAACCTCCTCGCAGGCATGGTTGTCGGACTCGTCCTCCTCATCACCTCCGGCGACTCGATTCGGTCGCCCCTCAACTTCGACTACCAAATCTTCTTCAACCTCCTCCTCCCGCCCATCATCCTCTCCTCCGGCTACGAGCTGCACCAGGCCAACTTCTTCCGAAACATCGGCACCATCCTGACCTTTGCCTTTGCCGGCACCTTCCTGTCCGCCGTCGTCATCGGCCTCATTCTCTGGCTCTACTCCCTCATACCCGGCTCCATCAACATGACCTTTGTCGACGCCATCTCCGTCGGAGCCACTCTCTCCGCTACTGATCCCGTCACCATCCTTGCCATCTTCAACGCGTACAAGGTCGATCCCAAGCTCTACACCATCATCTTTGGCGAGTCCATCCTCAACGACGCCATCGCCATTGTCATCTTCGAGACCGCCCAGCGATACAAGAAGGGCGAGGCCACCAGCCACGGAGTGCTCAGCTTCTTTGAAGGTACCGGCATCTTCTTGCTGGTTTTCTTTGGCTCCTTGATGATTGGTGTCATTGCCGGTGTCGGCACCGCCTTGCTCCTCAAATTCACCTATGTCCGCCGCTTCCCCAAGACGGAGAGCTGCGTCATCATCCTGATCGCGTACGGCACATACTTTTTCTCCCATGGCGTTCATCTCTCTGGTAGGTCATCCGACAATGCCTGCACGCCGCCGCTCCTGCTAACCCGCACCGCACCGCACCGCACCAGGCATCGTCTCGCTTCTCTTCTGCGGCATCACGCTCAAGCACTACGCCTACTTCAACATGTCGCGACGCACCCAACTCACCACAAAGTTCATCTTCCAGATCATGTCGCAGCTTGTCGAAAACTTCATCTTCATCTATCTCGGCCTGGCCCTCTTCACCGAGAGCGCCCTGCAGTTCCAGCCGCCCCTCATCATCGTCACCATCTGCGCCGTCTGCGCCGCTCGCTGGGTGGCCGTCTTCCCGCTGTCGCGCCTCATCAACGCCGTCATCCGCTATCGTGCCCGCCGCCGGGGTCTCGAGGTCCGCGACGAGCTACCCTACAACTACCAGGCCATGCTCTTTTGGGCCGGCCTGCGCGGTGCTGTCGGCGTCGCCCTGGCTGCGCTTCTCACGGGCGAGAACGCCCTCGCGCTGCGCGCCACCGTGCTCGTCGTCGTCGTCCTGACCGTCATCATCTTTGGTGGCACGACGGCCCGCATGCTCGAGATCCTCGGCATCCGCACCGGCGTCGTCGAGGAGATTGACAGCGACGACGAGTTTGACATTGAGACGTCCTTTGGCGCCGGCCTCCACGGCAAGCGCTCCGGCTTCGGCAACGGCGGCCGCCGCCGCAACGGCAACCTCGCCCTGTCCAACCTCGAGCACCAAGGCCGCGGCGACGGTGGAAGGGCCTTTGTATCCGGCCACTCGACACCGCACGGCGACGGTCGCACGCGGAGCATCAGCCGCAGAAACTCGAACCGCGGCATGCCCAACCCCGACGACTTTGAGCGTGCCGACCTCCTCGGCCGCGCCGACGAGTCTGACCTGGGCAGCGACATTGACACGTCGGACCTGCCGCCGCCCGCCCGCCGCCCAGCCCGGGGCGACAACACGGGCGTCGGCTCCTCGTCCTCGCTGACGCCGCCCACGCCGCCGAGCGCCTTGATGAGCCCCGCGGAACCCGCCGAGCCCCTGACCGCCCGCGGCGCCATCCGGCAGCTGCTCACCACCGAGGACCCGGCCGGCCTCTTCCGCCAGCTCGACGAGGACTTTATCAAGCCGCACCTGCTCCTGCAAGACGACGGTGGGGGCCGGCCCCGACCCGGCGGCGGCGCCAACGGCGGAAGCGCAGTGTAATGAATGTACTCTTTTTCTTCTTTTTTTTTTGTTCTTTTGTTTGCCATCTTTTCCATGTGGGAAGATTGCTGTGACGACATTGGGACGAAAAAGCCACGACTAGGGCTTCAAAGTAAACAACCTAGGTTTTTTGACTGCAACAACCTTTTGATGGTTGATTGGGGCCGAGAGGCGATGGATGGGAACGGTATATATGACTTAATAGACGAATCGCGAAACTTGTTACGCTTTATTACAACTGCCAGTTACCGAATAGACTATTGCATTTTTTTTATCCTGATACAGCAGGCAATTCTGCCCTTGTTCGCATCGTTGAGGAATTGAGGTCATCTCCACGCTTTGATTACCGCCATCACGAGCACAAGTACGTCCAAAAAATGGTTCTGGGAATTATTATATTTTTATTGTCGGTTTTTTTTCTTTTGCCTGTCCTTGATCCTAGCCAGTTTTCCCATCCGGCCACATCAGCTTCTTCTCCTGTCGTCTTCCCAACCCGGCGGGTTGTTGCCACAAGAAGAAGCAGAGGGGGGACAAAAAAAAAAAAAGGCTCGAACCGCCGCCCTTTGTGTCATGGCTGGTGTTGTTGTGTCCCCGAAGGATGAAAGGATGTTAAAAAAAAAAGATTCAACCGAGACGCCTAAAAAAAAGCCTTTGCCTGTTCCATCCCGCTGCCCTGTATGTGTGTGTCGTCCACCGTCGTCGGCCGTCTCTAACGGACGACTGCTGCCAGTAAACAGAAAACTAAAATAAAAAAAAAATAAAAAAAATAAAAGTCTAGCCTCCTACCTTGCCATCCCGATGATAAATGCACTCCAAGCTGAAAAGTAGAAACAAACAACATCAAGAAGAAGAAAATAGCAACAAAAGCCACCCAGAGTCCTCCTACTGTAGACACGAGTCGTTCCTCGCGCTAAACTCGAATCTTGAGCAACCAAGTCCAGGCCGAACAAGGCGGCCTCGACAGGGTGCTGAAAACAAAGTAGTCTGGGACCTCGACTCATCACGCCCGACAAGTTGGTCCGCCAGTAGTAAAAAGGTTGTAGTTAAGAGGCACACAAAATCCTGAAGCCGTCGCAATCTCAGTTGTTGCCCGTCGAAGATGGCGTCGCACTGCCACTGGGCTGGCGAACAGCCTGCGGGACAGGGCTTCCGGCTGCGTTGTTTCCTGAGAGCTGTGAAGCCGGAGCATGCGGCTGCTGCTGCTGCTGCTGCTGTTGTTGTTGTTGTCCTTGTTGCTGTTGTTGCTGAGCCTGTGGCGGCTGAGGCTGTGGCTGCGCTTGACCCTGCTGGCCTTGCTGACCGGGTTGCCCATTAGGCTGTTGTTGTTGCTGCTGCTGTCTTTGTGCCGCTGCCGCCGCCGCCGCCGCCGCCGCTGCGGCTTGTTGCTGCTGCTGTTGTTGTCGAAGCAAGGCAGCGTACTGGTGAGGGCTCGTTGTCGCGGCAATGCTGTTGGCGAGGCCCGGTTGGACCGACACACCGGCAGCGGCGTTGAGGGCTGACTGCCGCTGCGCCATCATTGCCCTGGTAAGATGCTCCGTGGCAAGCTGTCGCAGCTGTTCAGGCGTCAAGTTCGGATTCTTTGCCCGAAATTGGGCCTCCAGCTGGCCGAGCTGCAGGGCAATGTTTGGCGGCAACGACGGGATCCGAGGCATGCTGTTGGTGTGGGCAACGCCGTTGGACATGTGCATGGCAGCCGCAGTCGCAGCCGCGCCAGTGCCGTTTCTGTTGTTGGCATTGTTGGCATTATAGGCCGCCATCATCGCCTGAGCATTCATATGCATGCCGTTGGCGCCGTTGGTCATTGGCGGAGACGCCTGTCCGTTCTGCTGGACCGCTGAATTCGGCCTCGGTTGCTGGTGATGAACATGTTGCTGTTGCTGAATTTGCACCGCGGCTCGCTGCTGGTTGGATATTTGCTGTGCCGCCCTCAGCATGAGATTCGGGTCTGCTTGCTGGTTAGCCATCGGCATCCTCTGTTGCTGAGCCTGGACCTGGGCCTGAGCTTGCGCTTGCGCTTGCGCCTGGGCTTGAAGGTGAGCCTGCGCCTGCGCCTGCGCCTGGGCTTGCAGGGCCGCCTGTAGTTGTGCGCCCGAGATGCCCTTCAGTTGCGCAGCCGCGGCGACCATGGCAGGCGAGGGCATGCCCGGCGTCACCTGAGATGTGCCGTTAACACCAGGCTGTGTCTGAATCCTTGGGCGTTGGCCTGCCGCAGCCGCAGCGGCCGCCGCAGCAGCAGCAGCCGCCAGATGGGGAGGCACTTCCGCGCGTTGCACGCCAGCTTGAGCCGCAGCCGCCGCAGCAGCAGCGGCAGACGCAACCGCAGCCTGGCCGACGCCTTGGTTCACCTGCGCGCCTTGAGCGGCCCCGGCCATTTGCTGATGAGCTGCTTGGGTTTGAGCCCTGGCCGCCATCTGCGCCCTCCGAGTGGCCTCTTGACGAATCGCAAACTGTGCCATCTTGTCTGCAAGCGCTTGGTCACGCTCAAAGCGCAGCAGACTATAGTCCCTTGGTGTTTTCAGTTGCCGCTGTGGAGGAATATCGCTAGACTTCTTAACGGGAGCCTGCGACGCCGTTTGCTGTTGCTTCTGTTGCGCAGTCTCTCTCTTCTTGGCCAGTTTCCTCATACAGTCTATGAGCGTCAGATACTTCTGATTACGTCGTCGTTCAACCCTAACCGGGACCGAGGGTCTTCTGCGAGGAGCAGGCACGTTGCTCCCGGCCGCAGTGGCTTGCTGTGCTGCTATCTGGTTCTGCTGAGCAATGAATCGTTGCGCAGCATCGATCCTAGAGTTGTATGCCTTGAAGTACTGCGTCTTTTGCATGTCAGCTGGTAGACCCTCCAGATTGATCCATCGCTCGAAGCACTCCCAGGGAGTCCGTCGCTCTGGCCCGGACACGAAGGCGGACCTGGTAGTAAGCATGCTTGATATTAATGACCAGTTGTATGAGTATTGGCGCACGAGCGTCTTGAGTTTATCGTCCTCGGCAACTGTCCATTGAGAAGCACTGCGGCACTCGTAAAATGTTTGCATGGGCATGGGATGCTCTGATGGCGGTCGGAACTGGTGGCCAGCGTGCAGCCTATCTCGGATAGGCTTCGATTCGGGGTTGAACAGGGCGACATCCTTCGTCATGGCCTGATTTCTGTCAACGGCGACCGGCTGTCTGGTCAAGAAGGTGCCCTCATCCTCCTCTTCCGAGTCTTCATTCCGAAAGATGAACCGGCTGCGTTTGCGTGGCGGGCCCCGGTTGGAAACCTTCATCTCCCCTTCAACATACTTGCTTAGAGGCAGAGCAGGCCGTCGCCAGTGTGCATCGGGGTCGGATTCGGCTGTTCCGGCGGTGTCGACGCGGGGGACCTTGAGAGGAGCGCCGTATATGGGCAGTTCGTCCAGGAGCAGGTCGGCAGCTGGTGTGCGTCGCAGACCAAAAACGACGTCGTCCTCCTGAAGCGAAAAGATGGCCGACGGCGCGAGAGTTTCTAGAAACACTTCTGATATATCGTCGTGCAAAGGTGTGTCGGCGTCACCCGAAGGCTCGAGGTCAGGCGTAGGCTGGTTATCCGCCCTTGTCTCGCCTTCCCCGACACTCTGGCCATCTTTTGGTGCGACTTCCGCCCCCTTGGGAGGAATGCGCGCGACAACCTGCAGTCCAAGGCGCTCCTCCGCACTCGACTCTGTCCATTCGAGACAGGCGTATGCTAGGTTGCGAGCAACCGCCATCTTCCACTTGCGCTCCTCTCTGAAATCTGTCCTCATCCATGTCATCTCTTGAAGCATCACATCCCATTGCGAACTAGGTCGCGTCGGCTCCGGGCAACGCTTGGGTTGTCGCAAAGACCACTTGTCATGCTGCTGCAGATGATACACCCTACGTAGCACCTTGCAGGCCTGATTATCCAGGATTGCGATGTTGGCATCGGAAGTACCGATCGTCTTGTTGGCGTGGAACAAGATTTTCTCGATCGGCTGCATCCAGTTGGTTGCGCCGGTAAAGTTTTGGATGAAGAGAGGGGTGTAGTAATCGTCAAAGGGGTGAAGCCGTTCCTTTTGGCCAGCGCCGACAGCCTTTTCTTCGACGCGCTTGGGCTGCTTGCCGAACAAAACCGTCGACATTTGTCCCTTGCGACCCTTGCGCGGTTTCGGTTTCGCTGCTGGCGATTCTGCAGCAGAAGCGGATGGGGTGAGCCGGTCGTCCATGTCTTTCGGTGTGCTGCGGTCGATGGCTGGGCGAGGGGTAGCGCCAACGATTTCGTTTACAGACTTGAGTCTCATGGCGCCCGATGATACTCTCGTGACGGCGCGTTCAGCCGGTACAATCTCGCCTGTTGGCTGCGGTGTTGGCAGAGGTGGCGCTGGCTTGACAATGATTGAATCCTCGACAGTCTCGGAGACGTCGACGTCCATCTTGTCCGATTCATCTTGACTGTCGGGAACTTCGGTCGCAGGAGGTTCGGCGGTACTGGTCTGCGGCTTGGACGCGGGTGGGGTTGTTGATGGCGCTTCATCTTCTGAGCCAGAGGCAGCAGCAGATCGAATTGACTCTTGCAGCAGCTGGTCTTCGTCGGACGTTTGCGCTTTTTGAACAGTACTGTTTGGTTTCGTCTCCGGCTTGGGCACGGCTTGCACGGGTTGGTGAACGACTTCGGGCGATCGGGGACCCTCGTGATCGGGGCTTGTGTTGGCGGAAACGTCATGAGCTGCCGTAGTTGTCGCGCTGGCTGCTGTCGATCCAGGTGAGGACAGGGCATCAGTAACCTTTGCCGCATCATGGGGCAGCTTGATGCTCAACGAACCATCAGTGGTCGGTGTAACGGCAGTGACGCCATTGGAAACGGTTGCTGGTGTTGACGACGGGGATCCTTTGGTGCCTGGGGGGAACGAAACCTGGCTCGGCCGTCTAGAAGTATCGTCGGTGTGATTCTTCGGGTGCTGCGGACGCGCGGGGGGCGCCGCAGGAGGTGGCTGTGTCGCATGGGGTGGTGGTGGAAGATTTTGGTTGTTGGCCGGGCTTTGCAGAGCCGGTGTTGATCGCGCCGGGGTCGTCGAGAGGGAGGTTGCTGGCGTGGTCGCGGCTGGAGAGTTGGCCGGTGAGCTGCCAGCGGCGAGCAGAGCCGAGATGGATCGTTTCAAGGCTTCGACGGATTGCTGAGGTCGTGGTGGGATGCTCGTTTCCTCGAAGACCTTGTTGCTGTAGGAAGGGAAGCTGGGTTAGCGCTACGGGGAATGGTTGCAGTGGGCGGTTTAGTGGATGGTGCAGCGAAAGGCATGTTGGCAACTCGAGCAAAGAAATGCTGGCGACGTCAAAGTAATCGCAAAAAGGCCGGGAAAACGCAGGATGGATCGGAAGGACGTACTGCAAAATATCATTTTTGTGCAAGAATTGCCACTCGGCTGATGTGCCGATGGGCGCGTCGGGGAGCGGCTGGGTCTGCGTCGCGACGGCGAAGAGCTCGCGAAGCTTCCTCTTGCGCGAGGTGACAATTGCACTGGTGCGGGTTAGAAAAATGAAAATACCATCATCATGATCGGAAAAAATAGCGCCACAAGAGGGAGCATTACTTACTTGCACTCACTGCGCTTGGATTGAAGCAGCCGCGACAGATCGGCGTGCCCGACCTCAGTCATAGCATCTGCCGTGGCAACATCCGTTTGCGGGCGAGACGGATGCTGCAGAGCGGGAGAGCGCGCCTATGGGAGATGGAAAAAGAAGTCGTCGTCGATGGAAAGCGTGGTTGGGGAGGCCGTATCGACGAATTAATGCTCGCAGTCGTGTGGTTTCGTGACGCCCAAAATGCTGGCTGGCAGGCTGCCGAAATGGGGGGGGGGGGCGTACAAAATTTTCGTCCAGGCAGCGGCTATTGGGAGAACTAAGACTGAGTTTGTTTGCTTGGCTTGCTTTGCTGGTTGAGCCTTTCCAGCGCCTCTGGCCGGGGGAAGCAGGGAGGGACAATTGGGCAGAGAGGGACCAAGGGCCGTGTCGTTTCCACTTCCGCACTGTCCGTGGGTACCTCCTGCTAACACATTAATGTGAGACGCTTGCACAAGAGTCGCTAGTCTGTACTCCAGCGCTGGAAAGGGGCAGCCAGGCAAGCAACGTGAGAGGCCCGCGGTCGCACAGTGTGCCGCTACCTGCCAGTGGTGACTTGGAGGTAACTGTAGGCATGCTAGCGCTGTAACCGGCCTTCTACTAGTTCACTAATGTACTGGTGTGCATTACTTATTGGTCCTGTTAGTAATTCTTCATTCTTCATCATGGCCTATGAATTCAATCTTCTGCGCCTTTACTCTGACTATTATTTTGCTTTTTCTATTCCGCGTTCCAGCGAATAAACGCACACTAACCTCCAACTATCGCAGCTCGCCCGCCCGCGGCCTGAATTCTATGTGACGGCTGCTGACTACCGTTATAGGGGCAATTTAAAAGTGATTTAGTTGGGTATTTTACTGTCCATCAGTAGCAGCTGCTCGTACAACCAAGTTAACTACCTCACATAGAGTCGGCGTCACCACGACATAATTATCAGTGTCCCAACTTATTAGTACACACTTCTAACCTTGAATGAAGCGCTGTTTAACAAGAATAAGCACTATTGGCCCATATAATCTCCGATTTCAAAACTTCAATGAAGCTCAAGCAGTGACAAGCAGCCACACATCAGCCCCATACCCGCCCGCCAAAAGAACAGGACCCATAGAAAATATCCCAGCAGCCACAACTCAACTCCCTTGCCTGCATTTCACCCCAACACATCACCCACCACCACCCTCCGACCATGGCCGACGACAGCAAAGGCGCCCGAATCGCCATCAAGCTCGGCCCATCCTCCTCCTCCAAGCCCCCCGCCTCCACCCTCGGCAAGCGCCCCCGCGCCCCCGCCCGCTCCACCGCCGCCTTTGCCGCCGCCTCCTCCGACTCCGACTCCGACCACGGCCGCCACGAGGCCATCACCGGCTTCGGCGTCCACGGCGCCGAGACCAAGCGCCCCCGCACCGACGCCGCACCCGTCCCCAAGCCCGCGTACGTCATCGCGCGCCAGCCCAACCGCGACTGGCGCGACCAGGCCCGCCGCGCCCGCCCTCCGCCGCCGCGCAACGGAGCCACGCAGGACAGGGCGCCCGCGGACCAGGACTCGGGGATCCGCTGGGGCCTGACCGTCACGCAGCGCAGCAAGCCGTCCGACGACGACGACGACGGCGCGGCGCGGACCACCAGCGAGCCCCACGAGACGACAACCACATCTCCACCGCCGCTGCGCTCCGCCGACGACGAGGCCATGGACGCGCTCCTCGGCAACCGCCCCGCCGCGACCGAGACCAAGGTGATCAGCGCGGTGAGCGAGGCCGACGCGTACGCGCGGGACGTGTCTGCCGCGGGCGCCGCGCCCACGCTCGCCGACTACGAAGCGATGCCGGTGGAGGAGTTTGGCGCTGCGCTGCTGCGCGGGATGGGCTGGGACGGCACGCCCCGCCACGGTGGTGGTGGCGGTGGTGTCAAGGCACCGCCGAAGAAGCGGCAGAACCGCCTCGGGCTCGGCGCGAAGCAGCTCGAGGACGCGGAGGAGCTCGGGCTGTGGGACCAAAAGGGCGGCCCGCGGCGCGGGGGGGGCCGGAAGCGGTCGCCGACGCTAGCGGAGTTCAGGAGGGAGGAGGAGCGCAGGAAGGAGGAGCGCAGGGACAGGCGGGAGGCGCGGGGGCGGGGGGATGAGGCCGGGAGGCGGGGGGGGGAGAGGCACGGGCGGGAGGAGAGGGAGAGGGAGAGGGAGAGGCATGGCGGGTATGAGCGAGACCGTAGACGGTAGGGGGGCGGGGGGTGGAAGAGGGAAGGCGGCATTCATGGGCGTTTGGGGACTCATTCGGCATATATGGTGGTTTACACAGGGCACAAAGATACCAAAAGCAGTATCAAATACATGGTTTCATCGCAGTTTAAGTACGTAATGTTATTCGCAGTAGAGGTATGGTAGTGTCATTCGCAGTTTGAGTATCGTCATGTTACTCGCGTCCAAGTACATCATCTTCTCTATTAATATAAAATACCAGTCATCTACAACAACATACACGAAATCCCAAAGTATCAATACTACTCGTCTTTCAAATAAATGCCCATATATGTTCGTATTTCATCATGCATTGCTAATCCATCTTGTACATTTTCCCCCCACCATCCATGCTCCCCGTCCTACCGCAACTTGACCCTCTTCAGCGTGTCCGTCAGGATGGTCAGCGTCCCCAGCGCCTGGCCTTCCGTCGCGGCGTCCAGGTCCTCCTTGGGCGCGGCGCGCAGCACGCCGGCCATGTGCAGCAGCGGCTCGACGAAGCGGTGCTCGACCGCGGCCGCCATGCCGGCCGGCGTCATGTCGCGCTGGGCGTCGCCGAGGACGAAGACGAGAAAGTTGGCGACCTGCAGCTGAAAGGGCCAGGCCTGGGCCCAGAACTCGAGCAGCGCGGCGGGGTCCTGCCCCTCGAGGTGGGTGAGGTCCGGGAAGAGGGCGTACTGCAGGCGCTCGAGGCCCTCGGCGGTGGCGAACTTGGGGCTGCTGCGGCGGGCCTCCGGGGTGTTGCGGGCGGCGAGGATCTCGTCCTTGGTCCAGGCGACGGCGCAGGACTGCAGGGAGGCGAACATGCAGCTCTCGAGCACGTCCTCGAGGATGCCGAGGCGGGCGTCCTCGGGCATGGCGTGGAGGGCGTGGCCGGCGAGGGTGATGGCGGACTGGCGGACGCGCGGGTTGGGGTGGAAGACGGCGACGAGGGTGAGCAGGTGGTGGTAGGCCATGTAGTCGTCCTGGCTCGGGGGGGAGGCGGCGGGCGCGAGGAGGCGCGACTGCGTGTGCAGCCAGATGCCGATGACGAGGAGGGCCTCGACGACGCCCGGGTTGGCGGCGATGCTCTCCTGCGGGCCGGCGTCGAGGAGGGACTTGAGCAGGGCGTGGTGGTGCGGGAAGAGGTGGAAGTCGGGGATGGAGTGCTGCGCGTCGAAGAGATCGGTGGCGAACATGCAGTAGGCCACGAGCGTGGCCAGTCCGCCGGTGGCCAGTCTCATGGTGTCGGGCTTGTCGCTGTCGAGCTCGCCGGACAGAGGGTCGGTGCATCTGGGCGAGGCGAAGGCTTCCTCGATGGCATCCGAGGAGAGCTTGGATAGGCCAACGTCGCTGGCCAGTGCCTATGGTGCCATGTCAGTCAGTCATGATTCTGCAGGCGGCGGCGAACCTTGTCAAGTTATCGGAGCACGACTCACCACTAGCTGGCCAATCAGGCTGTCCCTGGCCTGCAGCTCGTCGATGTCCTTGAAGGCCTGCATCTGGGTCATGCGGCCGAGGACGATGCGGTCCGGGTAGGTAAACTCGAGCAGGCGCGCGGGCCACTCGAGCGCGTTGGCGTTGACAAAGGCTTCGAGAACGCAGGTGACGAAGACCTGCAGCAGACGTTGCACGAGGGCGGGCTCGCCTGCGTCCTGGCCGCCGGACCCCGCGGCGGCCGTCACAGGGTCGGCTTCCGGGTCCGGGGCGCTGCGGCTTGCGTCGCCGGTGTGGAAGGACGAGGTGCGGGAGACGAGGGTGCTCGACTTGCGGGTGGGCAGCGGCGGGCGCTTCTGGCCGGAGAGCGAGCGGACGAGGGCGATGACGGCGGCGGTGGCGTCGGGACTCGCGGCGTCGTAGCTCCGGTAGACGGTGTCGAGGGTGGTGTGGAGGAAGCGTGAGGGCGCCTTGACGCGCAGGCGGTTGTGTAGGACGGCGAGCATGCCGCAGAGGGTGACGAACTGGTGGGTGGGTGGGACGTGGTGTTTTTTGTTGTTTTGAGTGACGTTTTTTGCTTGGGATTCTTGTTCTTGTTGTTGTCGTTCGTCTTGTTCGTCTCGTTTTTCTTGCTCGTCTTGCTTGGCTTGCTCCTCTTGCTTGGCTTGCTCCTCTTGCTTGGCTTGCTCCTCTTGCTCCTCTTGCTCGTCTCCTTCCTCTTGCTCCCCTTGTTCAGATTCGACGGCCAGCTTCTCCATGACCTCCAGCACCTTGAGAATGACTTCACGCGGGTTGCCCAGATGTGCGACCCTCTCCAGACAGGGCTCGCTGCCGGGCAGGGCAATCAGCATCTCGACCAGATCCCAGCCAATCTCGCTCGTCAGCTCCACGTCGTCGAGCAAATCCCGCAGCTCCGGCAATAGCTCTGGCGTCAGCGACATTTCTATGATGGTAAGGTAGGTGGCGGCGTCGGTGGCTGGGGGCTTGCTGTCACGCAAGCGTTTGACGGCATCGTCGGTGGCAGGGGCTGGTGGCGTTGCCATGGTGGGCAGAGTACTCCGTATGCTGCTATGGAAATGGCGATGTATGCTGGTCAAGAGTATGCGCTGTGGATGTGGTGATATTCTGGTCACGAGTACCTATGCTGCTATGGATGTGGTGATGTATGATGATCAAGAGGCGGGATGCTCGGGATGGCTTGGGATGAAACCAACGACTTGGTAAAGAGGACAGAATGCAGGGAGAATATCGAGTACATGTATGATGGATGTATGGATATGCGGCTGCAAGATTGACAAGCTGTAACGGGATGGAGATGGAGGGAGGAGGGATGTCTGCCTGTCTGGTCTGTCGTCCTGGTCTTTCGTCATGCCCCGCTTTGGAATCTCGAGACGCTATATTTTGGACACCTCTCCATAGTAATGGTCATTGGTATGGATGCCCTACAATTGGCAATATATATACAGATATATATATGTATATATATAATAACCAGTTGATTAATCCCATGCCAGCAATATGCAGCCTCCTTCATCAATAGACAGTCGAATTATTTAATACTCAATTAACCCGAACAACCCCTCCTCCAAGCCTCCATTCTACTAAAAATGTCAAACTCGTATTGCGCCACCAACTGCGCCACCAACGATCCACCCCACTTGTTCCTGTTATGCAAGTTTATGCAAAGCCTACCCTAGATCTTTCCAGGTGTGTCTCGTTGCAAGGCAATGAAGCACAGTGTATTTATCACCTTGTTTTTTGTTAATTTACTTCTCTTCCTTCCTATGAGTTCAATCGTCGCTTTCCGTGTACATTCAATCCAGAACAGAGTAGCCACATAAACAAAGTATACCCGCCATGGACATCCAATGCCAAACCAACGCCCGCGGTATTGATACATGACACAACATAACACACATAGCTGGTAACCATAAATCAACACACCAACCAACCAACCAACATAACATACAGGGTATCATACAGGGTATCGTACACTCTCCTACGCTCAATCCCCCACACCCAATCGCCTACACCCGCCAACTCGCCCCCGTTCCCTTGCTCGAGTTCTTTGCCCACGTCCACTTGCCCTTGGCTCCGCGGCACGAATTGCTGCTGCTCATCGCCTCGGCCACCGAGATGGGCTCGTCCATCGGCACCAGCTGCGGGTGTGCTCTGTACGGCAGCACCGACTTGAGCGCGCGCTTGCTCATCGCCCTCTCCCGCGGCGCCTCCTCCTTGCGGATTTCCTTGATTATGTCGCGCAGCTCCGCCTCGTCCTTGGTCATCTGCGCCTTGATGAAGGCCATCCCGCCACCGCTTGCCGCCTCCTCCATCGCCCGCATCACCGGCACCCTGGCCTCGTACGCGATGCCCTCCAGCCTCGGCGCCCGGCCCGCCTCCGGCACCACCCCCGGGTCCAGCCCCGCCACCGCCGCGCCCTTGGCCAGCAGCGCCACCATGTCCAGGCTCTCCCCCGGCGGGATCGCCATCGGGTGGCTCGGCGTCACGCACTCCATGTCCACCTCCTTGCGCAGCACGTGGTCCACGTCGACGGCCGAAAAGTACGCGCACGACTGCGGCAGGTCGTCGATGCCCACCTGCTGCGCGAACAGCGCCCGCGTCCACACGTTGGCCACCTGCAGCGCCATCGCCGCCCGGTACCGGTCCTCGTCCCGCACCAGGTACCGGATCTCGTCGTGCACCGTAATCGCCAGCCGCGCGTCAATCTTGAACCGTCGCGCCAGGTAGTCCATCGACACGATCAGCAGGTGCAGGTAGTCCACCCCCGACGACTGGATCGCCCAGTTGATCCGCGACGTCAGGTACCCGCCCTTGCTGACGAACCGGCCCATCAGCGCCTCCGTGATCCCCGCCCCGAGCACCGGCGTTCTCGGCCGCTCTTGCTCCGCAAACTCCTCCAGCTTGTTGAACACAAACGACTCCGTCCCGCCTCGCCAAAACGGCCGCTTGTATATCGTCCGCCGGCTGGTCTTGGTGCCCTTGGTGTTGGCGTACAGCCTCGACGCCGTCTCCACCGTCTGCTTCTCCGACAGCCCGGGGTTGAACTGCCGAAGAAGAGTGGCCGCGAATTTGAGCCCCGCCCCGTAGATCCGCCCGTAGTTGAACACCTTGGCGTCGTTTCGCGTGATGCCTAGGATCGACGCCGTCCGAGAGTGCAGGTCTGTCCCGGCCGACTTGGTGCCTTCCAGCGTCATGAAGCCGACGGCGTTGCCACCGTGAAGCTTAAACGTCGCATCGCCAATCAGGCTTGCAATCCACAGCTCCTCCGAATCCACATCCGCACCCACAAAGCTGTACCCTTTGGGAGCCTTCACCATCGCCTTGAGCTCCGACCCGACACGGTTCTTCTTGGCATTGCTGGCAGTGAGCCATGTATTTTCCACCGCTCGTCTTGTGATGGTACCCATGGGGATGATTTGTGGCAGGATAAAACCAACATCATCTGCCGACGAGCTGGCCGACTTGCTCGAGTTCGGCAGGTCTTGCTTCCGCACAACCATCTGTGACATGATTCTATCGCGCGCGCTGATCCAGTAGGAGCACGACGCGTTCATCTCGAGAGCCTCCTTGGCGTACGAGTACTCGGATGACAACGTCCCGTTCTCAAAGTAACCGAGGTAGCCCTTGGCCATGGGATTTGCGCAGCGGGCGGTTGGGCCGTCCTTGTGTGGAAGCTTGAAGTAGACGTGCCGTCTGTCATCGCGCAGCTTGGCATCGGCTTCAGCATCTTCAAACTGGCATTGGATCATTTGCTTGCCCGTGTACTTTGCCGAGTTGGAGCGATCCGTTCGGAAAGTCCAGCCGTACTTGTCGGACCAAAAGAGAGGATTGCCATCCCAGGCCATTCGTAGCAGCAAGGGGGCGATTCGTGTCCGCACTGTAATGCTGATGGGGGCGTCATTCTTTTGGAACAGATCCTTGTACCATTGTGGACAGCCCGGCTTTTTTTGTCGCGCTGCCGGCCTGGGCGGATCGCCCTTCTTCTTGCCCTTGACCATGCGAACTTCCTGCCCTGACCAGTCCAGCTGCTGCATCCACGGGTCGTTTTGCCACTTTTCAGCATCGTCTTTGATTTCGAGAGCCTTGTCTGTCAAGGCAACGAGCCGCTCTTGAACAGCGTCGGAGAGCGCATGATAGGTGGCTTCCGTGTTGGAAATGTATTCGTCCCACGACTTGTTGACCGGGAGAATAACGGAGGATAGGTGGCGGAGGGCGGCGAAGCTGACGGGGTGTGGACATGTGTCGAGGAAGTTGGGAAAGACTATCTGGTAGACGCGGTGAGTGATGGCAACGTCGGCGGCGCAGTAGTCGAGGAGAGCATCAAGTTTGGCGAGAATCTCCGACTTGCTCAATTCGCCGAAATCGTCGCGGACAGCCTTGTCAATGGTGACGTTGAGATGGAACTTGGCCACGTCTCGCAGAGAGTTGATCGAGCTGCGCTCAACCCAGAGCTCCTCCTCTTCATGCATGCTCCTGTTGCTCAAGAGTTCGGCCAACTCATTGTCGGGCGTCTGGCTGGCGACGCGTTCGCGCAGCTCCCGATTCTTCTTGTGCCTCATCCAAGTGGGACGCTGCTGTGAGCACATGCCATTGACAGCGACGTGCAGTGACATTGTATCCATAAAGTAATTCCTGGTTTGCTTAATGTCATACTCTTCTAGTATGCGAGCGCGATCGAAGCCGATGTTGTGGCCGACAACGAGCCGGTCCTTGGTGGCATCGCCGAGGGGAATGAGGTGCTTGTCGTTGTCGGTCTCGCCCAGAAGCCAGGGTGAGAGCCAGGCGTACCAAGCCGTAGGGCCGACGGCGCAGGCCATGACTGCATATGGGCTCTCCTTCCACATGACCTCGGTGTCGAAGCACAGGGCCGACTCATCGGGGGCGTCGACCTGTTCGGTGCGGCCATCGGGGTAGTACTTGGTCCAGCCGCTGCGATGAAGCCATTTTCTCGGCTTCGGGGGCGGATTGGCGCGCGAAAACTGCTTGGCCAGGCCGAGGTAGGGCTCGGCGCAGTCGACGCCTAGCTTATGGAAGTGCTCGTCGAGAGTACGACCCTGAAGCGCGGGGAGGTCGAATGCGATGGGGGGCGAGTCGTCGGTGTTCTTGCCGAGCAGATCATGGCGTTTGAGATGGTCCTTGGATAGATTGACAAGCTCTTGCGGCGGGGGGGTGGCGCCGTCGGGAAATAGTTGATCAAAGACGTATGTGCTGAGCTGCTGGACACCGATTTCGTTGTATCGAGCAGTGGAGGGGACTGGATCCGCCGGGTCAGCGGGTTACACGGCGCAGGGCAGACACTAGGCAATAAATATAGTGAGGGTAGCTGGATTGGACATACGGGCAAGAGAGTGGTTCTTTTCTGAAGCGGCATCAGTGGCGACGGATGCGAGGTGTCGCGCAAAGATTGTCGCGAGCGGTTGATGCGGCCCGTGGCGCACATGGCGCAGTCTTGCGCTGGCGGCACGTTGGAGGCAGCCAACGGCAGGACGAAAGGGGGGCATTGCTAGGAATTCTTCATGTCGAGCATAAGCGAAGCAGCATGACGAAGTCAAAAGAGAGGATGCGGAGGGGAAGGGAAAGAGCTGGATGGCGGGGGATAGACACGGGGGGCGGACATGCAAACGAGATGGAGATGCATTCAAGGGGCGATTTTCTTCCTTTTTGGCAGCGCAAGTGGTTAGCGTGCGATTCTGGCGTCTTTACAGTGGTCCAAGGCACCGCACAGCGGGGAATTTGATATTTTAGTGGCAGTATCCCCTAATGTACAGTGGAGATGGGGCTGCAGCTGCAGGGCGACGGAGGATTTGGCATTACATGGGAACCTGGATACGAGCCAAGGTAGATATCGGATCAAAGTACAAGTTAGCAAGGGTGAAGCAATGCAGGCCCGCAAAGGACTTTAGGGATCATTTTCTTTGACCATCGAAGGTGTGCGCTGTGCACATGTGCGCTGTAATGCGTCGTGTTGGCTGTAATGAGAATCCAAATTATGTAAGCCGTCTGTGTCATGGCAACCACAAGTGAAGTGATCAACGGCGCGTTACGCGACACTTGCAGTGCCACTTGCAATGTTGGACTATGACCAGCCAACTGCTAAAAGAATGCCGAATTTCTTTCACACACTGAATTTATAAACAGCAACATTTCAAACCCAAGAGTACGGAAGGCAGCAGTGCTACTCACAACATACTGATGACCCACTCCCTTGTTATCCCCCACCAATCGGCGCCAGCCCTGCCTGCTCTGTAAATGTACCACTGAGCAAACCACCACCAATCCGCCACACATCCCTGCTCAGAAATACATCCACCATCGTGCCGCCTCAAGGCCTCATCTGAGCCTTTCCTTTCCCCCTCACCAACCGCCTCACCACATCGAGAGATCCGAGATCCCGACCGGGCTGTCGTCGCCATGATTTCCAGCCTCTCAGCCTACCTCTCGGCCACAATCCTACCCCAGTCATCCTAGACACAGCAACCCGCCCTGCCCTCTAGCCGCCTGCGTGCTGGCGGACCATTGCCTCCGCCACCAAACGCCGAGCGCGCGCCAATATCGGAAACACCTCCCACCCTTTTCTCTCCGCCCTCCCGACCCGTCAGGCACCTAGGCCAGCCAAACGAACCGACAAACACTCTGCCTGCCTCCTCCTTTCCCTGGCCATGCCTCTCGCTTCTGCCTCGCCGCGGAGAGCATCGCTCGACTCCGACGTCGTCCTCGTGTCAACATCGCCGCTGCCCCCCCGCCTCCGCCACCGCCACCACCCTCAGGCCCTGCAACCGCCGACGACCATCACGACAACAGCCGCCGGCGCCATGCCACCTGCCTTCTCTTCCTCACCCAGACACTACGCACACGCATCCTCGTCCCCTCAAAACCACGCACACGACAACTCACCGCATTTACGTACTCACAGCCACAGTCTATCGCCACCCGACCAGAGTTTATCAAATCATCCTAGCCAAACCATATCTTCCTCTCGGCCCCGGCCTCCAAGAGCCTCGCCCTCGCCCTCGCCCTCAACCGACTCCTTAGCATCGCCCATAGACTTTGAAATTTCTCAAACTCAGTTCGAGGCCGCCTCCTTGTTAGACTCCGCCGCCGACTCATCCGACTCGTCCGACGACGAGTATTTAGAGCGCGAGACCCCCAGCCACGACAGCATGGCCCGTCCCCCGATGCAATCAGGCTCCAGTCGAAGCTCTTCGCCCTACTCAGACTACAGCAGCATCGACGAGGATAATCTTACCAATCTTAACACTGCAAACGCCACTATACACGTGCCAGACTCACCCCTTCAGTCACTACACGCCGACCCTTCAGCCAATACCACCCAAGCCACTGACTTTTCTCTCCCCGAGACCGAGCACTCAACAGCATCCCTTTTTGACCAGGCTCAGGACCAAGGCTCCACCGAAACGGCATCTACTTCGTTTTCCGAGGACATGCCCCGACTTCGAAGCACGGCCAGAGGCCTCTTTGGCCCGGATCGCAATCATCGGCGCCTCACCGAACGGGGAAAGCCCTACATCATCAACCTGACCGGGCTGCCGCGCTCCGAGGTCTTGCCAGAGGTGTCACCCGCACCGGTCGGCAAGATCTCGGATGCGGACCTCGAGACTATTGATCTCACAAAGGCCCAAGCCGCCCAAGAGCAAGAGCAAGAGCAAAAGATGCGCATCGTGGACAACCGGATCAAGCTGGCTACCTATCAATGCCCCATTTGCATGGACAATGTCACCGACCTGACCGTCACGCACTGTGGTAAGTATTCTACAATGACGCCACGCCCTCGCCGCCGCCTGGATTTTGCCTTTGCTGACCCCTCGCACCAGGCCACCTCTTTTGCATGGAATGTCTCAACCACTCCATGGAAGTCGAGGTGACTAGGGGCAAATGCCCCATGTGTCGCACCAAGATTGACACCAAGCCCCGCGAGGCCTACAGCTGCAAGACCAAGGGATACTGGCCACTCGAGCTCAAGCTCATGACTAGGTCCAAGAAGGGAAAGAGAAAGGCCGAGGAGATGTGAAGGTCTTGGAGAATCTTTCCGCATTCCTTGTTGATTCCACTTGTATAGACAGGGCGGTCTTTTTGTTTTTTAGCGACGGGAGAAGGATAGCATTTGGATCAGGCGAGGCCTTTTTCGCGGCAGGATATACCCCCTTTTGCTCCTTGTCTGCGCACCCAGCGAAGTTGGTCTCTATATATCTCGGGGCGTTTGGTGTCTATGGCTACACTTGCTTCATATTGATTGTATATACATTGCATGAGGGGGTAGAAATAGCATAATGCAATATTTTCGTTATTAAAGTCAACCGGAACATGATTTCATCCCACTCTAGACTAGAGCGGTACTTGGCTTTACTTGTACCGTACTCTTCTTGAATTTGTTTGTACCGTAGTCTTCTTGACTTTCTTTGCACCATACGCTTCCACCCGATTCTACGCAGGGTCAGCAGGCAGCAGGCAGCAGCATCACCACGTCCAAGGTACGACAGAGCAAGGATGCACAAATCCCAACGCTGTGTCTTGGGAAATAAATACCATGTCCATGTTCCACTGTACGACAAGATTACAACCCTACAAAAAGCACTAACTATTCGAAACGGCAGAAAAAAAAAAAACTCCCTCCCTTTTATCCTTGTCAAAAAATCCCCAATCATCTCCTGCCATCAAACCACCCTCTCTCTCGCTCAGTGGAACAGCCTGCGGGCCGTCTTTGGTTCCGGGACCTTCTCGTTGTCAAACTGCAGCCCCAAAAGTTAGTCACGCCCATGCCCTTTTGCCTCATCACTTTGCTGGGCAGCAAACTCACCTCGATGAACCCCGTCGCCGCAATCACCACCATCAGCGCCGCCGCCAGCTCCTCCACCCTGTCCTCCAGCACCTCCCCGTCGTCGTCGCCGGCGGCGGTGCCCCCCGCGTGCGCGCCGATGCCCGCGCTGCGCTTGAGCGTGTGCGCGACCAGCATCCGGTGGTCCGCCAGGAACCTCCGGCCCTGCGCGATGCTGTGGCTGCCGCGGCTGAGCAGCGCCACGCCGACGATGCGCGTCACCTTGGCCAGCAGGTCGTAGTGCTGCTCCAGCGCCCGCCGGCCCCCCTCGTCCTGCCCGCCCCCGCGCAGCAGCTGCAGCTCCGGGTCCGCTGCGTACAGGCCGGACAGCTCCACGACGCGCAAGATGTTGGCCTGCATCACGTACTGCGCGCCGTTGCGTGTCTGCGCGACCTGCAGCAGCAGCGCGAGCTTGGCCTTGTGGTTGTTCTGCAGGTCCCTGTCGCCCCGGCCGTCCCTGGCGGTGCTGAACGCCTCCTGCCAGTCCGCCATGACGCTGCGTAGCGTGTCGACCGTGATGCCAATAAAGTTGAGCCGGTTGAGCATGTCCACCACGTACTCGTCGTCGACTTGTCGCCCGGCGTTGACGAGCCCGTTGAGGAGAATGTACGCCGCCGTCTGGCTGCTCGGTGCGCCGCAGTACGCATCGTCGCAGATGGCGTTGAGGAGTCGCTCGCCATACGTGCGCACCGTCTGCAGAATCTGCTGATGAAAACTGCGCTTCGTCTCGTCTGGTGCTCCGGTGAGATATCGGTAGCAAATCTCGTAGTAGATGGCGCGCAGCTCGTGCGACCCAGCCCACTTGCTGATCGCTTGTAGGCATATTTGGAAGAGCTGAAACAGCTTATCATGTATGAGGTTGCCGATAGCCTTGCCTTGCTTGTCGGTTGTGCTCGATTCCTTCAAGTCTAGGCGCGACAGCAAGATTCTGGCCAGCCTGGAGAGGTCCATCGCTTCATCAGGCCTCTCGGAGGCACACAACTCTAGGCTGGGGAGGATCGCCTGAAGGGTTTGCAGGAAGAACGAGGTTCGGGCCGTCCCGTCAAAGTCGTTGGACTCAACCATGATGAGCAGCAGCTTCGTCCACGACTTGAGTACTTGCAAGCTTTGTTGATGTAGCTGTCGTTGGCGATCGGTAGAGGCCAGATGATCTATAATTACTGCCTCTTCCCTTTCGATTGCAGCGACAGTCTGTGCCGTCACCAATGCGTCTCTGAACTTGCCTTGCCTCTTTTCGTTTTGTTTTATGAGCAGCATCTCCTTGACACGGTCTAGATTGTGCATCTTGTTGCCGTCTCCATCGTCCTCCAAGCAAAACGAAGGATCAATGTCCTGGTAATACTCTAGCTGAAGAACAGGTACCGCCCAGAGGCCAGATGGTAATACAAAGTCATACAGGTCGAAGATTGTGGGTGTCTGAAGGCGCTGGTTGTCCTCGACAATTTGGCCGTTGAGCGCTTCAAAGATGCGTCGTTTGACGCTTGGCATGCGGCCCTGAGCAATCATGCACAACTCCATGGCAAAGTACTCCAGAACAATGCGCCGTAATATGAGGAACTGTGACAGAGCAGGGCAGCCGTCGGTCAGGGGGAAGTGGAGGGTGGCCACCTCCTGGCCCTCCCACGGGATGTTGGGCTGGATGATTTTTTCGCGTAACAGCAGGTGAAAGAAGAACTCATTGTCTCGTAGCTCCTCGATGACAAGCTTTGAGGAGAGAGGCGAGCTCCATAGAAGCTGAAGAATGCGCATAGTTTTGCATCGGATAGAAAGAAGCCATGCCCTCATACCTTGACCATCCATGCAAGGCAAGTCTAGCACGAGTCTGACTAGGCTGTGGAATAGTGACTTCCTGGAAGCGAATGCACCTTCAAGCCCTAGCGAGTCGACGCCGCATTTGAACCCAAGAAGCAAATGAGCAATTGTTGGCCGATTTGGAGTCTCCTTTAAGCATTTCAACAGGAAATCAAGCACGTAGCACTTGGTAATGTAGCTCGGCGAGTTAGCCTCTCTACCGGGTTCCAGAGGCTGCTGAAGTTCCGAGATGAAAGCTCTTGAGATGGACTCGTACTCGCCATTTGCTTCCATGGCAACAATAGCCTTGTTCCTGTGGCCGGCTCTGGTTGAACCAGCCCACTCGGCTGAAATGCGAGAAGAAGAAGACATCATCCCGAGAAGCCGTAGACACGCAAGTGTCAACTCGGGATGACCGATGCCACAGTAGTTGCCAAGATCGACCACTAAGCTCAGCCGAGTGACAAGCCCATCCTCAAAATACGAGTACGAGGCGTTGGGGACGGGCTGTCGCTGATGGTTGCTCTTCTTGATTAGGGGTCGCACCAAGTCCCGGTATGTCGTTTCGAGGTCCATGACTTTGGAGATGAGCTCAACAGCTCGGAGGATGCCGAGAATGAGGGGCGAGTCAGGAGCAGCATTGCCAACTTCCAATGCCTTTTGATGGATAATGTTATAGAGGGCCGCCGTTATTTTGTCGTTGTACATCCACTCCATGACCCTGGCAAACGGATGCCTTGTCACGTATGTTGCCAAGTCAGATGTTGCGATGGCAGAGTCAATGGCAAGATTGGTAGCATTCGCCATGATGATCAGGTCTTCGTTGAATGTGGACAGACAGGTCAGCATAAACTCCAGGCAGGTGAGCCTGAGCACTCGTGTCTGGTAAACGTCCTGGAGATCCTGGGCCTTGCTAGCAAACACTCGTCCAATAACAAAATCAATGTAGGCCTCGATGCCAGAATGCCGGGCAGATGGTCCAAGAGAGTCGCCAAACGGAAGCGAGTCATTCAGCGGACTGCTATCGACCGCAGGCGATACAAGTGCTAATAATAGCTTCGTAAACGCCTGCGGTTCGTCGAAGCCGTTGCTCATCTCATCCAGAATTCGATCCATGGAGACAACGGGCTGTATTTGCCCTTGCCGAAGGGACCCGGTGGTATGTGCTGGAGACTGCGCATATTGTCCCGTACTCCAGTTGTCCAGACACAGCCACATGAGGTTGCTTTCCTCCAACGTCTTTCGCGTCAGCATGGCTGTTAGGGCCATGAAGATACAGGCGCGTAGTCGTGATGGTATTTGGCTACTGGCAAGGTCAAGCAGTTTGTCGACAACGGGGTAGTCGGGATGCCGCAGCAGGAACTGTCGCGCAATCTCGCTTTCAGAGGCAAGCTTGGTCATTAGACGGAGATAACACTCGAGCATCATGGCAGATTCGGGCTCCGTTTCCACGACATCTGCATGGGGTTTCGTGTTTCGATACCGTGTTGTTGGCGTGGCTGTTGGCTTCTGCTTGATCTTGTCTGAGAAGAACTCGAGCTCACGGAAGATCTGCGTCCAAGTCAGAGACTGAGTACGTCGCATCTTTCCCGAAGAATGATGGCCTTCGTCGAGCAAAAAGTCGTGGGCCGCTGTCGCACACTCGTCATTCTCCGAAATTGCTTGCAGCATTTCGCAAAAGGCAGCAACCAAAGGCGTTGATGCGCGCCGGGACGCCCAGTGCATAAAACCGGCCAGGTTGCTATCAGGATCTGCCCAAAACGCCGCTGCCGCATCGATTCGGCGTTCGTAGACGTTTGCGATTATCAGGAGAAAGCGTTCCAGATCGAGGTCCTGTTCATGAACTTGACTAAGTTGGCGTTGCTCGTCTTCTTCGACTCGAAGTTTTCGTAGAACATCGGGCATGTTGGTGATGAAGGCGTCAACGAACAGCTCCAACTGACTCATGAGTCGAAACTGAAAGTAGTCGGAGAATTGGACAATGTCGGTAGCAAGCGGCGTTGATTTGCGCTGCAGCCATTTGCGCATGCCGGCCCGGACGGGGTCATGCCAATCTGGTGTGCGGACGTCGGTGACAACTGTCAAGAGGAAATCAAAGGCGCCGTCCTTTAATGCATCCATGAATACCTTGGATCTCTCACGGTCCCCGTCGACTAGCTCTGGGTCAGGAACGCTGGTCGGTTCGTCAGCCCAGTAGCCAGAATATTCCGCCAACCACATGGCCTTGAATGCAGCCTGCAGGTACGGCAGTGGCCAAGCGGAGTCGTCAATGGCGGCAAAGAGCTTCGAGTGAAGCTCCGTTACACGCGCAAGATCCATGCCGCTTTCCAGGGAGCCAAAAGCTACAATATATGCACCAAGGGCTGGTAGTAGATGTACTATCAGGTAATCGTACTTGTCAGATCGCTTCAAGACGCTGACAAAATTCATCAAGTCGGCTGTTTCAGCTTGTCTCTTGGACACAGCCCAGCTGAGAATTGTAGCCAAGGATTCATGTTGCTGTAAAAGACTGATGCGCGAGAACTCGATAGTTTCCATCTGCTCAGACATGGGCTGACCCATTGTTTGGGCGGCCGAGATTTTGTCGCCGAGATTTTGCAGCCATGTTTTGATCTCGGCCATGGCAGTCATGTATCGAGGCACGTTGCGCTTTTGACCTGTCGCGCCTGGTTGTAGCACTCGTGCTTCGACATATGCCTTGACACCGTCGAGGGGGGTCGATTCTTCAGTCGTCTCGAGCGCGTAGACTTCGAAGACAATTCGTAAGATGTCGAGGGCATACTTTCGCTGCTGGTGGAAACGAATGATGGCGCATTCCAGAAGTGATCGGCCGAGAATTGAGGGGTCTTCCTCCGAGTCAAGGAGGAGACGAGCAGCAGCAAGTTCATCGAGGTCTAGCTCGTCCGAGAGTGTTAACGCGTCTTGTTGGAAGATGTCGTTGATAGAAAGGTCAAGGCCGTCGAGAGTGATTTTGCCTATAGAAGTTAAATGTTAGTAAGGGTACGGGGAAAACGCAGATGCTACCGCGTCGTACCAGACTTGACCAGTTTCCTGCTTTCTTCGCTCCGCCTAGGGCGCTCCCAGATTCGTCCGAGCTCGCGCTCAAAGTTTTCGACGAGGGCTTCATTGTCGACGCTGCTCGCATCAGCGTCACTGCGCCCACTTTGCAAGGCGACAAGCTCGCCGTGAAACGCCTGCAGCGCATCCAATGTTGTGAGGTCGGCCATTGTGGCGGTCTCAATCCGTTTGCATGGTGGGATCAGAACGCGCGAGCAGTTGGTAGAGCTTTGCGCCGCGCTGCGGGTTCACGCGACAGCGCGCGAGGGGTTCCTTGAGTTGCAATAGGCAGCTACCCACGAGCAGAAGAATAACAGATCCAATGCCGACCTTTGGGTTTGCCTTGAAGCTGTCGATGTCTGTCGTGTTGGAGTTGGTAGGTGCCAGTAAACAAGTTGGCGGGCGGTGAGAATTCTGCCATTGGCTGAGCAGGGGAGCTTCGAGCTCCATCGCCTTGTTGATACTTTCTGGCGCCGTCCTTTGTCGCACCAAAGAGCTCGGGAGTGACTTGCACGCGCCTAATATTAATATTGCCGTGTGTTTATATGCTTGATCCTGAGAAAAGAGCCGTACAGAATTTCTCTTGTCGATTTAATTGAAAGCTGATCCAGCGCGCCGTCACCGTGAATGCATGCCCTCCATTCATTCACGACAACCGGAGACGACAGCATTCAGTGTCGAGAAGCGTCCCACCATTAAGGATATGCCTTGCTGTGGTACGAATCATAGCGACCTCGTAAACCCGTTAAATTATAAATATACCAAGATTCCAACTTTTACTCATCAAGCTCCAAAGTCTATTCCTAGCACCATGGCGGAATTATTTGCTGTCAAAGAGTCGGTAAATAACGAGTGGAACGTGAGGCCGCCAGTAATTCGGGGGGACGATAAAAAGGAGGTAGAATTGTGAAAATATCTTGTACTAGACAATCAAGAGTTTAAGCAGAATGCAATTTAGAATAATTATACAGAGTGCACAACGTGATCAAGACCATGGCGTCACGTGTATGAAGCCTGGATTCGTCAACGGCTTATATTTTTCCAACAAACGGCGAGCACCCTTTATCCTTGTCGCGCTCACGACACTACATCCAGCATACATGCACCCCTCGGTCTTGGTCAACACAGGCGCATCTTCGCCATGACCTCGGCGTATACGGTGAAAACAATTACAAGTTAGTGGCCCGGTAGCGACCTATCCTCGATTGGCAAGCTGATACCTCAATGACGTGACGCAGACGACCTCGCCGCTGGTTCAGTCAAGACACGCGATAAGGCCCTGGACGACCTGAACCAGCTGCTGAGCCGCAACAATGCCGCTGCCGTCGACTTGTCCGAGCTGGGAGACAAGGCGTACCATGACATCTTTGAGGCCCTGTTCAAGACCGTTCTCGAGCAGAAACCAAAGTACTTTGACAAGAAGACGTCGAAGCCCGCAGAGCTCCGCCTCAACAAATGCGCCAGGGCTGTGAGGGCGGCAGCAAGCCGAGGAGCCGCCAAGCTCAAGCAAAAGACGCTGTCCGCAATCATCGATCACGTCACCCAAGTTTTGCCAGGGCCCGGCCATATATTCGTGCGTCCGCTACTCAATGACTACGTCAAGGCTCTCACAGAGCTACTTTCCCGTGCTGCCAACGTCGAGTACTTCTCGCGCAAGGACGGTCGCCCCTGGCAGACATGCGTCGACTTCTTCCTTGACATCATTTCCAGTCGCATCTCGCAAAATGGACCTATTGATCAGAGCTTAATTGGTCGCAATTCGCCTGCCCCCGGCACGCCGCGCTCGACTTTGCGCTCCAACTCGGGATCTCTCCTGAGCCAGAAGCCACCGGAGATGACGGATGGGGAGCCGGTCCGAGACGCTCTGGAAGGTCTTCTTTGCCTTGTCACGGCTCCGAATGCTCATGTTTTGAGTCGATACCAGGACATCGTCGCGGCGGCGCTGCGAGTGCTGCGCCTCCACAACCTAAGCCTTGGATCTCTGCAGACCATGAGCTTCGCCATAATTAACAGCATTATATCAGCGACCCAGCTGGATAACCCGGCTTATACGGGCACTCTTGTTCAGGATCTTTTGCCATTGATGACTCACTGGTGGAGAGCAGACAGAGTATCCCAAGATGACACGATCAAGTCACTGCGCAACGAAATTCTCAGAACCATTCTGCTGTCCCAACTGCATATTGAGAACTTGGCTGTCAATAAATGGTCCGATGCCGTGAGGGAGGACCTTGTCTATCTATTGGAGCCTTTATGGCAGGAATATTCGAAACGAAGCTCACACAACCAGCTCCAACTTGGAGACCTCACTTTCGTGACAAGTTTTCTCCCAAAAGACTATCTTCAAATCGGCATCTTTGGACTAAACCCGTTAACCACGGACTCTGAGAGTCAATGGGGCATTGTTCAGTGCGTAGCATCTCTGGAAGCGATATTAGGACGACAAAAACCGCACGCAATTTCGTCTCAAAGAACCGAGCAGCCGCGAAAGAGGCGTCGCGTCGACCAAACAAATAGCCGTCTTCGAGCACGACTCAAAGATCACCAAACAGAGATTATTCATACCGCCCTCCAAGTCATACCCTTCATAGTGGCATCTGGAGCTCTGGCTGATGACGAAGCCCAAGATTTGTTACCTGAGCTCGTTAGCTTGACAACTCACAAGAATTCAGCAATTGCGTCTTGGGCTCTGGTGGCGTGCTCGAGCTGTCTTCAACTCTCCAAGGCCACAAACGACATGGTCGAAGACTGGAAACAGCTTTGGCAAGTTGCAACCAGAGCTATTAGTCTGCAAAGCACATGTCGCGCAGCTGGCCTGTTGATCCATACCATCCTGGAAACAGACGTTTTACCTCACCATTCTTTATCAGCAGATATAAACAGCATCATCACAACAGCTGATGTGAACGGACCGGCTGTATTATGTGACACGTCTATTGGTCTCATGCATCACCTTCTCCACCTCAGGAATACCATTCTACCAAGCGCAAGCCAAGCAACATCCAACTACATTATTCGATGGGCCTTGTCGCTCTGGAATCCCGCAGATTCTTCCGCACCCTTGGCACAGAGCCAATCAGTGCGGCCGATCAACCTGGTCAATCTGTTACGAGCTTGCTGCGGGATGAAGCTAGCAGTTGCGAATGCAAAAGAATCCGTCATTGGTGGCGTATTCTGCGAGACGTGGAAGCTACAGCAGGACATAGGCCCGTTCAACGAATACCTGCTTCTCCTGAACCATAAATCAGAGGCCAGTCCCCGTGTTACTTGCGGCCACCAACCTTCTGTAGAGTCCAATGGAGCCACATCTGACTCCAACACCTACTTTCCGTCCAAGAAGCTGTTGCTGGAGTTGGTATATCCCAAGTTTGAGGAACTCAGCGAACTGTGCACGTCTTGGTCGAAGAGACCGAACGAGGGTGGTACTCAGATATCGCAAGAAAGATTCCAAAGTCTCTTGTCAGCCTCGATTGTCGGCGCGATGCTGCTTCCTGAAATCTCCCATCTCAACTCAAACCAATCTGCCTTGGTGGAAAGCCTTATCATGAGCAACGCCGAGAGGGGCATCACGCAGGCCCTTGCCTCGATAGACGCAAATTTATTCGTCCAGCAGATTCTCCGCAATATCAGACCTTGCATTCCAGACCTAGAACATGTCGGAATAGAGCGACTACATGGGGAGGACGAGGCTCTTCTGAGGCTGCTGACACTCACTTTCAATGCGCTCAAGAAGCACAACGTGGTGAAGGATTCGGCTGGCAGTTACGACATGATGGAGATTGACGACGAATTCGAGTCTCAAAGCAGTCGCGGCCTAAACCTGACAACGTCTATACCGCTTCCACGTTCCATTCATCAGGTATCTCTAAGCTCACCATGCTTTTATGCCGATACCCGTTGTCGCCTCAACTTTATAGTCATGTCACACCGTGAAGAAAGCCAGGTCGGTCTAGTGCCAGACGCATTCATTGACGAGTTGGTCGCGATGTCGGATGAAGAGCTGCTGTCGTGTTATCCTACCTTGACAGAGCTGTTTAGCTCTGATCTTGTCACCAACCCCGACGGAGCATTGACCATGATCCAGAGATTCGGCAGCATGGTTGGCAGCAATGAATACCGATGCTGCGAGGTGGCCCTCACCGCATGCATTGAGGTGCTGCATGGGTTGTCTAGAATGTGGCTCAGTGACAGTGGGGAGTTGTCAAATAGCGTCGGTGATTTATATCACTACTTCATCCAAAACTGCCTGGATGCAAACTTCTTTTCGCCACGAAGCTTGAAGGCGTTGTCGGCCCTGCTCTTCACTCTGCTGAAACTCCAGCCAGGATACGGCACGGGTCTAAAACTAGACTCTTGCCGAACGTCGTTGCTCTTTATTCTCAGTGAAGGATCCATGGACGTCAAATACTACGTTGCGGAAAGAATTGCAAACTTGTTCGAGCTATACATCCTCATGCTGCACGATGAAGTATTCGTCGATGTTCTTGGCAGCTTGCCGGCGGACCCAGAAAGCGAGGCAGGGATAGCATGTCGGTTACTGGTGCTCTCTAATCTAGCACAGAGATGGCCAACTCTGTTGCGACGCTGTACGTATCATATCTTTGAGATTCCTGGAAAGATCTCGTCAGTATCAGAACACGCTCGCCGATGCATCGCCGACATCTCTCGCTCTCTCAAATTGACATCGCCAAAGGAGCTCTTTGGTCTCTTCACTCGTCAGCTGCTGTATACCTGGCTGGAGAGCGATTCAGTTGAGAACATTCCGTTTGGAATTTTCGGATTCGAGTCACTCGGCGAGCTGTTGACAAGTGCACAGTCTGATGCCATCGGGCTGTCGACAATGAGGGGCCAGAATACTGTTCGAACCGAGATTGCAAGGCACATTGGCAAGACCGAGGTTGAGCTGCTGCAGGCCAACTTTGCCGCGGCCATCACGTACAGCACGGCCTTCACTGCTGCTTTTGAGCCATCAAGCAAAGACAATGGCGAGGCCAAGATTAAGAAGAAGATGGGAAGTAAGCTATTTACGGAAAGCATCTACGTCAGCTTCGTTGATATTGTCGCCTACTTCTTCGACATCATCGACCAGGAAGATGCCGTCGACAGAGTCTTTGCAAAGAGCGAGGAGCTAGCCTACGCTGCCAAGATTTACAAGGACATTACCAAGATAGCGCAGTCGGATACAAAGCTCCCGCCGAATCAGCAGCCAATGTTTCGCGCCAAGTATGTCATCCATGAGCTGGCACGGTTGTGTCAAGGCACCGAGTTCTTGTTCAGCGAGCTTTGGACCCCCGCGTTGATCGTGTCCATCGCCAGGAAGCTATTCAATACGGTTCATCCGGCCCTGGGCTCTTTGCATGCCTGCTCCGTGCTGAGAAAAGTGCGGATTCTGATTTGTCTGGCGGGACCTGTTGCCCTCGAGTCCTACTGTTTGGAGATGCTGCTCAACTCTGTGCGGTCATTCATGACGGACTCGGAGTGTGCTGATGATGCCTTGGGAATCAGTCAATATCTACTGGAAAAGGGAGCGCGATATCTGGAACATACGCCCTCTTTCCTTGCAGGTTACTCGTTATCAGCCCTGGCTTCTCTCCGAGTTTTCCTCGAGTCGAGCCAATCCAGCACCACGCAGGAAAGCCAATTCAAGGCTACTATGGGCAAAGCCACCAAGTTCCACAAGTGGCTTGCCGCTTATCTGGATAATTACACGTCACCGGCGTTTAAGAATGAATCGCAAAAATCGTCCTTCAAGTCCATCACGGGCTCGGCTGCCCATATACGGTCGTCAGGCAATGCCGACCAAAGCACCTGTGAGAGCAAACTACTGCTCGACATTCTGCGGGACGGCAACGCAAAGCATGAGCTGCTCAACGAAGAGTCCCGAGAGCTGGCCATGGGACTGTTGTGTGGTGACTTTAGCATCCCCGAGAACATCAACAATGATATCCTCAACACAGACGGCGATGCAGTGCTGCATGCAAGTGCGGTGTGGAAGAGTTGCAGCACAAGGGCTCTGAGCGCAAACTATCTGGCCTGGGCGGGTAGAGTGGTTGGAAGAGCCTTTGCTGCATCTGGAGACATACCAGAGGGCATCGTTGCAGAGTCAGACATGGCAACTTATAGCAAAATCGCGGCCGGCCCGAACGGATCCGAGATGGGCTTGTTGAGTCTGCTTCAGAGTCTCACTTCCAACAGTGACACACTAACGGCGGGTCTGGCCGAGTCTGTCTTGAGGGCAGCCATATCCAAGGCTGTGCTGCAGGAAGATGAACCGCTCCTGATAGCCTGCCAGAGAAGCTTGGCAGAGTCTTTGTATCTCACCTCGCAGTGGTCCCTCTATCGATCACCACCCTCCGAGAACGAGCAGTCGCAGCCTAGCCAGGACGAGCAGTCAATATGGGACAGCGACATCACCTCGGACAAGTGGCTTTCTGATCTCTCCGTGTTGATGGCAAACTCGGTTCCAGACTCAATTCTACTATCGGTGCTCTCTCCTGTCCTGTCCAAAGTCAAGGGGTTCGCAGAGAAGGCGTTTCCGTTTATTGTCCACCTGGTTCTACTGTTCCAGCTCGAACAGCAACAAGTAATGAGGCGCGCCATCTCAACAGCATTCAAGACGTGGCTGCAAGTAAAGGTCGACTCGGCACGACCCAGAATCGCGTTGCTGATCAATACCCTCCTCTATCTTCGCACACAAGAGTATCCAAAAGAGGGCTCGATAAGTGACCGGCTGCATTGGTTGGAGATTGACTACTCGCTGGCGGCGGCTGCGGCAACGCACAGTGGCATGTACAAGACAGCACTCTTGTTTGCCGAGCTGGCATCTATTGAGACCGGCAGACAATCTAGACGCGCATCTTCGGCCCGGGAGACTGACCTCAGCTCGACGCTTCTGTCCATATTCGAAAACATTGATGACCCAGACGCATACTACGGATTGCCTGAAGAGGCCACCCTGACCAACGTGCTGTCTCGAATCACGTTTGAGAATGACGGGATGAAGAGTGTGGCTTTCCTTGGTGCGCAGTTGGACAGTCACATTCGTCTGCGAAACGGCTCCAGCACAGTCGATGTCCAAGCTCTTGTCGGTGCCTTGAGTTCGCTGGGGCTGTCCGGACTGTCTCATTCGTTGCAACAGACACACCAAACAATCGATACCTCGCCTGCTGCGACGGAAAATACATTCAAGGCTGCGCAGAGACTGGAAATGTGGAATCTACCGGCGCCAAAGGACAGCGATAGCTTCGCGGTGACGACGTACAAGGCATACCAAGCCATACACAATGCGGCTGAGGTTGCATCTGTCAGAAAGGTCGTGTACGAAGGGTTTGCCAAAACGATAGGCAGTGTCACTGGGAACAACAGGCCGACCATGTCCTTACTCAGGAACAAACTCGGCACTCTTGCTGCTTTGAGCGAACTAGACGACCTGATGAGTATTTCACGCGGCGATGGTCTGAGCAACGCCCTTGACGTCTTCCAATCGCGCGGTGATTGGATGAAGCGCGGACGATTCGACGACGTAAGCAACATCCTGTCATGCCGAGGCACGACAATGAGCATGCTGAGTCAACACTCCAACATCCTTCAAGAAGCCAGTCTCTCGACTTGTGCGATGCGAAAGGCAGAGGTGCAGTCGCTGCTGATGTCGTCTGGGCTATACAGGTTCCACGAAGCCACACAGGCATCTCTCAACATTGCCACGTCGCTGTCCAATCTGATCCCGACTTGCCGAGACTTGGATCTGCATGTTGACGCATCCGTTAATATTGAGGTGGCCAACGCGCTGTGGGATCAGGGGGAGATGAGCACTGCAATACAGATGCTGCAGACCATCGACACGGACTCGGTTCTCAACAGACAGGCAATTCCCGTCACCAGAGCAGATTTGCTGGCCAAGATTGGAGACAGACTGTCCATTGCGCGGCGGGAGAAGCCGCGAGACATTCAGAAAAAATATCTGGAACCAGCATTGAAGGAGATTGGCAGCACAAACTATGGCAGCGAGGCCGGCCTCGTGTTTCATCAATTCGCCCTGTTCTGCGACGGACAGCTTCAGGATGCCGATGGACTGGAGGATTTAGAGAGGCTGCAGAACCTGCGAAGGGCGAAGAGCGACGAGGTTTCGGAGCTGAAGGAGCTCATTGCGTCGACAAAGGAGAGCCAACTTCGCAAACGATACGACTACGTCTTGTCCAAGGAGAAGCAGTGGCTGGAATTGGACGAGCAGGAGCTGCGGCGTGTCGAGCAAACCAGAAGCGAATTCGTCCGATTGAGTGTGGAAAACTATCTCCTCTCGCTCATTGCTTCCGATGCTCATAACAATGACGCGCTGCGCTTCACCGCTCTATGGCTGGAGAGGTCTGCGGAAGAAGGGACGAATAAGGCCGTCGCTCGCTATCTTTCCAAGGTTCCAACGCGCAAGTTTGCCAGCCTCATGAACCAGCTCACATCACGATTACAGCACAGCGATTCTGCTTTCCAGAAACTCCTCATCGACCTAGTGTACAACATCTGTGTCGACCATCCGTACCACGGCATGTATCAGATCTGGTCCGGCACAAAGGTGAGGGTGCAGTCAAAGGACGAGGTCGCCGTGCAGCGAGTCAAGGCCACGGACAAGGTCGCGCAGAAACTGGCAGCCACCAAGGCCGTTGCCAACATCTGGCTGTCGATTGAAAAGACAAGCAAGTATTACCACGGCTTGGCGGTGGACAGGGATGCCAACAAGTACAAGGCAGGGGCCAAGTTCGCGCTGAAGGATTCCCAGGCAGGCTTGAACCTGGTCATCGGGCTGGCCAAGTACCATATTCCACCGCCGACGATGCATGTCGAGATCCGCGCCAACAAGGACTACTCGACGGTGCCGACGATTGCCAAGCTGGAGCCGTCCATGACGATTGCGGGCGGTGTCAGTGCCCCGAAGATCATCACTGCCATGGGCACGGACGGCAAAAAGTACAAGCAGCTTGTCAAGGGAGGCCATGACGATCTGCGGCAGGATGCCATCATGGAGCAGGTATTTGCCGCCGTGTCCTCGCTGCTGAAGCATCACCGGTCAGCGCAGCAGCGCAACCTCGGCATCCGAACGTACAAGGTGCTACCGCTGACAGCCACGTCGGGCCTCATCGAGTTCGTCCCGAACACGATACCGCTGCACGAGTTCCTCATGCCCGCGCACGAGAGATACTACCCCAAGGACTTGAAAGGCTCCCAGTGTCGCAAGGAGATTTTCAACGTGCAAAACAGGAACATGGAGACGCGCATCAGCACCTACCGCAAGGTGACGGACCGCTTCCACCCGGTCATGAAGTACTTCTTCATGGAGTACTTTGAGGATCCGGACGAATGGTATGCGAAGCGGCTGGCCTACACGCGAACCACGGCAGCCATTTCCATGCTCGGGCATGTTCTCGGCCTTGGCGATCGGCATGGGCACAACATCCTGCTCGACAAGAAAACAGGCGAGGTGGTGCACATTGACCTGGGCGTGGCCTTTGAGGCGGGCCGGATCCTGCCGGTGCCGGAGCTGGTACCGTTCCGGCTGACGCGCGACATTGTCGACGGCATGGGCATCAGCAAGACGGAGGGCGTGTTCCGGCGCTGCTGCGAGTTCACGCTGGACGCGCTGCGCGAGGAGCAGTACTCGATCATGACGATCCTGGACGTGCTGCGGTACGATCCGCTGTACACGTGGTCCATCTCGCCGCTGCGGCTGGCGAAGCTGCAAAAGGCGCGGGACAACCACGACGAGAACGAGCCGCCGGGCAGCGACGAGGCGGAGGACGGGGGCGGCCGGGGCAACGGCGGGGGCAGGACGGCGGGCAGGAACGTCAACGAGCCGTCGGAGGCGGACCGCGCACTGGAGGTGGTTAGGAAGAAGCTCTCCAAGGCGCTGAGCGTGACGGCGACGGTGAATGACTTGATCAACCAGGCGACGGATGAGAGGAACCTGGCGGTGCTGTACTCGGGATGGGCAGCGTATGCGTGATGGGTGATGCGAGGTGTATGTTGAATATTGAGTAGAAATGAGATGGAGGATGCCAGATGGCAGATGTACGTTGAAGAATGAAGCACGAGTATTGCCCTAGTCGATTCTTCCATGTAGAAATCAGAAATCGGTCTTGACGGAACCTATCCATCCTTTTTACACATCATTATGCCCATTTTACGCCTTGAAATGCACTATCTATCATTCTCCGCCGTCAACTCCGCCATCAACCCGCCCTTGTCTCTCCTCTTGGCGTCCTCGGCCAGCTCCCTGTCCACGAGGTCGGAAAACTCCTTTGTCTTGTCCAGGGCCAACTGCGCACACCTCACCAGCAGGCGCGCCTCGACCGGGTCGCCGCCGAGCTTTGAAATCTGGCAAATCTCGCCGTGCCTGTTGATGCTAAACGTGCAGCTACTCCTGCGCAGCTGCTCCTCCAGCCCCGACGTATCCAGCAGCACCGCCGGCTCCTCCTCCTCGCCGCCGTCGCCGAAGAAGCTGCAGGTGACGCAAAACGGCGAGTGCAGCCAGCTGAGCGGCGCCGGCTCGCGCTCCGCCGGGGTGTAGACGGTAAACGCGCCGCCGCCGCCGTCGAGGCTCGTCTCCGGGCGGCGAAAGTGGCGCAGGGCGGCGACGGCGGCCAGGCAAGCGGCGTCGAGCAGGTTGCCGTCGTGGGCGAGCACGTGCAGGTCGGCGCGGACGGACCAGCAGGCGCGGCCGGCGACCAGGCACAGCGACTCGGTGTCGAGCGCGCCGGAGCGCCGGATCGTCTTCTCCAGCAGCCGCGCCAGGAGCACCTCGGCCTCGGACGGGCGCTGCACCTCAAACGACGGCGCGGCCATGGGCGACAGCTCAGCGGCGATGGTGAAGATGCCGTCAAACGGCCGGTCCGCGAACGGCACGGTGACCTCGGCGGAGACCTTGGCCAGCACTCTAGTAGACGGTCAGGAGGGGAAAATAAAAGACGGGGTAAAAGAGACGGGGGGGGGGGGATACACACCGTGTCTTGCCGAGTTGCACTTGGGCGATGCCATGCTCGTCGCCAAAGGTGAGTTTTAGTGGCCTATATTCTTCAAACTTGCGGTTGTCTAGACGCAGCCCCTCGGCAAGCGCCTGTGTGACAAAGGTCCTTTCGCTCAATGACGGTTCCGCTTCTCGTGGCATCTTGGATAAATTTATGAATTTGAACAAGAATCAGAATTTCTGGTCAGTTGCAAAGACGTGGTGGTTGATGAACATGGGTCTTGCAAACAGCAAATTCTGCCGGGCGGTGGGAGTATTTTTGCCTTTTTTGTACGCGCCTAGCCAACATTGCAGCAAACGGCGACATCATCCATCATTACCTCTTCATTTACATCTTGTCCTTTTTCCATCATCTGGTTTCGACTCGGCGCAATAAAACACACACCATGACCACAGCCCATAGACCTACCTTTGATCCGGTAACACTCCCCGCCCACTGCAAATCATCAGCCCATGCTAACCCCCCCGCGACAGGCCCGCGGCAAGGACGCCCTCCGCGGCCCGGCCTACCACCAGCGCCTCCTCCCCGCGCACACGCAGCTCAAGTACCGCCGCGCCGCCGCCGACGACGAAGACGACAGCTCACACGACCTGGCGACGCAGCTGCTCGCCGCCGAGGCCGCCCACTTTGCCAAGAAGAAGGGCGGCGCGGCGCCGGCCATCGAGGGCGAGGCGCACGGCGAGGCGGCCAGCGACGACACGGCTGCGAAGAGGCCACCGCCTGTGAGCGACGAGGAGGAGGACGTCCACGCGAAGCGGCGGCGGATCCTGGAGGAGACGAGGGAGCTGGACGCGGACGACAGCTCCGCGGCCGAGGACAGCGAGGACAGCGAGGACGACGACGAGGACGCGGAGCTGCAGCGCGAACTGGAGCGGGTGCGGCGGGAGCGCGAGGCGAAGAAGAAGCAAGAGGTGAGTGTGTGCCAGGGTTAGGACGCGTTGGGGGGCGTGCTGTTGGCTGACTGAACTTGCTGCAGGAACTCGCGCGCGCAAAGGAGGAGGAGGACGCGCGGGAGCGCAGCATCGCGCTGGGCAACCCGCTGCTCAACAAGCAGGACTTTACGATGCAGCGGCGCTGGGACGACGACGTCGTCTTCAAGAACCAGGCGCGCGGGCTCGAGGTCCGCGGCAAGAGCAAGGAGTTTGTCAATGTGAGTTTGCTCCGTGATGGGGGGATTTGCCTAGGTTGCTAACATGTTTGCAGGATTCGCTGCGCTCCGACTTTCATAGACGATTCATGAGCAAATACGTTAGATGAGCAGTCGTTACACCAGGCGTTGCTGTATTAATATAGCCAACCGTTATCCATTGCAACCTCACATCCGTGACAACACACACCTCCCTCGCTGCTGCTCCTCCGCCGTGCCTCCCTCACTCCTCCTCCGCCAGCAGCCTGCGCTCCATCTCCTGAAACGCACCCAGGACATTCCCATACGCCTCGTAGACATCCGCTCGAAACCCCCCATCCACGCGCTCCGCCGCCTCCTCCTCGCGCCACCGCTCCGCCAGCAGCGCCTCCAGCGTCCTGCCGCCGCCCTCCAGCGCCCAGAGCGCCTTATGCGCCGCTCCGCGCGCGCACGCATCCCCCGCGCCGCCGCGCACGCGCCACACGCCCTCCCGGCCGCCCAGCACCGCGCCCACCGTCCTCGCCACCGCCGCGCTGCCCGCCCCGCCACCGACCACGTACACGCGGCGCAGCGCCCGCCGTGCGCGCAGCCTCATCGACAGCGCCTGCGACTCGACCACCACGCGCGCGTCCGTCTCGGGATCCCACGGCTTGGCCTCCGGCTGCAGGTCGCTGCCGGAGGCGGCCGCGCAGGTGAAGCGCCAGGTGCCGGCGCGCAGGTTCGGCACCGTCTCGCGCAGGTGGAAGAACAGCCCGATCTTGGCGCGGCCTGCGTCGTCGACGGCGAGCGGCGGGGTGCGCTCGACCGCCGCGTCAAAGGCTGCCCAGGTGGTGCGGTCCGCGCCGGGCAGGGCGTCGCGGACGCGCTCGCGGGCCAGGCCGCCGTTCTTGAAGCACAGCATCAGCATGTAGTGGCCCGGGGTTGTCGGGTGGAGCGAGTAGTGGTGGTCCGGGTCGGGCGGCGCGGCGGGCAGGGTGGCGGTGTGCATCAGCAGGGTGGTCGAGGTGCCGAGGGAGACGACGGCGTCGCCGGGCCGCAGCGGCAGCGCCAGCAGCGTGGCCGGGTTGTCGCCGGTGCAGGGCAGCACCTGGCAGTCGGGGCGCAGGCCGTGGCGCGCCGCAAAGTAGCCCGCCACGGGGCCCAGGCTGCGCGTCGCGTCGAGGCACGGCTCGCCCAGCAGCGCGCGCAGCCGCGGCCCGCCGGCGAGCTCCAGCAGCTCCGGGTGCCAGCGGGAAGCGCCCATGTCCCACAGGTTCATGCCGCAGGCGTCGCTGCCGTCGAGGGGCGCGATGCGGCCGAGCAGCACCGAGGCGAGCCACGAGGAGACGAGGGAGATGCGGGCCGTGTTTGCGTAGACGTGCGGGTGGACGCGGCGGAGGCGCATGATCTGCGGGCCGGTGAATCTCTGTTCCAAATGTCAGCCCCTAAAAAAAAAAAAAAAGACAGGAATGCGTTGTCGTACGTGGTGGGCGGCGCTGCCGGTGACCTCGGCGAGGCGGTGGCGGCCGCCGAGGACGGCGTCCAAGGCGTCGCACTCGGGCTGGGTGCTGTGGTCCTGCCAGTTGGGCGCCCAGGGGTGGGCGAGGACGTCCGGGCCGGCGAGCTGGGCGGCGAGCGGGCGGGCGGGGTCGAGGGCGGCGAGGGCGCGGGGGGCGCCGGCGGCCCAGTACACGCTGCCGTGCTGCTGGCAGGCGGCGGAGACGCCGCGGACGCGGTGCAGCGGCGCGCCGGTGCCGGCCAGCCGCGCCAGGACCAGGTCCAGCGCCTCGAGCCACAGCGCGACCGGCGCGAAGACCTCGCCGGTGGCGGGCCGGGTGAGCACGCCCTTGGTGATGCCGTAGGCGGCGCCTAGGTCGGCGTCAAAGTCGACGTGGGCCCTGGCGACGGTCCGGAGGTCTGGTGCCACGATGATGGCTGGGAGGTGTCAGCTGGAGTTCTGCTTGCGGGGTGAGGGCGAGTTGGAGAGGGGGGGGGGGGGGCACCTTTGAGCTGCTGGGTAGAGAGGTCGAGGCCCAGGTAGAGGGGGCCGTCGTCGGGGGCAGCCATGGTGGCTGTCAGTTTGGAACAAGGCTAGTATAGATGTGTGTGTGTGCGTCTATATAGTCAGTATGAGAGGTGGTCATCAAGATGTGCGTATTCTTCGGCTGACGACGGGAAGGATGAAGGATGATGATGGGTGATGATGATGGATGAGGGGTTGAAGAGGCGGTCGATGACTTTGGCAGCATGTGCGTCTGTCCACTGCGCAAGTGGTTTAGATGAACTCGACAGCTTGCATCTTTCCTCTTTCCTCTTTTCTGGCAGGGAGCCGTTTTATATTGTATGTTTTATGTTGTATGCTGTACGTTGTATGTTTTATTCACCTCAAGTTATAGCTGTTATCATCAACTAGTTATAGCAGCACCAATGAGGTCACGGCGCTTATAGGGTAGTTCAGCGGGGGTCAGCCCAACTGCCATCAACCAGGACACTGGCTGTTTTATACTTTTTGTTTCTTCTTCTCACTTCTCCTTTCCTGATTAATTTCCCTTTTTATTTTCCTTCTTCTTCCCTCATCATGCAACATTGCTGTCCCTTGTACCTGCTCGTGTGACATTGGACGCCTGTCACTGCAGCACGACTCGCACGACATCAACATCTCCTGCAGTGTCACCAGCCAGACAGAGATGTACCCATACATTCAACAGTAGTCAAAACTTTTCGTCTAAAGTACATGTGTATATGATTCTAATGCCTGTGATTGTGCTCCTCTTTGTTGCCATTCTGGCCATTCTCCTTCTGGCCATGCTTCTGCCCATTCTCCTCACCCTCCAGATCCGCATCCAGGTTGGTGTAGACAAACTCGTCAAACTTGGCATTGACGGCCGCGTCCTTGGACACGAAGCGGATGCGCACCCGCCGCACGCCGCGGACACGTGCGCCCACCTCGGTCCGCACCGCGTTTTCCACGTCGCCCAACTCGCTGACCGTCCACCCCGCGGGCACGGCCACCTCGAGGTCGACCAGGTAGTTCTGGCCCGACTTGACGCCGCTGACGTCGCGCACCTCGGCCTCGTGGCCGTCGTCGATCTTGACCAGCGCGCCCTGGGCCTGTCTGCGGATGCTGCCCTTGACCTCGGCGTCAATGGTCTGGTCGATGAGCTCGTACAGCGCCGACTTGGTGTTGTCGAAGCCAGCGTGGATGACCATGATGGAGATGAGCAGGCCGCCGACCGGGTCCAGCCAAGCAGCGTTCTCGATGACGTTGGCGCCGATGATGGCCGCCATGGTGACGATGCCCGTCAGGCTGTCGACGCGGTGGTGGACCGCGTTGGATGCGAGGACCGAGGATTTGCGTTGGCGGGCCACCTTCATGGCTGGGATGTGTTAGCTTTCTTGCCTTGGCGTCGTTGACGGGACCGTTGCTTACTCGCGTGGTACAGCCACTCCTTGACGAGGATGGTTCCGGCGGCCAGCCAAACAGCGTGAACGCTGGGGATGCCGAGATCCGCGGCGCTGTGAGAGTGACTGTGTCCATGGCCGTGGCCGACGTGCTCGAGGATGTTGTGGGCGGTCTCGGGGTTGAAGTGGGCGAGCAGACTGATGCCGCTGTCCCATCCCATGTAGACGCCGCCGACCAGCAGCATGCCGGAAACGCCAAGCGATCCGAGGCTCTCGACCTTGCCGAAGCCCAGCGGGAAGCGGTCAGAGGGCGGTTTTATGCTCCAGGAGACGGTGGCGAGGGTGAGAATGTCCGAGGCCATGTCGGCGATGCTGTGCCAGGCGTCGGCGACCATGGCCTTGGAGTTGAAGGCCCAGCCGCCGATGAACTTGGCGACGGCCATGAGCAGGTTGGAGACGAGCCCGATGCGGGTGATGCGGACGCCGGGGTCGTTCTTGTTGGCCGAGACGAGATAGGAGTTGTCGTGGTTGTGGTGGGAGTGGCCACCATGGCTATGGCTGTGGCCCATGGCGACGAGTTTGCGCAGTCGACGACGCGTCAGGGTCGGGGTCGGGGCGAGATGGAGGACGGCCGGGGAGGGGACGAGATGGAGGACGGCCGAGGAGAGGGCGGAAGGGAGTTGGGAGGCGGTCGAGTATACGTGGTAGGCGCGGAGGTGGGATTTGGGGGAGGATGAAGGAGGGGGACGCGGAAGAAGGGAGGGACGAGAGGGCGACGGGGGGAAGCGGGATGGCTGGAGGCTGGAGATGTGAAGGTGAAGGGGGGAGTCGACGCGGCCAGACTGGCGGTATGGGGGCGGTATTCGTAATGGCTGGAGGGATGGCGCCGGCGATGGCGTTGGCGATGGCAATGGCGTTGAGCGCGGAACGGACGAGTGTACGTATGAGCTTGATAAGCTTTGACCTCGACAGTGGGTGGTGAGGTTGATGATGTGGGACGATGGGCCAATCAGAGGGCCAGGAATAGCGATGGCTGCGCTGGAATTGGGCCCGGCGGGACACGGAATTGCGGTCCAGGTCGAGGTTCCAGTGGTTGCAGCTGCTGTGGTTCCAGTGGCTCCAGTGGTTCCAGTTCCAGTGGTTGCAGTGGCTCCCACAGCTCCTCCAGTGCTCGTCAGGGCAGCTCCAGCTCCAGCAACTGCCATGGCTGATGGCGTCACCGAGAGACACCAGCTTACCGCCAGCCGGCCGGAGCGACGTGCTTGGCGCGACATGGCGGCGATCGTGGGCGAGGCCGAGTTGCAGATGATGGACGAGGCCGAGCCGAGGGAAGAGGCAGACGAGGATGCTTGCGTCGCGGCCGAGGCAGTGCCATGTAGGTACGATGCAGGCAGCCAGGTAGATGGGTGTAGTGTCGATGAAGAGGCGCGGCCGCCGCGACGACGAAATGTGGCAAGGCGTGGCGCTCGGCGGTTACAGCGGAATCATGAAACAACCATTGGCGATGGATGGATGGTATCGCGAGTAGCGGCGGGTTGATCAAGAATCGACCGTTGAGTCCTTTCTTCGCACTCGGGTTGGCTGGTTCCGGGTGGGCAGATTCGGAATGGTGCAAGTGCAGGTACTGAGGATGCAGCGGCTGTGGTGCACAAGGAAAGTCGGGCCGGGGAGAGACGAGGATGAGGCAGAGGCAGAGGCAGGGAGATGAAGCCGAAAAAGATGGGCAGAGGAAAAGGGTTGACGTTTTGGAGTGGCCTGACGGAGACCGAACATCGCCGCGACATGAAGCCAGAAGCCACCAGGTCAGAAGGCGGCCTCCACTGGGAGCCCGGCTACTGCCTGTAATAAATTTCTACAGCGCGTTTCACTGGTCCACGCTATATTTCCTACTGACTCGACTTTTGCGGAGAAGCCTGTTCTTGACCCGAAATCTCATCACCAATCAATTGTCATCCGTCTTATCTCTGATTTTAAATGAGCCTCAATCAATCACAGGCCATTTACTCCCAACATTTCAATTGCCATGTTCTTTCGTCCACCTACATCTTGTTGCGTTGCCTGTCCCAGCTCTCGTTCCTATTTTTCCCCGCGTTAATACCTACTGTATATACCTAACTAGTAATTACGTCACTCTCCCCAACCAACCTTGACACCTTGACAAACCCCCCCCCTTCATCCCCTCATCACCCATCATCACTCACCACTCACCACTCACCACCGACGCCCCCTACCGCATGCCCAAACCACTCCTGCGGATTCCCTACACGGAAATCCTCCCAGCTCCCACCATCGCCCCCGCCTCCGCCGCCTCCCTCCCCGGCGCCGTCGCCGCCCTCCGCCGCTTCTTCGCCCCCCCATCCCCCTCCCCCTCCCGCCCCCCCAAGACCCTTCTCCTCACCGGCGCCGGCCTCTCCGTCGCCTCCGGCCTCCCCGACTACCGCGGCGTCAACGGCACCTACCGCGTCAACAAGACCTACCGCCCCATCTTCCACCACGAGTTCCTCACCCGCCACGACTCCCGCCAGCGCTACTGGGCGCGCAGCTTCCTCGGCTGGTCCGCCACCCGTGCCGCCGCCCCCAACGCCGCCCACCACGCCCTCCGCGACATCGCCCGCCTCGGCCTGCTCGCCGCCGTCGTCACCCAGAACGTCGACTCCCTCCACCCCCGCGCCCACCCCGACACCCCCACCATCGAGCTCCACGGCTGCCTCCGCACCGTCGTCTGCACCGACTGCCGCTCCCAGCTCGACCGCGACCAGTTTCAGGCCGAGCTGGCCCGCCTGAACCCCCGCTGGGCCGCCTTCCTGCACGACGAGTCCGCCCGCCGCGCCATCAAGACCAATCCCGACGGCGACGTCGACCTCCCCCACGCGCCCTACACCTCCTTTCGGTACCCGCCCTGCCCGCGCTGTCTGGAGTCGCCCGCGCAGGAGCGCCGGCATCTTGTCCAGACGGACGCCGACGGCGCGTGGGCGGCGCCAAGCACCGGCGGCATCCTCAAGCCTAATGTTGTCATGTTTGGCGAGAGCATCGACGTGGCGGTCCGCGACGCCGCCGAGGAGGCCGTCAACGCTGCGGACCGGCTGCTGGTCCTGGGCACCTCGCTGGCGACGTACTCGGCCTGGCGGCTCGCGCGGCAGGCCAAGGCGCGCGGCATCCCCATCGCCGTGGTCAACGCCGGCGGCGTCCGCGGCGAGGACCACTTCTTCGCCGACCTGGACCCGCACCAGCGCGGCGAGCTCGGCGTCCGCACCGAGGTGAGGACGGAGGAGCTGCTGCCTGCGCTGGTGGAGGCGCTGCGGAGAGACGCGGCGGAGCAGCACCACGAGGTGGTACCGGACGTACAAAGTCGAAACTCGGATGTATTTAAAGACGTGCTGTCGTAGAGGGATTGCTGTACATATACTCATGACTATATATGAATAAATAAGCTGATGTACAATATACACACTAATAGACTATTTATAAAAGAAGCTATTATATAATATATACACTTATACACTATGCATTTATAATACAAGCTGTTGTACAATATATACACTCATAAACTATGCATTTATAAAATAAGCTGTTGCAACATATATACACTCATATACTATGCATTTATAAAACCGTTGTACAATATATATACACCCCAGACTGGCATCCACCGCACTAAAAAAAGCTACCAAACCCTCCTGTATTTTTGGATGATTTTTGTTCCGAGCCTGGCGATGGGGTGGCGGCCGTCATCGTCGTCGGTTGTGGTGGTTCTTCGCTCGTCAGTTCCGGCGTCTCCTTTGGCGTCTCCTTCCTCATCGCCTCTTCCCGCTCAATCGCCTGCAGCACTACCGCAAAAACAGTCAGCATCCCCTTCCATCCCGCTCCCCGCAGTACGCAAACACTCACCCTCCTCCCAGTCGGCCTCGCGCTGGGGCTCGCCGGTGCCCAGCGCGGCCTCGACGTCGACGTCCTCGCCGGCGCGGATGCGGCCGACCACCTCGCGCAGGCGCTGCAGGCGCAGCCCCGCCTGCCGCGCGTGCCGGCCCGTCTGGTTGCGCAGCGCGATCATCTGGATCGACATGGAGCCGACAAACAGGAACATGACGATGAAGTAGGTCGCCGGGTTCCACGGCCGCGCCGCCTGGCCATCTCGCCGCCGCGCCGGCCGGTTCTCGCGTCGTAGCGGCTTCGGGATGAGCGACTTCCAGAAACCCCGGTCCGTGACGCTCGGGTACGCGGCGCCGTTGCTGCTGCTGTATGGTTGTCGGCTGGTACTACGGTGCGCTGGGAGGGCCCTGCAGAGCGGCAGCGTGGTGGTAATGGGGGTGGCGGCTGTCGCGCGGGTTGCTAGCCGTTGCAGGATCATGGTGAAGAAGGTGTTCGATTTTTCTGTAGGAATTTTCTGGCACGAAATAGTAGAAATAGGATGCGCAGTCTCTTTTCCTGAAAATCAATCGTCGCTCGGTCGTCGTCTGTTCGTTTCGTTGGAGGTAGTTAGAGTAAAAGTCCATTTTCAGTCTTCTGGCGGCACCAACCGGTTGCCCCAGACAACTCCCGATGTTTAGCCCCACACAGCAGATGCGCGCTAGTTCCATCTCAGAATGCAGAATCTCAGAACATCAAGAAAAGAGCTTCCAGCTGCTGCATTCGTTAATTGCCTAGTCAAATTCGATATTGGTCTTTGGTACCAAGTAAGCGGCCACTATCACGACCTTTAATTTTCACTCAGAGTTGTTCTCTTCATTCTTGTTGATTTTTCTAATTGCCTGCAAACACCGACGACGACATGCCTACATTCACATTCCCATAATCCACACACACACACAGCCACGACGATGCCTTCATTACAAGAAAAGGTCAGCGCGGTCAAGACGGCCGTGCTGAGCACAGAAACATGCACACCGGCTACCGTGGTCACCATCAAGGAGCTTCTCCTACCAGACGCCGACCCTGCCTGGACCGCCGCGTCCAAGACGAAAGCCGCCTCGGCGCGCACCACAACAAAGCCGACCAGCCGAGCCAGGGCCGCGACGACGACGACAACGACCGAGCAGCTGAGCACGAAAGAAAAGACTTCACTGGCGACGTACGTCATCAACGCCACCCTCAGGGCCCTCACCGACGCCGCGAAGCCATCTCCCCGACCAGCCTCGCCGCCCGCGAAGCCGACCGAGGGCGAGCCGCGCCCGACCACGGGCAAACGCACACTCCGCCGATCCCTCTCCGCGCCACTGTCGCCCATCCCGCCGCGGACGCTCAACCGCGTCGCCACCTCGCCCCTCGTCGCCGCCAAGCCGTCGTCGTCCAGGCAGGCTTCTGCTGGTGGTGGTGGCAGCCCGTCAACGGGGTGTCTGGCGACGGCGGAGTGCGCGCGCGTGGCGTTTGCGTGCCTGCGCGGCCTCAAGGGCGCGCCGGCACGCGACCGGACGGACCTGCAGCTGGAGAGCGGCATGGCGGCGCTGGCCGGCAAGCTGGTCGGCCTGGGGATGCACGAGCCGGCGCTCAAGGAGCTGCGGGTGCTGCACCGGCGCCTCGATGGGGAGGACGCCGGCAAGACCAAGACCAAGACGACGACGACGACGACGGCGACCAAGACTACGACAATGACGACGGTCGCGGAGCTTCCGACGTCGACGATAGCAGACCTGCTCAGCTTCCGCACCCCGGTGGCGCCGCAGTTCCTGGGGCCGGTCACGACGTGTCAGATGCAGGTGCTCCGGCTGATCGCGGCGTCCAGGAAGCCGGAGCACATCGAGGCGGTGCTGCCGCACCTCTGCGAGGCCACGGCGAGTTCGCCGGTGAGGCTGCTGGCGGCGCTGGCCAAGACGGGCAGCGGCAAGGAGGCTGCTTCCAAGGCGGCGCGGCAGCTGGCGACGCTGTCTCAGCTGGTGCTGTCGCTGGCGCCGAGCGTGTCGAGCCAGGAAGACGCGGCCGCGATGGAGCCGCGGGTGAGCCCCTGTCCGCTGGTGGCCTTTGAGCTGCAGACGCTGGCCTTTACCTGCCAGCTCCGGTGGTGGAAGGCAGGAGGCCACGCCGGGAAGCTTGACGAGGAGCTTCTGTCGCCGCTGTCGCGCTGTCTGCGGGCTTTGGCGCGGCGGTTCACGTCCAACGACGCGGTACTCTACAAAACCATGGCAGCCTCGGTGGATGCACTGCTGCAGCTGGCCAAGGCCTCCGGGTACACTCCGGCACTCTCTCGGACGGCACCGATCTCGGCCATCTACCAAATCCTGGGAACCTCGGCATACGCGGCCAAGAAGTACGACGAGGCTTGTCGGTGGTTTCAAGAGTTGCGGTCGACCATCGACTCCCCTCGAGACGCAATGGTGCGGCATGCCTCGATCTGCGCCTGGCTTCTCGCCGCAGCACTCAAAAGGACACGGCCGGTGGAGGACACGGAGCAGCTCGCACAGTCGGTGCTGGACAGTCTGGATGGGAGTCTCAGCGGCACCGTCTCGGAACTCAACGAGCTTCTCGACAGCCTGTCACTGGCCAGACGCTCGGTTGTCGGTCGCCTGATGGAATCGATGAACGCGTCGCAGCCAGATCACGTGCCGGACTCTCTCGACGAAATACTCAAGACCTTTGTGCTTCGCTATCCTCGCTTCGTCCGGAGATGGCTGGGGAATGCTCCGACCAAGGATGCGCCTGCCAAGAACATGCTGCAGTTCGATCAGCGTCGCCAGGTCGTCATGAAGACCATCGGTCAGACACTTGACGGAACCCTGATGGTTGTCAAGTGTGACATTCAGAGTTCAACGGCCGAATGGCAGCAGCTCGACGACGTCCTCCAGAATTGCTCTGCCCTGGTAGAAACCCTCGGCGACCCTTCACAATCTCCGGCCAGGACGGAGCAGCTCAACAGCTATCTGGTCAAGATTTCCAGCCTGTACTTTGCCAAGTTCTCGCAGCTTCGAAAGCAGTCGCAGAGAAGGCGGGAGGAAAACAAGCAGATCCTGCAGACGCTCAGCCGCTCAATCGACACGGTCAAGGATCTCTCCGTTTCCGAGAGGGAGCGAGCGCAGCTGTCGACAAAACTGGAGCTTTTTGCAGACTTGTGCAAGGGCTCTGGACGGACCGAGGATGCGGTACAAACTCTGAGATCGATATGCACCAGCATGGCCGAGGATGGCATCCTGAAGGAGGTTTCTGCTGCACTGGCGACGCAGGCCCCGACGATAGCATGGAACATGAACGGCAAGTCCAGCATGCTCTCTCGGACCCTCCGGTCCATTGCCAAGCTGGACAAGTCCTGGACAGACTGGACCATTTTCCTGCCCGAGACGGAGCGTGCTGCCGTTTTGGAGCACCTGATGCACCTCAGCACCGGCTCACGCGGCGCCCTGCAGTTCCACGACCCGAATCTGACGGCGCTCTTGCGCATCTACACTCCGGACAAGTATCCTATCCGACGACTGCGCGTGTTGCTGCACGTCCTGTACCAGAACCTGGGCAACGAGGACGAGGTTGCAGCCCTTCACCCGCACCTGCAGGTCTGTCTCCGTCAAGCGGAAGCCGCCCAGGGCCAGGACAGGGCCGAAGACGAGGGCCTGGCCGGGTTCATGCCGCATCTGCTAAGCTGGCATCGCAGTGTACAGGCAGTGCTGGATGCGGACGAGCTCTCCGGGTCGGCCGTCCCGGCGGCCATCGATGCGTGGACCAGCATGGTTGGATCGTGCCCGATGGAGAGCAGCATCTACAAGGTCATTGACGATCCCGAAGCACTCCAGGAGTACCTCCAGTCTCTGGGTCACCTGGCCGGTCTCCGGGGCGAGCATCTTCTGCAGCTCAAGATCTCGCAGCTCCTGGTGTCTCTGTCCAAGATCTTTGCCGGCCAGGGCCAGACGACCAGCAGCGCGCTGATTGTCCGCCAGAGCCAGCTTGCCTCGCAGTACATCAGCACCGGCCTGTACACCAAGGCGCTCGATGCCCTAGACGAGGCCAAGGGGTTGCTCCAGCAGCAGGGCGAGGTGGCGCCGGGTGTCTCCGTGGCGTACAACATGGCTCGGGCCGAGTACTTGACGGGTATCGGCAGCAGAGACGACGCGAGCCTGTCCATCTCCGAGGTTGATGCCGTCTGTCGGCGCTTGCAGACGTCGTCTTGGGCGACGAGCAAGACGCAGGCAACGACAACGGTCTGCCTGGCCGCTCTTTTGCAGTCGTCGCTCTCCCTGCAGTCTGGCAACGTGGAGGAAGCGTTGGGCCATGTCAAGCAAAGCGTACGGATGCTCTCGCACGACTGGACAAGGCTTGAATCTGCTCTCTCTCCCTCTCTCGCTCTTACCGAAAACGACTCGACTCTACCCGATACCAGCTCATCCTCTCTCTCCCTCAAGGACGGCAGAGCTGGTCTTGTTGGGCCGCGAGTCTGGGCTCTGGCTGCGCCTCTGATCCGAAGCCTGCTTCACCTCTCGTCCGTCTATGCGCACATTGGCATGTTCCAGGAAACCATCTACTATGCCGACACGGCCGCCAAGATTGCCGCCAGCTCGCAGTCGACACTGTACAGGGCCGAGGTGGCTGCCTGGACCGGCTCTGTCCATCTCCGGGCCGGAGACGAGGAAAAGGCGGCTGCCCGGTTCGATTCTTTGGCCGACATGATGCCCCGGGAGATGTCGGCATCCAAGATTCGCTTTGCAAAGGTTCTTGGGGAGTATTACTCGCATATCGGAGACACCGACAAGGCACTCGAGTACTTTGACATGGCCGAAACTGGCACCCGTGGTCTGGGTGAGGACACGGCTGGTGGCAAGGAGGAGGAGGAAGTAGTTGTGCCGGCTCCATCCCAGACAAAATCTACGAGAACCACAAGGGCCAAGACCAAGACAAAGCCCAATACAAAGCCACCAGCCAAGCCGCGAGTCACGAAGCGGGTGACGACGGCAGCCGCGGTATCACGAGCGGTCACACCGGTTCCCAAGCCTGCTCGGCAACTCACCGACGTCTTCCAGGCTTCTCTCCTCGCATCCGTCCTCCTCTCTCGGGCCAACGGCCTCATCCGCCAGCAGGAATGGACCGCTGCGCTTGCTCTGCTCAAGCAGGCCAAGGAACTGCCCAAGCAGGACATGGCCGCCTACCAGGAACAGATGGCAACGGCAACGTCACTCATCGGACACAGCATGGAGCAGATAATCTCGGATCCTGTCTTTTCCGTGATTCAGGACTCGACCATTTCCTTTCCGTCCATTGCCGGGCTGGCGGAGAGGGCCACCCTTACAGATGCCTGCTCGCCCTCGCCCTCGCCCTCGCCCTTCAAGTCGCCCAGTAAGCGCGGGCGGCCTCTGACAGTGACGGGCCGTGGCAGGGCCATCAAGGACACCAATGATGCTCCTACTTTTACCGAGGCCCTCAAGGAGGCACAGGAACTACTCGCCGATGCTCACTCTTCGGCCATGACCAGCTCGGACAGCAGCATGGTGCGGCGCATCTCGGCCATGCTCCAAAACACCATCATCCTGCTGTCCGCCACGTCTGGCACCAAGCACAAGTCCCTCGCCCACTCCGGCCTGGCCACCGTTGCCGTCGACCTGGCACACAATGTGACCTGGCGCAGAGAGCAAAAGACTGTGGCTGCCGGGGCTACGACGACGGTGGTTGCTGGGCATGTTGAGGGCAAGGGAGAGGGGGACTCGTGCTCGGCCTCGGCCTCTTCCTCGTCTTCTTCCTCTGCCTCCTCATCATCCTCATCTTCCTCCTCCTCCTCTGCCTCTTCCTCTGCCTCTCGCAGACCTAGCTTGGCTCCAACCTCCGACATGGCCAACTTTCAAAAGAGCTATATTGAGATGGTGCCCAGCAACTGGACCGTCATCTCCCTCTCCCTCAGCGACAACCATCACGACCTCTGCTTGACCAAGTTCCAGGCAGGCCACAGCCCCTTCATTCTCCGCCTGCCCCTGGAGCGAGCCAATTCCCGCGACGCCGACTGTCAAGTCTACAACTTTGCGCATGGAAAGGAGGATCTCCTCGACATCATCAAGCTCGCCAACGAGACCAGCCATTCTGCCCGTGACTTTTCCCTCAAGGGCGAGCGCAATGCCTGGTGGGCCGAGCGCGAGGCCCTCGACACTCGTCTCAAGGACTGTCTGGCGCAGATCGAGACGACCTGGCTGGGCGGCTTCAAGGGCATCTTCTCCCAGCATCAGAGACGGTCCGACCTGCTGGCTCGCTTCCAGAAGAATGTCCAAAAGATGCTCGACACTCATCTCCCCTCGCGAAGTCGGCAGCGCCGTGGAAAGAAGACGGCCGCCGCCGCCGCCGCCGCCGCCAAGGTCGGTGTCACTCTGGATCCTCGCATCCTCGACTTGTTTATTGGACTCGGTGATCCCACCAACGATCCCGACTGCGACTTTGACGACGCCCTCAACGACTTGCTCTACTTCATCGTCGACATTCTGCAGTTTCACGGCGAGCGGAATGCCTACGACGAGATTGACTTTGATGCCATGGTGGTCGAGATGTACGATGCGCTCAAGGGATACTACGGTGCTCTGGAACGTGCCGGTGCGCGGCAAGACGGTGCCCACACGGTCCTGGTTCTCGACAAGGCTCTGCATGCCTTTCCCTGGGAATCCCTCCCCTGCATGCAAGGCCTGGCCGTGTCTCGCGTGCCGTCTCTTGCTTGCCTGCGCCAGCTCATCACCGAGTCCAACATGCCTGCCAGAGACAAGCCGGCCTCGGACTCCCCGCCGGCCGGCCACTACGTCTCGGCCAAATCCGGCACCTACATGCTGAACCCGTCCTCGGACCTCACCAACACGCAGACGTTTTTCCAGAAGCCCTTTGCCGCCGGTCTGCCCGGCTGGACCGGCATCGTCAACCGACCACCGGACGAGGCTGAGTTTGAGCGGGCCCTCGGCGCGGGCGCGGACGTCCTGCTGTACTTTGGCCACGGCAGCGGCGCCCAGTACATCCGCGGCAAGACGATCCGCCGGCTGGACAAGTGCCGGCCGGCGACCTTTCTGATGGGCTGCAGCTCCGCGGCGCTGACCGAGGCCGGCGAGTTTGAGTGCTACGGCCCCGTGTGGAACTACATGATGGCTGGGTGTCCCGCCGTCGTCGGCACGCTGTGGGACGTGACGGACCGCGACATTGACCGGTTCGCCGGCCGCGCGTTTGAGGAATGGGGGCTGCTGGAGAGGGGAACCTTTGCGCCGGAGACGAAGCACGGGCAGGAGGAGGCGGTGGCTTCCAGCGCACGCGGGAACAAGTCCCTCGTGGAGGCGGTGGCGCGCGCGAGGTCCGCGTGTCGCTTCCGCCATCTCAACGCCGCGGCCGTGGTGGTGTATGGCATCCCGGTGTATGTGCGGTAGTTTTTTTTTTTTGTGTCTGTATGCAGAAGATCTGGGGAGAGCTGTCAAGACAGGAAGGAGACTGGGCTGCAGAAGACGGGTGCATAGCGTCGGCGTTTCTTGTTTGTTTGGATTCTTGTAGATCATGTACATTGTCACGATGCCATGTCAGGTTGAGCACCCTTTTGCATAGAAGAGTAATGAATGCATAGATTCACAAATGCCTTGTTGGTCCGGGTGTCTGGCGTTGGGCTGTAGAGTGTTGGTGCGGTGGCTGTTGGTCTTGGTTGTTGGTTGTCTCTTCACCGGCTACCCTACACCCTCCTCGTACCTGCACCGTTGTCCTTCCCACTCTGCTTCTCCCTCATCCTAGGACGCCCTCGCCGTTTTTTTTTTTTTTTTTCTCGCAAAACCCCTCGTCTCCCCTTTTCCCCCATCCACGAGACAACGCCCAAAACCTTTCGAGCGAGATGGAGATGGAGATGGCACCGGTGTTGCCGGGTCGCCAAGTTGTCCCAGGCTGTATCGGCAGTTTTTTGCTGGTTACTTGGTCCCTTGTTCCCTGTTCAAGGCGTCGCCGTAAGGAGGGTTCTGAAAACTTTTTTTTTTCCAAATTCCAAAAAAAGTTCATCTCGCAATGTGAGACATGGTACGACTGGCAGGCGGGCGGACGGGTCGGTGATGGAGCACGGGATAGGGCTGGATTATTAGTTGATGGTTCTGAATTTCAGTAATTACAAGTTGGGTCTAGACTTTAGCTATTAGCTCTGGACTATTAATTACTAGTTTTGGATTGATACTTGATAGTTCGGATTAATCGTCTTGGATTTTTTTCAGTAGTTCAGAAGTTGGAGGAATGCATACAGTGACTTGTACTTATGAGCCTTGCAAGGAACAAAATGGGAATCCAGGGAACTTGGATGGTGTAAGTGGCGGTGGTGGCGGCGGCAGGGCGGCAAGTCGTACGATGTGTCGTCAAGATTTCGGATGGATCGGGGGCAAAAGATGCTGCGTAACCTAGTAGGAGTAAAGTGATTGTCTTCTTGGCCGACAAGTCCATCTCGCAGGACGGGTGAAAAGCTCCAAGTGCAGAGGAAGCAGGGAAGAGTTCAAGGTCCGTGTGCCTGCCAACGAACTCGGTGTAGATAGATCATGCATGGACTGCAAATCAGGCTGGGGGAGGGGTGGATTCCCCTGTCTGGAATAAAGACGGCGTTTTTTCTTTCTTTCAACGGTCAGACGAAAATCAGACGGGGGGGGGGTATATGTGAAGGCGACTCGGACAAGGCACGGTCAACTGTGGAAGCCCCTGGTTCGCCGTTTGATTCTGAATGATGGGATATGGAAGGAATGGATATAACAAAGGGAAGACGAGACCAAAGAAAAGCGAAAAAAGAAAAAAGAAAAGAAAAAAACCCCTGGCCGAGTTGCAAAGCCATTACGGGGCAAGTATAGAGATGTGCAAGTCCCCTGTACTCTCCTCTCGCTACCCTGTAGCTTCCCTATACTAATACTCGGTAGTTGCCTTGTACGCCCCCAATCCTCTCTCTCCTCCTCTTATCCCTGCCACACCCCCTTGATCATATTAAAAACAGAAAAAGAAAAAACAAGGAAAGAAAAAGAAAAAGAAAAAGGCCCATTATCATCTATATTAACATTATGCAGCCAAATCACGATCATGTGCCGACCTCTGCCCTCACCTCTCACCCTGTGAAAATCACCCTCTCTCTCTCTCTCTCTAGAGAGGTCAAGGAAAAAGCCTGCTCGCTTGTCGGCCGCCGCTCATCATCATCAAGCCTCGCTGACATCCTTGCCCATCCTTGCCTGTTATTGCCTGTTATTATTGCTTCTCGCCACCCGGCCAAACTCCTCGCCCGTATTCCGCATCCCGGTATCCCTCACCCCCTGACATTCGCGCCTTTTCACCGTTGTGGGCTGATCCGTGGATTTTCGCAACGGAAATCATATTCGTCCTCTCTCCATCCCGACCAGCCGGTCAGGGGACCCCCGGACAACTCGTTTATTACCCAAGAGAGGAAAGGAAGAGTTAGGCCAAGAAAAAGAAGAAGAAGAAGAAGAAGAAGAAGAAGAAAAGAAAAAAAAAAGAAAAAAAAAGAAAAAAAAAGAAAAAGAAGCTCGCCCACATCCTTCCCTGTCGATATCCCCATCAAAAAGCTGCCCCTGTCCTGTTGGTCGTCGTTGGTCGCGTCCCGTTCACCTCCGTCCCCGGCACGGCCTCTAGCAGAATCGGCCGGAAGCCAAAGTACACCGCCTCGTGGCCGTGACTCTCGTGACAGTGCGTCCGCATAGGAAAGGACAGCAGCTTCCTCAGCACCCGAGACCGAGCCTTCAGCGGCCGTATCAGCCACCCCAGCATGCTGTTGAGCCTCGGCTCCGACGCCGGCAGCGTCTGGCTCAGCTGTATCGCCGACAGTCGGTAGCCCGGCCGCCGGACCGCCACGCCCCAGCTGCTGCCGTTGCGGGCCAGCTCCCGTGCCCAGAGGGTGCATATCCCGCGTCCGTACGGCCCGTATACCGCCCTGTTGGACGTGAACCGCAGAGCCTCGACCGTCCGTCCCCACGCGCCGTCCACCAGTTGCGTCGGCGCCCCGGAAAACTTGCCCGCCACCTCGATGCTGTGCACGTCCTCATCCTCGGCCAGCTCGATCAGGTACGGCGAGCCCGTCTTGTCGTCGCCCTGCGCCACCTCCCACCGCTCCCCGTACTTGACCTGCACCGAGTTGACAATCTGCTTCGACCGCACCATCATCGATGCCATCCGTCCTGCCCGCGGCCGCGTCGGTGACGCCATCTTCGCGCTCCACGGCAGCTCTGCCGCCTTTTCCCATCGTCCGTACGGCCCGGCATAAATCTCCCGGTCCATCTTCATCAGTACATCTTGCGGCACCTCGCCCTTGTCCCCCTCCTCGTCCTCACCCACCAGATACGGCCAGTATTCGCTATACATGAGCGCCGTCATGCCCATCACCGCGTCGTACTCGCCCAGCGGCTGCAGAGTCGCCGTATTCTTCCATTTCCGGATTCTAATCAGATAATTCCTCCGCTGCGGCCGCACTTTGTCACGGCCTTGATCGTACTTGATGCGCACATGGCGCAGATACTCATCCTTCTCCCCTGCCGCAGGAATCCGCACCGTCCGCCCCGTGTACGCCCGCTTCCACGTTTCCAGAAGCTCCGGCGACCAGCCCGACGCCTTTCCCTGCGCCAGCGCCTCCGACAGGAGCTGCATCTGCCTCTTTTTCCGTGACGCCTTGGACATAACCACCGTCCTGTTGCGAGATGCTCCCTCTGAGAGTGATGCCTCATCCGACCCCAATGCCGTCACATTGCTGCGCGCCGTGCCTCTCCCTCCCGTCCCTGCCAGCTGACCTCCCCATCCCATCCTTTCTTTGAACTCTCCTCTAAACAGGCCACTCACGTCCTGCCTCGTAAAGCCCCATGATTCTCCACGGCGGACTCCCTCCGCCAGCATCAGGAGATGAATGTTGGCCACGGCGCTGAACAATGGGAGAGACACCACCGCCTTGTTTTCCACCTGAAAATGAGGAATGGCATCTCGTATGTCTGCCAGGAGGCCAGTGTAGTGATGTTGAACGATTCTTGACGATTCTTTCTTTGTGCTGCTGGTGGTGCTACTGCTGCTGTTGCTGCTACTGCTGACCGGCGCCTCGTTGTGCGCCTTGATGGCATCTTTGAAATGCTTCACATTCATCCTAATGTCGTGCAGCCTCCCATGAAGCTGGATCAAGTCACCTTCCCGGACATGCGAATCACCAAGAAGCTCTGTCAATGGCCGCAGCTGCTCCCATGGACTCTGGGAAATGATGGAGGTGAGGATGAATAGCATCACCTCCAGCACTACCTCGAGTGAAATTTCCAGTGTAGGCCGTCTTGCCAGATGTGACAAGATGCTCAGCGAATGCATCACCAAGTGGATTGCGTGGAAGCTTTGAGAAGGAGCCGGCTCGGGGTTCAAGGCGACGATCTTGGTTGCGTCCAGGGTGACATTGACAAGACCCCAGGCCATGTCTTGGTTGAATCTGAGAGCCATGGCCATTTGAGTCTGATTCAAGGAATGAAGCGAGAAAAGGAGAATCGAAGAATCGAAGAAACAAAGAAAGGAAAGACAGAAGGCCAGAAAGACAGAAAGCCAGCAGACAAACCAACACGTCCAACAGCAACCAACCAACCCCCTGATAATTCATTGCCCGTTGCCTTTTTCATCCTTGGTTGCTGATTGACTTTTTTGTTGACTTTTTGTTGCCCTTTTGCTGCCTCTTTCTTTTTTCTCTCCTTCCTAGTCTCGACAAGCCTGGCGCTCAACACAAGAGTTTCGCCTAGCAGAAAGCTTCTTCTTCCTTGGAGCGCTTTTTCCTTCTTCGCTCCTCTCTCTCCTTCCATCTCCCCTGAAAACTTCAACCAACGAATTATCCCTATCCTCTCCCTAGTTAGTTACTTGACCGCGGGGCGGACGGAGCTCTTACAGTTCGCAGATGCAGGTGCAAGCCAGACCCCAAGACCAACTTGATTCCCTGTAGAGAGCTAGCGAGCGAGCTTCAAAGTCAAATTGAAGACACGCGTCCCCCCTTAACCATACAATCATACAATCATTCACAGCACACGACACACACTTGTGCGTACACGTGGTGGCCACAGACCACAGATCGCGTCTCCGCCATATCCGGTGTGGGCGAAGCCTCCGAGACCACTGCACATCCCAGAGCACCGCGAACCTTTGTTGATCCTGGGTGCTGGCGCTGCCAAGGCCGAAATTGTCGAGACCGGGGCGGGCGTCCAATGGGTGGGCGGGTTGTGGGTTGTTGTACGCCATTTGGTAAAAGCCCGGTGGGTAGGCGTGATCGGGGTATCTGATGCCTGCAACGAGGGTCTATCAGTCTCAAAATGACCGCCTTGTGATACGCCAACATTGGACCAAGTCTACTGTACTACCTACTACTGCACGTACATACCTTGTCATGTAGTATCTGCTGTAGTTAGCACTCTGTATGGCCGCGGCCAAGGATGCCATCGTATCTTTTGCTCCCGACTTGACGTCGATCTGTTGCCTGATTTGGCCGCATCCCTTGCCGAGCCGGGGAAAGCCATTGTCGGTCCGTGCTAGTGCCAGCCTGCTAGAAAATAAAGCCCGCAACTGGATTGCAAAGCATTTATTTCGTCTTGAACTTCGACACAATCAATGAATGCGCTGGCTCGCTCAGCTTCCTCGGCTTCCTCGGCCCCCCGCGTAATGGGCGTGTCGGCTATTGAGGTAGCCAACACCCTCAGCCGGGATAAGCGAGCAATTTGCTCTCCAGTGGGCATTAGCTGACCCCATGCAGCTTTAAGCGGCGACTCGTACGTGCTATATTTCATCGTATGCATGACTGGATTCGGTCTGCCGCCAGATTCGACGCGTGATAGTTAGCTGTGATGTGGCAAATTGTCAAAGGTCCAAGGCATGAGCACCATTTGTTCCTTGAAAGTAGCAGTGGCCAATGGTAGCCGTCCTTTGACTGACAAGGATGTCCCTGCGAATTTCTCGCTGCTAAAATCAGAGGGTGGATACGATGGCGCAGGGAATGAAGCAAAGCAGAGCAAAACAGAGCAAAGCAGGGCAAAGCCAAGGAAAAAGGACAGAGCCATCGTGCATTCCGGTCGCGGCCATGGTCGAGTGTGAGAGAAGAATAGTCAACTTTGGCCGTCGGATACGCCCTCCATGCATGGCTTGGCCTGGGTGTATGCCCAACTGACTGCAGTACAGGCAAGCCTCATATCTGTCCAAGGCGTTCCCAAGACTCTGGGACGCTGGAAATGTGGCTTCAGCCGTGCGTGATGCTATAGCACGGGTGTTCCGCACAGATATTGCGATAACTTGGTCATCCATGCCCAGTCGTTCGCGTATGTCAAAGGGCCCGGCGTGCGTGCCTGGCGGACTTGGCCAACCTCCTGTCGTAATCAGCCAGTGATGGCCAAGGGTCCCCTGTTTCGTCCGAGATGCTGTGGACTTTATCAGTGGAATGAAGGTTCTTGCAAGAACAGGCCCTCGACTCCACCGATGCCTTGCTGCTGATCACCGCAATTCCGTCACAAGCCCCGTCCTGGCCGCGTAAGAAGGCTTTTTGCTGCAGTAGCAATGAAATGAGGCGCGAGTAATGGACTTGCTTGTCTCAGCAATTGCCGCTGACCAGCTTCCACACCTTGTCAGCCATCATCAGACTCAGCACCCAGCCCAGTGCGCAGCATGACCCGTTCCTCGTAACTCAGCCTTGTCCCGTTCTAAGAAACTCAATCTGCTGCTGCCAAAACAGCCAATCGAGACGCGGATCGTCCTTGATTGACCAGGTCACTCCCGTCGTCAACGGGCCCGCGCTTTGACCTCGGCGCCGGGTGGGCACGAGCTTCAACGCAACAAGGTGGCAAACCAAAGAGGCACACCCCTGGCTACTTTCTCGATCGAGTGGAGGGCACAACAGCTTGGTAGCCTCGTCGTTGACGTTGACAGCCGTTTTGGCTGCTGGTGACGACGATGTTTCTCAACAACTGTTTTGGCTGCTGGTGACGGCCATGCTTCTCAACAACAACTGTTTTGGCTGCTGGAGACGCCGATATTTCTCGTGACAAAAGATCACATGTCTCTAGCTTGGGTGTCTTGGCTACCTGGACAGTGAAATAAGGTAGAAAGAGCAGAGCCGTGGTTGTTGAATTCCCATGAGTGAGGCGCACCTAATCCTCAAGCATAAACTGCAGGCTGCTCATTATACCGGCATGTGCAAGCCATAGCTAGTTTGCCACATCCCGAGTACCGAAGAGGCAGCCGTTGTCTATATTGAATAAATTATTAGAAAGGGGACTTTGAACAAACTGATACTTCCGCGGAAGTCATGATGGTGAAACAAGCACGGTTCAGGGAGCTGTCGCGTGTGCTAAGTTATTTTCGTCGTCCCATGACTCTTGTGGAGGACAAGCCAGCCATCCTGGGTCACGGCGTTTCTTCGAGAGCATCCGTACGTCCCGCTGCCAAATAACAGGGGTGCGTCTCACTGGAAAACCGACTGGAGCTGGGGATAATGGATAAGGGCCGAGGCATGGTCAGCTGTATTGTACAACAGCTATGTGTACGGATATGCAGGTGAGAGGCAACGAACGGCCTTGTCTCATGGTCTGCACGGATGCAAATAGATTGATCCCCGGGGACAGCACTAACGTCCCTAGGGCGCCTCTTCATCTGCTGGGGGAGAGCCGCGCCTTGGGCCTTGGGCCTTGGGCCTTGGTTGGGGAGGGAGGCAGCCATTCGTCCGTCTCTGCTGCAATACATGCATCGGTGGAATCATCATGGGCCGCTGATTAAAAAGGTGGGCCGTTTACTCTGGTAGAATGAATTTGTCGGTTAGTTTTTCTCCTCTGGCGTGACTTGTTCGTGCCAAGTAGTAGTTGCTCGCTATCAGACCGAAGACTTGTTACCGGCAAATCAATGCGCAATCGGTCCGTGACGAGGGACGTCAGACAACATCACACACCCTCGCGTCCGCAAAGAGTTGAATTTTCACGACCTGGGACCATACGATTTTGGTGGATATCCCCCGTTGGGTCATGCCGGACTTGATGGATGGCCGCTATCTTGAGCTCGGTCGGTACGGATACTCCGTCTGAGCTGCGATGGTGGCTGGCATGTATCTGGCCAAGACCGCGAGGCGGAGAGAGGCCAAGGATGAGCCCGGTTCAACATCAGCCCATGTCTGTTGGCAGCCGTCGGGCTTTTGTGTCATTGTCATTGCTAAAGGGTCATGGAGATGGATCTGACGGTGGATGCCGAATTTCTCCTGCCATGACGATGGATTTTCTTGCGCTCTGCGAGGGCCGTCAAATTTATCCATCTTTTGCGCATTCTTGATATCGAGGACGGATTATGACACTCTATGGTTTCAGGGCCTGCCATTTTCATGTACAGATCCACTCGAGGCAAGTAGATGGGAAAAGAAAGTCTGGCTTGAAAAACCAAGACGCCATTTGACGTGAGCCTTGACCACGGAGACGGGAGGGTTCAAGGATTGCTTTCGTCGAGCTCGTGGACATCGGTGTCGGCTATCGGGGCAAAAATGCGTACGGAGTAGGCTCCTGGCCATTTCCAAGATGCTGACTGGTCCCACTACCAAATAAGGCACTTTTAGATGGATTTCCGCCTTGACCAGAACAAGACAACCCGTCGATCACTGGAAGCTGGGGAATGTATGCAGAAAGAGACGTCAACCACGAGCGGAAGGTGTCTCAAAACCTGAGAGGCTGAATGGCGATTCATGTGTGTGTGGCAGGCGGCTTTTAAGTTTGTCAGAGCAGCTGGCAAGGACGCGATGGCACTGAGCTAGGTCTAGCCTTGGCTCTGGATGGTTGGCGGTTGGCGGTTGGCGGTTGGCTGGCTGGATAGATCCAGATGGATAGGGGATCCCCCAGCATTCTTGTCCAGTACTAGTATTCGATAGCAGTACTAGTATTCGATAGGCGGCCTAGACGACATGGACGAGAACGGGCAAGCCACACGACGTGGGTGGTGGTGACTCTGGTGAGGGACATTTTGACGGGGAGGAGGACCCTATAATCCGCAGCGGGCAAGCACTACCAGTAGAACTGATCTGCGAGCGCCACAATGCGACACTGGAGATGGCGTTGCAATGCAGCCACCGAGTTAGTGTCTCTGTGCGGAGGGCTCGATTTGGGTTCCCGAACAAGACAAGGGCCAGGGTTTGTCTGCTGTGGCCAGACCAGTGCGCCGCACTGCAGCCATGACAGATAAATTTGACGACTCGAATCATGTCGGAACGTCCGCGATGGAGTCGTAGAGGTCGAGGCTGGCTCGTAGCCTGTATCGGGCCTGACGGGATGGCCTGACGGCATGACGGCGTGCATCCGCGTGCTGCAGACGGGAGCTCGTCCGCATACGCATGACGAGTTGCTCAATCAGATAGTGAAGGAAGAGGGTACCAGATTGTAACGTATGTAGGGGGGTATGGGTCGAAGTTGGTCGTTGATGAAGTTGGTGGTGGTGGTTGGCGTTTGCATGGATCGATATGTTGACCGAGGGGATGGAGGGGAGATGGAGAGAAGGAGAGGGAGGTACAGGGAGAGAAGAGAGAGAGAGAGGGAGGGAGAGAGAGAGAGAAAGAGAGAGAGAAAGAGAGAGAGAAAGAGAGAGAGAGAGAGAGAGAGAGAGAGAGAGAAGGAAGTAGAGGGGAAGTTGCGATAAAGTTGAAAGTTGCGATATTGTGATGCCGGAGAATTCGATTGGAGGTTGTGCAGCGGGCGATTCAGAGAGCGTTTGCTACCTACATAGACCGATGATGCATGCATTAGTAGTACATGAATTATGAATTGGGTAGTATTAGAGTATTATTAGTTCCATGACCAAGGTGGTTAGTAGTTGGGGTGGTGTCGTAGACGTTGCCAAGAAGTGCAGGTACCTGGGCACCCACCTATATGTGGACAAGGACTGATTTCAGCACACCAACTGGTTCGTTGGAGTTGGCAGTATTGTTGCAAACCATAACAGCAGGGATGCGAGTACATTGTAACTAGGTACTATACCTAGGTACCTGTAGCTGGTTACTCAAAAGCTGGGGGAGGTTGCACAGCTTGCACAGCAGGTGGCTGTGGCTGGACACTCGCTGCATACTGCATGGTGCATACTGCATACTGCATACTGCATACTGCGTGACGCATGCAGTGCAAGTGCAGCGCAGCGCAGCGCAGTGCAGTGCATGGCTGTCTGCGAAAATTGCACTGCAGGCGATCACTGCATATTTCTTGTAAAATTTGTCTCCTTTTGCTTTCCTTGCTCTCTCTCATTCCTCACCTCACTGAGCATATGCTTTGGTGGGAACGGGGTTTGTTTAAGCTGGTTAGCGCACTTGTGTGCCTTATTAGCTACTACTATACCTACATAGTACGTCCTAGTAGGTACTAATCCAGTAGGCTGTTACCAAGTTCGTAGGTTGCGGCGCCTACCATGTCTGAAGCTAGCGGTAGTCGAGGACGCTAGAAATGATACGCAATTCTAGTCCAACGTGGCACCGTGAAAAGAAAGACAAAAAGGGTGCCGGGTGACGAATATCCGGGCGCTGGTGTGTGTGCTTGATTACTTAGTCGACGGGTTGGTCGGCGATTGACTCGACTAGTCTCGCCTCGAGGGGGGGAGGGCGCGAGACAGCAGCAGGAACAGCAACATGTGTTCGTTGGACCTGGGTGCATCATCCTCCATCCATCATCCATGATGCCTTTTATCATCTGTGCGCAGCGGCGCAGCGGAGCAAACCACCCACACCGAGTTTACGGTGAGGTGAAAGACAAGATGGCCAACGGGTCCAAGTCGATCATGACAGTGCAGCACTGTTTTGAGTTTTTTTTTTTTGTCTTCCTTTTTTTGCTTCTTGCGACGTTGCACAGGCACTAACAAGTTGTCGCTGCAGGGTCTCAAGTCAGACAACTCAGCTCAGCCAAGCTACAAAGCCGGCATGCCAGGAATAATTGTCCAGTGAGTGGTTGTTGGTTTCGGTTGAGTGACCAAGGAGCGGCATAACAGAAGGATGCACGGATGACGTGACGGACGGGAGATGGACGATGGGCGATGAATGACGGGTGAACGGGAAGAGGGCCACATAGCACAGCACAGACGGATGGACGGATGGACGGTAGGGATCTGACGGAGAACCCTTTTGATTCGCCTGCAACTTCAGCCCGGCAGTCTTGTCCTCGTTCCCACGAACGACAAGCGCGAGGGAGGGGCGAGCAAACTGTTGATGAGTTCAAGGGTACCGACAAGGACTTGGAGCGTGGAGATGCAAAGTTGATGGGGATGTCTTTGGGGATGTCTTGATGGATGTTTTACTTGGTAGTTACTGTAGCAAGCGGCTCCACAGGTAGGGCCACTGCATTTTAGTGGTCTTTCGAACCCTGACGCCCCGCAAATCAGCCTCTGTAATCTGTACATCTGTTGGCTGTGTGAGATGCATACAGTAGCCAAGTACCAGCGGACTGGTATTTGCACTTGCATCCTCCACCACCAACCAGTATGCATATATATATATGATATATGTAGGTAGGTGGGTGTAGGGAGTAGGTACAAGTTAGCGATGGATGCTGAGGTGGAGCGTACGTACGGTATGCATGTTCTGGATGTACCGCCCAGTTGACTGAGATGCAGCAGCAGCAGCCCCTCTCCAGGCACTCAATGACAGACAGTTCTTCCCACCTTGTGGTATCTTGGTAATTTTGATCTTGTGGTGTGCATGAAGCTCCGGATAAGTTGGCGGTGCAAAAAGCGTTGTGATTGGGCGCCAGGGCTGCCTGATTAGCGCTGTGCTGCTGTGTTCTGCGGGGTGGCCAGGGGAGGGGTGCTGCTGTGCCTTGTGCCTCGTTTGGGGGCAAAAAAAAGGACGAGGACCAGGCTACTAACTATACGGTAACCAACTGTGCAGGTACTAGGTGTACTGTACTAGGTGTACTGTACTAGGTAGGTAGGTACGGATACATATGTGTGCTCTCCATCGCGGTTGGTATTCCGGCGATACACGAGGACGAGGTAATATCCGTGCGGTAGTTGTAATTTGTAAATCTCCCGCCGCCATCTTGGCATATATAGCACGATTTGGATTTTTCCTTTTTGCGCCCTCTTCTTTCTTCATTCTCGCCCCGGTTGACCCCCAGCCAAGGGATTCTTGGGTAGCCAGATGTTTTGCAGAAAGACAGACAGACAGACAGACAGACAGACAGACAGACAGACAGACAGACAGACAGACCAGATTGAAAAGTGACATGATGTAATCAGATTCTGACCAGGGTGGGTGCATCTCGAACAGTGGTTACGTTACGGATAACATCTCGTCCGGGCTGTCGCGTCTCCATCACGTCTTTCCGACGCCACATCTCTGCTGCTCGTCACCGAATCCCCTCCCTGGCTTTCTCATTGGACGCGTCACAGCACATCGTACCAGCACGAGCACACATGCTTTGCACACAAGACGCCATGCGCCGACTGTGATACACTCTCCGACTCCAAGATGAAGAACCAAAACCGCGCCAACCGGTTGGGGTTGGTACGTTGGGCCGTTCAACCTGTCCCTCCCTCGATGCGCCCATCTTGGGCTAGTTGGCAGCGAGAGTTCATTAGTCGGGCCATGCATCCCTGCTGGCGTCGACGCCATTGTCTGCTGTGAGTATGTGACAGGCCTTATTCAGACTCCCAGTATCCAGCATCAGTCCACGACTGTCGGAGCTTCCAGTTCCATGTTCATCTTATTTCCTCGTGCCTCGTGCCTCGTTCTGCACCACTCAAAATTGGCTATACACTCTGTCGTAGTAGGTAGCCGCCTAGGTTCACTTTGTAGGCGGCGGTCGCTGCCCCATGCCCATGCCCAGCCATGTCACTGCCACTGCCACTGCCACTGCCACTGCACTAACTTGCTCATTGCTCAAATCCCTGTCTCATCAGCTTCACGCCCTTGTCCGACAATCCTGTTGGGCTGGCCGGCCCGCCCTGGCCGGTCTTGCTCATGTACGTACTGGGTAGTTGGTTACTCGGTACTGCCACTTCAAGCATTTCGATGCAAGTGGTTTGCACCGTTAAAATATCAATCCTGGCAGCGCCCCTCTGCGACTTTTTTTTGGTCCTTTAACGACCCCCTCACCTCCCCCCCCCTCCCTCTCACCTTGTCGTTAAGTTAGTATGCACCGCACAAACGGGCGGATGCCTCACGCCTCCTTCTCCGCCTCCACCATCCATATCCATCAGCCTTCTTCTAGTTAACTAGTTAGGTAGTTAAAGAGTACGTTACGGGTAGAGGCAGCGGTTATGTGTGTAGGTACCTTATAACTAACTGGAAGGCCAAGCCAAACCCATGCATGCATGCTTCGATTCTCTCGCAGTCGCCGTCGCCGTCGCCGTCGCCGTTCCAGATAGAGATTGATATACTTGAATACTTGGTATACTGCCTCGTATGCCCCCTCTTTCTTTTTTTGACCCGGGCGGTGTTGGGCGGATGCGAGCAATTCCATTCACCACCAGCACTAGAAGCTGTTGGGTTGTTGCGATTATTACTTCGTATTCTTGTTCTCCTGGCTGCTCAGGCTGGGCGGCGCAATCAGCGAGAGGCGGTGGTACGGCGGACCGCCCAGTCTAGGAAGCTCCACCCAGCAGCCAGCAGAGGCAGCTCAGTTGCAGACAAGTTCGGCTACAGCAAGTACGAACAGAAGCAGCGCCAACAGACGGCCAGCCAGCAGCTATGTAGCTCCCTGATGAACCCCGACCGGACCCTCTGAAATAGGTAATTTTCTTCATGAATACCTGGTACTAAGGTAGCGAGCAGCAGCAGCAGCAGCAGCAGCAGCAGCAGTCCCAACAACAGCACTACTCATGTACCACACTCAACCACCTCCGAGGCACAGAATACTGCTCACACCGACTGCACCCGACAGCCAACACCGCCTTGTAATTTTTTCATTTTATAGGTAGGTAGGTGCCAAGTTATTGTTGCTCCTCTGACTCCCTCGGCCGCCTCCGAAGGACCCTTATTATTACAGAGCCCAGTCTTGTTCTGCCTACCTACCAAGTACCTACCAAGACACCTACAAACTAACCCGCCCGCCTCCACACTTGGATATTAACGCTCCTGCCTTGCCTGCATTCTCACCCACCATCATGAAGCACTGGTTATTACTTATTACCCAACTAGGACCTGAGCCTGAGCCTCCTCCCCATCCCATCTCCATTTCGCTCGCCTCTTTTATACCCATTTCACCCCTCCGGCTTCTGTTCACACCACCACCACTACCACCACCACCTCCTCCTCCTTCCTCCTCCTCCTCCATCACATCCACATCGCTCTTAACACCGTCTTGTTCTCTCTCCATCGTTCCTCTTGTTCGTCCTGCTCCCCTCCCCTCGTCCCTCTCCGGCCGCCTCGCCTGCCTCACCTCACCTCGCCCTGCCTCGCCTCGCCTCGCATTGGCTTGACCTGCACGACACCGACTTTGTCCGCCGCCGATAGAAGCCTAACCAAGTACACCCACTGTACCTACCTACCTACCTACCTACCTCTTACTGCGACCACCACAACCACCGCCTCCACCACCAACCACTACTTGCGACATAGTATTTTTACCCCAGCCCACCTCACCTCTGGCTGCAAAACGCACACACGCACGCACGCCCTCCTCCTCCTCCTTCTCGTCTCTTCCTCTCTTCGTCTCGTCGTCTCGTCGCCCCTCCGCCTCTCCGCCTCCAACGCAAAACACTCCTGCCTGCCCGACAACTCCGTCTTCCTGCTGCGACCAGACCGCTCCTCTACCACCATTCGCTTCCTCAGCTGCTCGCGATAGTTGCACCGCCCGCCGTTTGCGTTGGTGCTCCCCAGCTCGACAGCCGCTGCATCCGCCCCCGCGCCCGCGCCTCTGCCGTCTCTGCACCCGCGCCTGTCTCTGCACTACCTACCTTCTTTCTCCATCCATCCATCCATCCATATATCTATCTATCTATCTATCTATCTTCTCCATCTGACCTACCTACCTCGCCTGCCTACCCGAGCCATCTCGCCCGCCTCAGGCACACCGGCCCGACCACACAACCCTCCGAAAATCGCCGCCTGTCCTGGCCTCACTCCCTCACCGACGCACTCATAAGCTTCAACGCTCAACCCTCGACTCTCGACTCTCGATTCTCAACGATCACCCCCGTCTCCTCTCCTCATCCTCCTTCTCCTCCATCCTCGCTCCCTGCCGCCAATAAACTTCACCTCTCAGCTTCTGCCGCTCTGGTAGAGGCACCACTGGCCTCTCCGCTGCCGCACGGCAAACATGTCCGCTGGCCAGCCTCTGCTCAATCTTCCTCCACATTTTCAGCATGCTGCCCATCCTCATCTCTCAAATAATCCACACCTACAGCCCGGTATAGACACTGCCGCCTTCTCTCACTCTGGTCCTGGCACCGCCGCCTTCTCCTCCGCCATGGACCCTTCTCACTACGCCGATTTTTCCTTTGCCTATGCCACCATGCCCGGCATCGCCGATCAGTCAGCCTCCGCTTTTGACGACCCTTCCGTTTCTGACCATTTCTCTCTTCATTCTACAATGCCTTCTGCTCCCGTGAGCGCCCCCAATATGACTTCGCTGACCCCAGCTTCCACCTCCAACTTTGCCATGGACCCCTCTGCCTTCGCCACCCCGGCCATCGACCCCGGGCCCGACGAATCCGCCCCCATGGAGAGGCTCTCTCCCACCCATAATTCGATCGGGGACGGTGCAAACGACGACTTTGGCTTGTCCACCGCCGGCCGCGCCGACGGAACTGATCTCGGCAAGAGCAAGGTCGACAAGACCGAGACGCCTGCTTGGAGTGAGCTCAAAACAAAGGCCGGCAAGGATCGGAAGCGTCTGCCCCTCGCTTGCATCGCTTGCCGCCGTAAAAAGATTCGTTGCTCTGGCGAGAAGCCTTCCTGCAAGCATTGCTCCCGCTCTCGAATACCCTGTGTCTACAAAGTCACCAGCCGCAGGGCTGCCCCCCGCACCGACTACATGGCCATGCTTGATAAGCGTCTCAAGCGCATGGAGGAGCGCATCATCAAGATTGTCCCCAAATCCGAGCAGGACAGTCTTTCACCCGTCACTCGCGCCGTCGTCAAACCTGCCATACCAGGTACCACAGCCGCCACCAAGGCCGCCTCCAAGAAACGTCGCGCAGATGATGCCTTTTCCCCCGAACTCGAGTCTTGGGTAAATCCACCTTCAAGGTCCAAGATTGGCGGCGCTGACAGTCCTCTGATTGCCGCCGACTTGCAAGACAAGGAGGAGTCCAAGCTGCTACGTGAAGGCATCGATGCTCTCCCATCAAAGGACCTTCAACAGCATCTCGCCGAGGTCTTCTTTGATAGCGTTTACGGACAGGCCTACCACCTGCTTCACAAGCCAAGCTTCATGCGAAAGCTAAAGTCAGTCTCCCATCTCGACCCTAGAGTTGTCAACACACCAATACTAACCTCACACGCAGGAGCAATTCTCTTCCTCCCGTTCTGGTCCTATCCGTTTGCGCTGTCGCTGCCAGGTTCTCAACTAATCCCAAACTTGAAACGTCAAATCGGCCATTTCTTCGAGGAGAGGAATGGGCCCAGGCCGCCAGAGAAATTTGCGTAAAACGCTACGAGTGGCCCAACATGACGATTTTGACATGCCTCCTCATCCTCGGCCTGCACGAATTTGGTACATGTCACGGCGGGCGCAGTTGGGCGCTCGGTGGCCAAGCTATTCGCATGGCTTATGCCCTGCAGCTGCACAAAGATCTTGACCATGATCCTCAGAGCAAAGGTCAAAAAGTCCCGCTCAGCTTTGTCGACCGAGAGATTCGTAGACGCATCATGTGGGCCTGCTTCCTCATGGATCGCTTCACCTCGTCTGGCACAGACCGACCCATGTTTATTTCCGACGACTCGCTCGCCATTCCGCTGCCTGTAAACGAGCGCTGCTTTCAGCTGGACATGCCTGCCCAGACAGAACTCTTGGACGGTCGACCGGGGCCGCCAGCCGCAGAGGGCCAGGCGCCGGAACCGGATCTGCGCAGCAACATGGGACCATCTGCCTTCTTCATCCGCGGCCTGGCTCTGTGGGGCCGTATTGTTACCTACTATAACCATGGCGGCAAAGACCACGAACAGTTTCCCCAGTGGGATGAGCACTCACAATACACAAAGCTCGTGCGGGAAGTCGAAGAGCTGCTCGGCACTCTGCCGACGCAATTACAGTACTCCAAGGAAAACCTCGACCTTCACATCACCGAGAGGACCGCCACACAGTACCTGTTCATGCACATGACCATACACCAGAGTCTGCTCTACATCTGTCAAGCCGCGATGAGCAGCAACCAGTGCAACGCGGACGCGCCCAAGGATTTCATTCCCCGCCTGACGGCCAAGACGTTCCACGCCGCCAACAGCATCTCGCAGCTCCTCAAGGACGCTGATGAGCGCCAGTGCTTCGTGACGGCACCCTTTGCCGGCTATTGTGCTTTCTCTTCGTCGTCTGTGCAGATTTATGGCATGGTCTCTGGAAACCCAAAGCTCAAGGCAGCTGCCGAGGTGCACCTCGCCACCAACATCACGTACTTGAAAAAGATGATGAAATATTGGGGCATGTTCCACTGGATGGTTGACGACATTCGACGCCAATACAAGAATGCCTACGATGCCTCCCGCCGCCCTGGCGTCAATGGTGCCGTGCAAAGTCGGCAGCCGTTGCTGCAGTATGCCGATTGGTTTAACCGCTACCCTTCTGGCGTGTCCACTGTCGATTGCATGGACCCGAGTGTGCCGAGACGCGCCGAGGGGGAGGATGCTGTATTGGAGCAGAAGGCAGAGCTGCACTCTGTTGGAGAGTTTCTGGGCAACCTTTCGCCCGCTTCTCATGCCGCGGATGGAAAGGATCCTAGCAAGACGCCTCTGCAAAAGAGGAAAACCGTGCCTCCCAAGAAGAACGCCGCAGGCCTCACACCTCCTGTCAAGCTCGAGCAGTCGACACCCGAACCGCGACACGCGTCAGTAGCGCCTCCCCCTCGCCGTGTTTCGGAGCAGTCTGGCGGTACCCCTCGCCTGCAAATGGATCAGCGCAAGTTTTCGAATCCGGGCAGCACGCAGCCTCCCATGGCGTTCAACGCGCACAGCATGCCTGCCCAGTCGCAGGCATACATGTCGAGCTTGTCGCCCATCAGCCCCAACAACATGGCTCCTTACCAGGCACAGCCACAGATGCCGTTTTTCGCCGACATTGTGCCTCTGGGCATGGGGCCCCAAGACCCCGGGATCCCTCAGCAAATGTTTGGCATCGTGCCGGGTGGCATGAACGCGCCCCCGCAAGACAACCCCAACGGATGGCAGGGCATGGCAAATGGTGGCCAGCACAGCGCACGCCCGAATCCAGCGGCAGGCCCCAAGGGAGGAGATGCCCCCATGCACCCGGCGAGACACCCTTCTCAGCAACAGAATCCCCTGACGGCGCCAACCATGAACATCTTCAACTCTGCTCCCGATAGCTCGTGGTTTATGGGCTACGAAATGGAGCCGACCGACATGGGCCAAGACATGAGCATGACGGGCAACGGCATGGAAAACTTTGCCATGTTTCCCGGAGGTAACAATGGCAATCCCGACAACGGTGGCAACATGCCCCAGCAGAATCACATGGGTGGTGGGCTGCAGCATGGCATGTAAAGCAACAAAAGTGCACGTGTTGTTGTCTTTTATCAAAAAACGCGAGTGTTGTCTCGATGCTTTGAAACTAATCCCCTCTTGTCATTTTTTCCCTTTTTTTTTTGGAGCACCAGTTTATCATTACACAGAGCATTGGTGGCGGTTTTCTTGTGGCTTTTTTGGGCAGGATATTTGTGTTTATATTTGGGCATGGCTCTATGATTTTTGTTGCTTTTTTTCGAATTTCTTCCCGGCGTATATAGTTTATCGTTGCTGCTCCCTGAAAACCAACACCTGGCCTATCTATCTGGCTAGGCGCGTTGGTCTGGGCAGTGCTGCTACGTGAATGAGAAAAGGGCCGGCATGGATTTCTCGGACGGATTTGGGCGGACTTTCTGGTGTTTATTCTTTTGGGAGGTGGGCTCCCGTTATATACTAATGAAGTTACTCGAAGAAGAATCATCTTCAAAAGGATGGAACCGTGATGGGAGTTGTCTCGGAGACTAGGACGGATATGATGATGCAAATAAATAACACCCAAACTCGGTGTTTCTTTTATTCTAAATTTGGAGAACGTACAACGCTGAGCTTTTTTTTTTCCCCTTGGTAGATAGAAACGGAGGAACGGTAGATTGAATTCCAGATGCCTTTTGCAAATACGCGCCTCCCAGTTCTAGCTAGTTCTGGCCGTCTGTGTATAGTATGTACAATGCAGTGAGCGAAGTAGACGCCCGCCAAGATGAAAGCCTGTAAGAAAAGAAACAAGACAAGACACCAAAAAAAAAAGGTACACGGTGAAGATGCGTATGCAGCCTTACGCCTCGGTCTTGGCCTCGGCGCCCTTTTTGCCCTTGGACCGCTTCCGCTTCTTCTTGGCCTGTTGCTCGCCAGCCGCGCCGTGCCCACCCCCCTCCTCCTCCTCCTCGTCCGCCGCAATGTCCTTCTTGCCCGTTGTCCTGCTGCGGTGCCGCCCCTCCTCCTCGTCCTCCTCCGCGTACCGCTCGAAGCCAAAGGTCGGGCCGGTGCGCTCGTAGTCGCGGCCAAAGGTGTCGGCGCGCCACTGGCGCAGCCGGGCCTTTTTGCCGAGGCGCTTGCGGTCGCGCCGCTTCTTGTCGGCGTCGCGGAAGGCGGCCAGCTTCTTGAGGCCGGCGAACTCGTTGAGCGCCGCGTCCGACGGCGCGAGCAGGATGTCGCGCGCCGTCATGCCGAACGCCTGCGGCGACGTCTCGCGGTACCGGAACGCTTGGTGCTGCTGCTGCTGCGACGGCGGCGGCTGCTGGGATGTCGAGGGGAGGAGGTGGTGCGAGGTGAGCTCCAGCTTGGCGTCGACGAGGGCTTCGAGCTGGGCGCGCTCCTTCTTGGACTTTTTCTGCGCGGCGATGCGGTCCTTTTTGATGTCGGCCGTCTTCCGCTTCTTCTTGGCCGGCGCGGCCGCCTCGTCCTCGTCCTCATCTTCTGCTGCTGCCGCTGCGGCCTCCTCGTCCTCGCCTTCGGCGTCGCTCAGAGCAAACTTGGCCTTGGTGGCTTCGTCCTCAAAGTCGGGCACGATGTCGTTGATGTCGATGTCGTCGTCCCACTTGGGCTTCTTGGGCTTGCTCTTCCGAGACGACGATGCCGCCACCGCCTCGCCGTCGGAAGCACCCGCGGCGGCGTCGTCCTCCACGGCGTAGTAGTCGTCGCCGAAGCGCTTCTGCATCTCCGCCTCCCAGTCGTCGTTCTCCCACGCGCCGTCCAGGAAGCTCATCCACTCGGCGTCGGAGAGCTCCTTGCCCACGGCGCCGGCGGCGTGCCGGATCTTGCGCAGCTTCTGCTCGGCCTCCTCGAGCTTCAGCTTGCGCAGACGCGCCTTGTCCTCGCTACGCTCCTTCTTCTCGGCCTCCTTGCGCTCGCGCTCCAGTTCGCGCTGGCGCCTGCGACCGGTCACCTCCTCGCGGCGCACGGAGCGCGAGTTGGTGACGTCACGGGCGTACGACCGCAGCACCTCCTTGCTCTTTTCGGGGTCCTCGAAGCGCATGTTATACGCCTGCTCGAACTCGTCTGCGCCGTTGTCGTCTTCCCCATCGTCAGACTCAAAAGCTTTCCACCTTCCGCCCTCCTCTTCAACCCAGGCCCTGGCAGCCATGAAGTTGGATAGGAAAGTTTCTGGGTCCTTCTCGGCTTGTTCGACATCAACTCCGGAGATTTTAATCTTGGCCGCTCGAGAGGGGTGCATCCCGTTGGATGTCTTGGCTGTTTCATCTCCCGACTTTTTCTTAACGACAAACGCATCGTCCGAGTCCGAGCCGCTTCCCTCCTCCGCATCCTTTACTCCGGAAAGAAAGTCCTTCCTGGCTGCGTCTTGCTCTTGTTGATATGTCTGAGGCTGCTCATCTTCTTCGTCTGCTCCAGTGTCTCCTCGAAGGAGTTTCTCTCGGTGGTAGTCGCGGAGATAGACGGGCTTTTCCTTCTTGGTCTTGTTGGTGCTGTCGGTCTCGTCGTCGGGTTTGTAAAAGGTTTGGTTTTTGTCGTAGACTCGGGGGTCCTTGTTTTTGATGGCTTGAAGAGTGGCAGAAATTTGTGCGTCGAGGTCTTCAGTTGCGAGGAAGCCGTTGTCGTCTTCGCTTTCATCTTCGGAGGAATCTTCATCGTCGTCTTGGTCGTTTTTAAATTTCTCTTCCACTGTGAGAGAGGAGTTAGATTATGGCTGTGCGGCTTCCATGCTAAAGGAACATACATCTCTGCCGTTCCTCTCGCTTTTTATTGTGTTCGAAGCGACGAGCAAAGTCCTCGTTTACTTGGAAGCCCGAGGCGACGCCCCCGCCATCATCGGAATCGGAGTCGGAATCGTCGAGCAGCTTGCGCTTCGCTGTTTTGGGGTCCGTCTTGGGCGCCATTGGTATATAATAGTCTCGTCGAGAAGTCCCAATTGCACGGCAAGATTGCGCGCCGGAGCGTTCTGTTACTGAAATTCGATGCTTGCTTATTAGTCTACCCAAGGAATCAGTCCACCGCTCTGGGATTTTTTTTGCTGGGCTACTTTTTCTGCCACTGGGGACTTTTTGGCGGGGCCGATTATGCATGCCGGGAATGGGGCAACTTTCCGCCGAAGTCCTAAACGGCAGCCTGGGCTTGGAGTTTCACCTGGTCGGTACTAATGTATGGAGTCAGCTAACCAGGTAACGAGCTAGGTACCTAACTATCAGCTAACTAGGTGGCATGTTGCAGGCTGCCCCGCCACAGTGGCAGCCAGCTGTGGCTGGGCTGACCAACTCCAGCCGCTTGCAGGACGCAGGACGAAGCACAGCGCAAAACACTCAGTCGTCATCGCTCCCGCCGCTGCCCATCATTTGCCTCTCGCAACATCCACGACTTCCGACGACGGACTGCTTTTTCTATCGCTCTGCGTCCAGAATCGAAGACCGCAGCAGCTACCCCGGACATCGGTAGCTTTGGCTTTACATATACGCATACCCCTAGGCCTCCACCAATACCCTTCTCCGCCGGACTTGTGCCACGATGGCCGATACTGGGAATGGCCCGAAGCCCAGCAGCAGCGTCAAGCTGGTGCTTCTCGGCGAGGCGGCCGTTGGAAAGGTGACTGCTGCAGACATTCATCCCTATCCGGGCCTGCCTGCTAACAAATCATTCTACAGTCGTCTTTGGTCCTACGATTCGTCAACAACGATTTCCAGGAAAATAAAGAGCCCACTATCGGTGGTAAGTGCCAACGCTTTTCCGCGCCCGTCGACACACCTGACATCTCGTACAGCGGCATTCCTGACCCAGAAATGCAACCTTCCCACGCGGACGATCAAGTTTGAGATTTGGGACACGGCCGGACAGGAGCGCTTCGCCTCTCTCGCCCCCATGTACTACCGAAACGCCCAGGCTGCCTTGGTCGTCTACGACATCACGAAACCCACATCTCTTATCAAGGCCAAGCACTGGGTCGCCGAGCTGCAACGACAGGCCTCCCCCGGCATCGTCATCGCGCTCGTCGGCAACAAGCTGGATCTGGCCAGCGAATCCGCCAGCGGCGATAATGGCGACGACGGCGACGACTCGGGCGACGCACGCAAGGTATCCACGGAGGAGGCCAAGTCTTATGCCGAAGAAGAGAGCCTGCTGTTTTTCGAGACCAGTGCCAAGACAGGCGTCAACGTGTCGGACGTCTTCACAGCCATTGCCAACGCAATCCCGGAGACGTCTCTTAAGAGCGCCCGTGGCGCCGGTGCTACCAGCGCGACCAGCCGTGCCGGAGAGGAACAGAGGGTCAACCTGGGAAACGCGCAGGAGGCCGGGTCAAAAGATGGGTGTGCTTGTTAAGCAGCCGTATATGTTCGCAGCCAGCTTTGTTTCGCGCCGTCCTTTGTTGCCCAGCTTTGTTCCTTGGCCAGACCATTATGCGTCAGCGCATGCTTTTGGAGTCGATTATAATATTACGGGAATCATGAGTATAGTTAGTTGCGCCTTGTTTCTGTACTTGCCTTAGATGATGAATCACTTAGCTCGGTACAGGAAGCCGACGTTTTCTCCAGCATGCCTGCCTGAGGCCGATACTCGGACTGCATGTAGCAGGACTTGTCGAATAATATGCAAGCTCAATGCACTGTGTGTTATTACGGGTGACACAAGTATTCAGCGCATGGAGCAAGTCTGTGGCTCACCAGGTTCGTACTCGGAGATGAAGTATTGGGACACAGCAGCATGCGGTACTCTTGTCAAACGTGGGGAGAGGGGTTGATATTTATTCAGAATATTGAGGTGGATTTTTCTCCATTTCCATTTTCTTGTTCTTTTCCTTTAAACTCGGAGGAGGAAGCGAGCCTCTCCGCGCGGCAGTCCGTCCCTGTTTTAGCCTAGTTAGAGAGGCAACATCAACGGCACAACCCGGTGCTCATGGGTCAGCTCGGAAGGGAGAAGCACGCCACAGAAGCAGCATTACCGAGAGATTATCCATTCACTCTTTTGCTAGCCGCTGACTACTGCAGCCGCCTCCAAAGCGGCCGACTTGCCTCCCAACCTCGTACAGACAAAGTCGTGTCAGAGTGTGGCACGTGACTTGTGCGACTCTTTTATCGTTTTAGCTAATCTACTTATCTTATCTTATCGGCCCACTTTCGCAAGCGTCTACCTACCTAGGAAGTTACCGCGTCAAACTCCTCCAGGGAAAAAGGAAAGTGAGAAAGTGAGATGCGTTTGCTGTTTGCTTGCTGTCCAACCATCCATCCTCGGGTTTCCCAGCCCCAATTTGCAGACAGCGCCGAACCATTTGTTTCTGTATCACCAATCCCATGACTCTTTAAAAGAGACACCTTTTCCCTACCTACATGGCTTCCCTGCCTTGGGTATTCCTATTCTTACACTAAATCCGCCCTCTGATATTTTCATCCCTTTGACGGTGCACAAGCCAAACACGCGTTTCTGAAGCCGCTACTGATCGCAACGAGATGGCCTCCTCTATCACTGAGGCGCAAGCTGCGCTTATTTCGTATGTTCTACAGAAGCACAAACTATTCAGCCTGCTAACATGCGATAGATCTTTAACTCCCGATGACATCCCCCACAAGCTTCGATGTGCAAACTGCAGCAAGCTTGCTGTCAACGCCTTCCGGCTACCCTGCTGCGAGCAAGCGATATGTGACAGTTGTGAGTGTTAATCATGCGCCTCTTCAGCCGGTACCATGCTAACTTGTCAGGTCACTCGAGTCTCCCATCATCTTGCCCCGTTTGCGAACACTCGCCACTCTCCGCCGATGACTGCTCGCTAAACAAATCGCTTCGCACGACGATCAAGGTCTTTCTTCGCACTGCCGAGAAAAAACGAGAGGCGAATAAGCCCAAGGACATTCCGGAGCCGACTCCCGAAACCTCGGTCGACGCCACCCCGGCGCATAGCTCTGGCGACACCCAGCCTGCGGGCGCTGACACAGTGGCTACCAATGGAGCACCAGGAGTACAGGCTTTGTCAGTTGCCGCTGTTGACTCCTCCGCAGTACCCGCCCCCGGCGTGGTACAGGCAGACACAGAGGCAAGCGTGGATTATTACCCTGCAGACCTCTATCCTATGCTAACCGACCCAGAATCAGCCGCAGCAAGAAGTCTCTGGCGCTCAGCAAGAGGAAGCCAGTACGGCCAGCCACTTGGAGGAAGCGAATGATGATGACAGCGACGAAGACTCGGACGACGATGTCATCATCACCACGAAACGGCCTGAACAACCTCCCCAAGATGAGGAGGTTGAAGAATACGCTGTGGAGGACGGTCAGGGTGACGATGGGAATGACCAGGGACATGCGCCACACGGAAACGGGTTCTCGAACCAAATATTCCCGGGGGGTGGCGATTCTAACCAAATGCAGATGATGATGGCCATGCAGAACAACATGGGCTTCCCGATGATGGGTAAGTCGAAGCAACGAACAGAACGCATCAGACCCAATGCTAACAAGGTTTACTTAGGCATGAACATGGACCCTATGGCGCAGAACATGTTTATGAACGGGGGCTTTCAAGGCATGGGCATGAACGGCATGGGCGGATTTGGAGGCGGCTACGATAATAACTGGAACGGTTCTCAGTCATGGAATTTCGACCAGAATAATTTCAATCAAAATGGCGCTGGTATGAACACTGGTGACTTTGGGAACTTTAACTCTGGCTACCAGACAGGCTACAATCAAGGTAACTATGGCCAATATAATAACCATCGCCAGCAAAATTATCGTGGCCGTGGCCGTGGCCGCGGATACTATGGAGGATATGGCCGTGGCGGTTTCCAGCAAGTCGGAGGCTACTATGGCCAGGGCCAGATGCCGCAAGGCCAGTATGACACGTCTGCTCAGTCATTTCAGGCGGCAAGCACACAAGGTGACACCCAAATTGTGCATCAAGACAAGCAGGATGGCCAGCCGGTCGATGTTCCAGTAAATGCCCCGACGGGTCCAAAGGCCATGCGCCAAGGTCTGCCCAACACCAGCCTACACAATCTACGCGCAAGAGGCTATCAGGTTGGCGAGGCCGCCACTGAAGCTTCCGGTGATGGCCAGAGCAGATCTCAGCCGGACGACGTCGAGCCCGAAGCGGATGGAGCTGACCACAGATCAACGCACGGCGACCAAGGTCGTGACCAGTCCGTGCAACAGTCCCGAGCGACTAGTAGAGCGCATAGCCGCAGTCGCAGCCGGGGAGACGGGAGCTCACAACGACGAGCACGCGACCATGACCGCGACCACGACCGCGACCGCTCGCAGACTATCGATGACCGACAAGACGAGGATTCGTACAGCCGTAGTAGAAAGCACAGGGGGCGCAAGCACTCATCCCGGCAGGACGACGAGGAGCCACGACGAGAGAAGGAAGGCGATGAGCGCTCAGGGTCTGCCTCACTCGAGGAAGAGAAAAAGTCGAGCCGCCACAGCCGTCGGGGAAGAGACTCGGATCGTCATCGCGACAAGGACAGACATCGCGATGAGAAGCCCAGCCACAAATCACAGAGAGATCGAGATCGAAATCGGGATCGGGACCGCGAACGAGACCGTGACCGCGACCGCGACCGAGATCACGACCACTCGCGCCGCAGAGACAAGGACAAGGACAAGGACCGCGACCGTGATCGTGATAGAGACCGTGATCGTGATCGTGATCGTGACCGTCGCGACCGACATCGGGACCGCGATCGCGACAGGGAGCGTGATAGAGACAAGAGCCGTCGCGAGCGCAAAGACCGCCACAGAGACCGCGACCGCGAGCGGGAACCCCGAGACGAGAAGAAGCCCTCGACAGACGGCATCTCCGCACCGGCAGAGGCGAGCAAGGGCGGCGGGAACCCGGCAGCATCAACCAAGGACCCGCACACGCTGGAGCGCGAGGCGCGCAACCGCGAGCGCCTCCTAAAGGAAGCGCAGCGCATGGCCGGCCTCGGCGGCGGCGGCGGAGGCACGAAACGCAGTCGCGGTGCGGGTGCAACCGGCGAGGACGGCACGGACAGCACGGGCAGCCGCAAGGGTCGACGCGCGGCGGACGGCAGCCGGCGCAGCGACGCGGCGGCGGCGGCAGCGGAGGGCGAGGCCGGGGGCGGTGCCGGGGGCGGGCGGCGATACGACTAGCAGTCGCTGTTGCTCGGACGCGGGGGGTCTTGGCCGCGGCGGTGGTTCGGTCCGACGAGGCGTCGCCTAGGAAAGCAGCGGGATTTTTGACTCTTTTTTTTTTTTCTCCTTTTTCTTTTTGGTGTTGTGTATATATATGGCTGGGGCGGGGAATCTGTGGCAGCCCGGACGGCAGGGTAAATCGAAAAGAGACGGACCATGTCGTTTGGGTCTTGTCTCTGCATGTAACACTTTGGCAAAAGTTGGGCTTTTTTTTCTTTTTTTTTCTTTTTTTTTTTTTGGTTCACGGCGGGTATACGGGTCGGATGGGAAGTAGCAGACGTTTTAAAAAGAAACAATATACAACCCGCTTGAATTTCTGCTTCGTCTTGTTGGAAAAGCTGGGCCGAGGTGACGAACGAGGATACCGACTTCATAATCACGAGGCAACTTGCACAACGGTAGCATTCATTCCCTGCGTCTACTCGTCTCCAGTCTGGTATAAATGCATCTAATATTCTCCCTTTTTTTTTAAGCCCGCCTCTCTATCCTGTTCCCATGGACCCCTCCGCCCTCGACATCAATTCGCATTACCGCGTGATTTTCTTGTCGTCATTTTTCACCATGCCCGCCTCCCGCATTTTAACAATGGTATTTCAAATCGGCCCTATACCCAAGAAGAAGAAGAAGAAAAGACCGGGGTGGATATCAAATATATATAGATTTACTGCCAAGAAGAAAAGTATTTTTTTTTTCATGCCATGCCGTCCGTGTTCTTCAGTATATACCCTGTGTTCGGTATTGAAAGGTGTCGTAGCTAGTACTCGTCAGCACACGCGGATTCCGGGGCCAGTAGAGAAGGGGGTTCACGCACAGTCGTGTATAGTAGCTTCCAAAAGACTTTGCAATCAGGTCGTTCTCGACAAACTGCTCGGCCTCGTCGGCGCTGAGGTGCAGCTGGAACCGCTGTCGGAGGGCGCTCGTCGCCGAGGCCACGCCGACGGCGAAGCACGGCATCTTGGACTCTGCTCCCATCATGGCCACCAGGTCGATGATGTAGTCTGCGGACCGTCGGAGAGCTACGTCATCAGCAAGCGTTAGTGAATATTCCCATGTCGTCTCCCACGGCATATCCTGCCGGCTCACCTTGAAACGCTTGCTTGCAGAGCTTCTTGTAATCCTCATAGTCTGGCGACCCCAGACCACCAAGCACGTCCACATACTCGTGCGTCAGCTTAAACGGCGCGGCTTCGAAGCCCACGGCCCCCGGCGAGTTGGACAGCATGAAGCCAAAGTCAATGTGCACAATGTGGCCCTCGCTGTCGATGAGCACGTTGCCGTTGTGTCGGTCCTTGAGCTGCAGCACGTACGAGATGATGCTGTAGGCGGCCAGCGAGCGCTTGAACGCGTCCACGCCCGCGCGGTGCGGCTTGCTCGCCTCGTCGCCAAAGGCCTTGCGGAAATGGTCCTTGAGCGTCGCGATGCGCCGCCGCGGGTTGGCGCCAGACTCGACAGACGCCATCGTCAAGCTGCGCTTCAGCGAGTGCAGGGACACGCCGTTGGTGATGGTCTCGATCAAGCCCGACGACTCCCCCGTCACCAGGATCCGCATCAGCTTCACCCACACGTCCACCTCGGCATCCACCCATATCCGGTGACACACCCGGATCAGCTGACACGCAAACGCCTCTTGCCGCAGGTCCGCGCCCGTCTTGACGATGACGCTCACCAGGTCCCAGTTCGGCATCCACCCGTACGGCGACGACCGCCGGATCCGCTCCTTCTTTGCCTCCCACGCCTCGCCGAACACGGCTGCGCTCGGGTCGTCCCGGTCGCCTCGTCGCTGCTGCACACCGCCCGTCTTGAAGTCGTTCTCCATCCGCTCACGCCCCGCACTTGCATTGAGGTTCGTGTCCACGGGCGCGTCGTCGTCGAGATCCGGGTTGCTGGCGGATGCCGCGGCGGCCGCGGCGGCGGTGCTAGCTTTGGCCATGATGGTGTCAAAGGTCGGGCCCTGTTCATCCGCATCGAAACTGCGCTCCTCGAGTGTTTGCATCGAGGCAATAATCTTGGCGCGGATGGCGGCCACCTCTTGTCGCGGTCGCTTCCCGCTCGTGGCGTCGAGCTGCGCCAGCATCTGGGATGCTGTGCGCATGTGCGTCGCGAGGGCGGAAAAGTCGGGCTGGTCGGTGGAGGCGTTGCGGTTCATCTGCAGCGTCATCTTGCGACGCGAGCCGGGGCTGCTGGAGCGCGACCTTGATGCGCCTGATGTTCGCGGTGTCGCGGCGTCCAGCGTGGTTGTCGAGGTCGTCGCGCCGCTCGATGTCCGCTGGTTGCCGTACAGCTGCGGAGGCTTGGGTGTCGCGCGTGACTGGCTCTCGTCGTCCAACGACTTGATTAGACTGGAGCTGCCAAGATCTCCAGAGGTCGGTTCAAAGACGCTGTCCACGGCGGGCTCCGGCGGCGGCGTCGCGTGTGCCGATTTTGGAAGCTCGGAGGACAGGTCAAACAAGCGCTTCGAGTTTCCGCGCACGCCACCAAACAGCTCGGGCAGCAGTCGCTGGTTGTCCGGCGTGTCTGGATCAAAGGTAAAGTCTTCTCTGAGCACTTCGACCATGAGCAGATACGGTACCTTTTCCGCGCTATTCAGGACGGTTGCCTCGGCCGGGTTCAGGCGGACGATGCGATGATGTCGGCTCTTTCCCGGTGCGCCGTCCACCAATGTCGGCGGGCAGATGACAGGGACGTCAATTTCGGCGGGCAAATCCCGCGCAATGAGGGCCAACTCTGCGCGGAGGGCGCTCATGCGAGCCTGCTTCGGTACCATGACGAGACGGTTGGATATGTCCTCGAGGGCCTGCAGGAATTGCGTCTGAGATCGGAAGTAATGCTGTCGTAGAAGTCGCGTCCTCTGTATCGTGGTCAGTTCGCTGACGGCCTTGGCATTCTTGGTGTGGTGCGAGTGTCTGCGGAAGAGGCTATCGGCGTGACTGCGCGGCGCAAGGCCAGCCGTCAGCGGCGGCGTCTCTGGCCTCGTCGTCTGTGTTGGCGAAGGCAAGGGTAGCGATGCTGAGCTTGACATGGCCTCGGTCTGCGGCATGCTTAGTTTGGGCGGCCGCTTCATTTCCTTGTGTAGCTTCGATTTTGGGGATGCTGTGATGGCTTGGCCGATAGCTTTCGCGGCAACGGCGCGACTAGGCGAGGAGTGCTTGGTGGGGGTGGTGGTGGTGATTGCGGCGCTCGAGCTGCGGCTGTCCTTTGTGCGTTTCGGCCTCGCGTTGAGGGCGGATGTGGTTTGCGGCTTACTCGACTTGGTATTGTCGGCTGCTTCGGTAGGCGCAGAGTCGGTTACGGGCTGCGGCTTGCGGGCTTGGGCGACGGCGAGAGGCCCGGCCCATCGGGTCATCATGGGAAGGGCGACGCTGGCGAGGACGAAGCTGGAGAGGACGGTGACGGGGAGAATGTTTTCCTTGATCTTTTCGTGGCGACCGACATCGTTGAGGCCAAAGACAATGTGCTGGACCTTGTTGTAGACTCGACGACAGGTTTGGAAGGCTGTGGACTGGGGGTTGGAGGACAGATCGTGGAGGTAGGTTTGGAAGAGCCAAAAGGTCTGGACGGGGTCAGCGATGGGGAGGCGTGGGGGTGAGGCTGCAGGGCGCATGGCATACCAGCAAAGCGGCGGTGACGGACTCCTCGCAGAGGTCGAGGAGAAACTCCTCGAGGGCCATGGACTCATTATCGACGCTGACGATGAGATGGCAGAGCTGCGGGAGGAAGAACTCAATGTCCTCGTAGGGGAACTGGCGCAGCTTGTTGCAGAGGACATGGTGGATTCCTACATGGTCTGCATATCGACTATGGCGAAGGAAGCAGCCAGAGATTGTCAATTTCGGTCAAGAAGTGAGAAGAGAGAAGGGGGAGAGGAGAAAGGAGAAAGGGGCCGAGGGGGGGGTTGCGCTCGGGGGAGGATGAGCGGGTGCGGCCACGTTGCGTTGCGGTGCGGGAGGCCGGGAGGCCGGGAGGGCGGTGTGTATATGCGGCGGCGTGGGTTGGTTGGCTGTACTTACGACAGGTACGAGACGGGGAGGAAGGGGTTCGAGTTGAAGACTTCAGAGTCAAAGAAGCGCTGCAGCAGCTCCCACGACATTGGAGCGCCGTTGATGCGGTCGAGGCGAGAGGGGAGGGGAGTCGAGGAAGCCAGGCGGGCGGCAGAGGACAGGCAGGCGGACGAGGGTGGACGTCGGGGCGAGTGGGAGGGAGCGCGGCCTCATTTAATCATTAACCATTTGATCGATTGCAGGTGGGAGCCTTGTTGTTTTGCTTTCGTGGATGTTGGGGGAGACGAGGTGCTGATGAAGCTCGGAGGATCGGGATGGTTGGAGAAAGGGAGGGAGACTGGTGGTGGTGCATTAAGGATTAATTACAGGCAGTTTATTAACCGAGTCGTAGGCAGTTTACATACAGAGCACTCCCTGTAATTATTAACCGGGCCCTGTCCGCAGAGGTACTAAAATAATCCAGTGTTTGGCAGAGGTACAGGGAGAATATAGTGGCCTCCCACTGTAGTTCCGCCGGCTAACTACAGCCTGTGCCAATAATGGACAGAGATGCTGTTTTTTTCACCTTCTAATTACTGCCCTTGTAATTTGGTTTTGTACATATATGCCACATATTCCGTACATGAACTGCGCATAGGGCTGGCTGTCGGCAGATACCAACTCAAGTACTACCTGATAGTTACAGTAGGCACCTAAGGTACCTGCTAAGTTGTATCTGCTGTGCCAGCCATCCATCCTCCAAATCATACCAATTATTGACACGGCTCTCAACTAACCAATACATACCTCCCGATCCGATCCTCCTCCTCTCCTCCTGTCTCGCCTGATTAATGCAACCTGTCCTTGCGGGCCGCTGCGTGGGTCGCGCCATCGCATGCATCTTGTCTTGTTGTCTGAGTCGTGCCATGACGACAACCCACCTATTACTTGTCACTCTCTCTGACTCTATGCAAACATGCACTGCAAAGACACCCGGTATGAGCTCGACGCGTCCATTCCAGCGCCTCCAAATATCCCTTGAATTAATCTCAAAGCTTACTGCAGCCAAACCAATGCAACTATCCATGACCAACAGCCATCCGTCTCATCTCCTGATTGTGATGCTTTTTTTTTCCTTTTGCCTAGACGAGACGCGATATCTGCCCCCGATAACCCCTAAAACTAAAACCCATGCAACGCCGTTGTATATGTTGAACAGTTGGAGAACGCCCGCCTTGTAACTTTTTTCTTTCTGCTTTTATCTGTTTTTTTCTGTTTTTTCTTTCTTTTTTTTTTCTTGGAGAGAGAGAGTGCGTGTAAGCCCATCAGCAACCCCTTTTCTTCCGTCCCGCGCCTCGCTCGCCTCGTCTCCTCTTGGGCTGCGGCTGCGGCTCCTCCTCCGAGTCGGTCTCGACCTTGGCCTTGGGCTCCTTCTTGACCGTCTCCTTGTCGGCCTCGACGCGGCCGACAATCTCGCGCAAAAAGTCCCACTGCTCGTCTGACTCGACCACCTGCTTGAGCATCGATGCCGTGACGCGCCGCGACCCCTTGTCCCGCGCCACCTCGGCGCTCCTCGACACCAGCTGGATCATGAACAGCTCCAGCGCCTTGCCCACCGCGATGGGCGTCTGCTGCGCCACCTTGCCCACTTCCTCGTCCGCCTGCATGATTCGCTTGATCCGCGCCGTCGGGAACTTGGTCCTGACCATGGACGAGTCGATGATGGGCGGCGCCGGCGGTGACGGCTCCTTGGCCGCCTTGCGGGGAGGCATCTTCTTCTTCCTCCTCTTCGTTTCGGCTTCGCCTTGGGCTTCGGCTGCGGCTTCGGCGGCGGGCGGCTCCGGTTCCGGCTCCAGCTGCTCCTGGCTCCGACTCAGAGGGTCCGGGTTGTCAATCGGGGTCGAGATGACGAAAAGCTGGCTCGAGTCTTGCCAACGGGGTGGCTTTGGGCCGTACGAGGGCTGGTCACGCAATGTGTGCGAAAAGGAACCTTGCGGCTGCAGCTGGGTTGGCGGGTGGTACGAGTCGTAGTCGTAGCCGCCGTGGTTGAAGCTAGTCGAGGTTGGGGGAACGTAGGACGATGTATAGTCAAAGGAGGGGGGCTGGAATTGCTGGTTGTGACCTGAGGGCCCGAGATCGAGCGGTGGTGGTTGGTCGGTCGGGCCGGAGAAGAAGGAAGAAAAGTCGGGGGATTTGGGAGCGTAAGAAGTATCGTCGCCAGACATGCTGGACAGCCGGTTGAGAAATTTAGGCGGTGGGCCTGAAATAGTGCGGGCTGGGCCGGGGGGGGGGGCTGGAAGCTGGCCAGTTGCTCTGACGAGGCTGACTGTATCCGACCTACCTGGTAACCTACTAGGTGGTAGGGAGGTAGTAGAGAATCCGACAATGTAGCCTGGGATTTGATAATTTTTGATAAATTTGTCCTCTTTTTTTTTCCCCTCCTCCTTCTTCTTCTTCTTCTTGTTAGTACCTGGTACTAAAAAGGCACTGTAAGTACTGTAGGCACTGTAAGCACCTTCAGTACTGGTACCAGTTGGTGAGGCCGTGGTGGAGCAAATGCCCAGACAGCTTATTAGCCGTTATCCGTACAGCTAGTTGTCGCAAAGCAGAATGCGACAGCTGCAACAGGACAGTAGTCCGTCAAGAGAAAAAATTCAACAACGACGGGTAGCCGACTTGATCGATAATCGGCTGGCTATTGTTTATTCTTTCTTCTTTTTTTTTTTTTGCGGTAGTATGATCGGTTGCGCGCGCAGGACCGAGCTTTGTGCTGATGCGGACGGGCGCGGGCGGGCGCGGACAGGGAGCAAGGCCGGCGCAATGGCGGGGCACACAAGCTGTGTGTTGTGGTGGTGTAAGTAAGAAGCAGCGGTCGTCGTTCAAGAGAGCGACAGGGCTGGCGAGTACAGGGCGCGTCGGGATAGCAGATGCATGAGGTAGGATACGGGCACGTATCCTTTTTGCTGAACCGTCCGTAAATGATGGCGGCGACGAGGTTGCTGGTTGCGACGACAGAGTATTGACAGTGGGGGGCCAGGTGTTGGTGAGGAAGGGGGGGCGGATAAATCGAGTGGTTTGGTGGTCAGTTGGAATGAGGGATTCTTGAATGCGCGTCGGAAAAGTATTGGGCAAAGGACGAAAGAGACGGACGGGTAGGTCGAGGCGGAACGAGTATTTATTAGTTGTTGCTGTGCTGCATGCAGGGAGGGAGTCAACAAGTCGACGCCTGTTGGTCTGACTGCCTGTACTGTACTGTACTGTACTGTACTTGTGATGCGCTGTGGTGGTGTGGCTGTCTTCAGTCCAAAATTAAAGTCTCCAGGGAGGGCCAGGGAGGAGCGGCCTCTCTCGTTTATATGCACGTCGCCTGGCTGACACTCACTGTGGCTGTCGCAGCGCCCATTGCCAGATCGCCAGCAAGCAGGCAGGTACCTACAGACCAAGCTGCCAGCCACCAAGGTCAAGGTACCAACAAGGCAGCCGTGCCATTCCACCGGATACCTTGGGGGTACTTTGCTTCTTGACGCAAGTTGCATTCTGGTTGCCGTAGCTAAAAGTAGCTAGGTAGTTCACGGGTGAGCCTGGTTGTGTTCGAGTTCCAGTTGGGAACGCACGGGGCGAGGTGCAGTAACCCGATCCAGCACTCGCCATCTTTCACTTATTAGGTAGGTACTTATTACACGGCATGATGGTCTTCTTTGTCGTGCCTGTATTTCCTGTTTTGCCTGTATTACCTGTATTACCTGTATTACCTGCGTCGATTTTTGTCTTATTTTTTTGCCTCCTTTAATATCATCTCGTGTTCCTTCTTCTCCTGCACAAGTGTTCAGTAGCCATTCAGCCTGGCCTGCCTGCCTTGCTGCCTGGCCTTTGACACATTGGGTATCGACTACAAAAGAACTGACAGTATTAACCCAGCCAGGCATTAACTAGTCTCCGCGAGACCGTTCCCGCCACTGTAACCACCTATGACCTGTCCACCTGCTCTTGCGAAGCTTATACAGGTAATTCAATATAAACGATATTAACGTACATTTTACGGGATAAATATTAACGAACAATATTTCCTTTTGATCCATGACAATGAATGAGCAAGCCTTGTTACTCTAAACCGTCACCTTGTCTGCCGCAGTGGGTCTCTGTTGTCACAAGCAAACACAGACTTATCCTCAGCCACTCAACCATCACCCTCATCCTCAATCTACATCATCCACCACCCATCAGCAATCCTCCCATCGACAGTGCAAACATCGAATCAATAATACGCCCCCCAAGTTTACGAAAGAACACCCGTTCGCCCCGCCTCTGCCACCCCAAATCTCCCTCGCGCCACCCCTTGTACGTCTACCTCGTCGCACGCAAACACGCACACAAACACCCATCCTTGTGAAGCCCAAAAATGATGTCAACAGTTCATGAGCTTTATAAACTTGCCGAGACATGCGCCGCGACGAAGAAGCCGACTCTGAAAATTCACCGCAGGTTCTGGTTTCCGACTCGCACAAAACCGCCACGTCCCTGAGCGCCTACTTGATCTAATCTGATTCCCCCCCCCCTTCTATCAAATTCATCCAACGCCGCCACCCTACTCTATGCCAACGCGCCTCTAATCTCCTTGACTATAGACCGAATACCCTGCACGCGCCGCTCGTTGGTCGTGCAGAACTGCAGCGAAATCACCGGCCACACGTGCACGCCGCCCTTGTCCACCAGCACCCGCACCGGCACGCCTCGCGCCTCCTGGTGCCGGATCAGGTTCCTGATGTCGTCCCGCAGGCCCTCCTCCTCGCCATACGTCACGACGTACCCCCGCGCCGGCCGCGCCGCCTCCCAGATGCCCTCGTCCTGGCAGCTGCCCGGCGACGCCGGCGACGCGTGTGCGCCCACGCCGCCCCCACCCGTATACAGGTCCGCGAAGCGCGCGAGCGTCTCCGGCTGGATGTAGTCGAGCGCCGATGCCCGGTGCAGGTGCGTCTTGAGCGTCACCCACGGCGAGATGAGCAGCGCGACGTCCGGGTGCCGCAGCGGCTCGTCGCGCAGTCGCCGCGACGCCAGCTCTTGCAGCAGCGTCAGCGTCAGCATGCCGCCCGCCGAGTCGCCCCCGACGCAGACTTTGGTGTCGGCATCGGCCGCCGCCAAAACCTCCTTGTATGCAAGCATCGCCTCGTTGAGTTGTCCGGGGAAGTGCTTGTCAGGTGCCAGTGTATATTCGAGGCTGAAGATGGCCGGATTCTCGTAGCCCGCCTCGAGGAGGCTGCTCTGCAAGGCCAGCTGGAACTCGAGGTAAAACTTGGCCGAGAGCACCGCGTAGCCGCCACCTGTGATGATCGCCATGTCAGTACCGCCTAGCGTATTGTCGTCTTGGGGGGGAATCGTCTTGCCGTACCGTGCATGTACAAGAGGACGATGTCGTGCCTCTTGGTCTTGTCGTGTCTGACCCAGATGCCCTCTGTTCTCTCGGGTCCCTAGCGATGCCCTGTCAATCCGAGTGTCCTCCGCAGCCCGACGTAGCCTCTGTCTTTCTCTCTCACCTCTTCCAGGACCTTTTCCTGCACCTCGTCTTTGTACCTGGCGTAGCCGTTGCGGTACGTGCGCCACTTGACAAGCTGCGCCGCCGACGCGCGCCCCGTGACGGCGCGCAGCACGCGCGGGTGCAGGCTCGCGGCGGACCAGCGCAGCAGCCGCAGGGCAAAGTCCTCGGCCACGCCGGCCTGCTGCACGTACAGCGGCCTGTTCCTCCGGGCCGTCAGGTACCGCGTCCAGACGAGCTGGAGCGTGGCCTTGGGGACTGCGCGCGCGGTCGTCAAGGGACGTTGGAAGTTAGCGTGCGTGCGTGGCATGGAATATGGGGGCGTAGGGGGTGGAATCGACGTACAGAAGATGAAGAGGAGCTTTAGGAGTGCAATTGCGCCTCGGATCGGGCCGGCTTGCCGGATGACCTGCGGCGTGATGATGCCGAGGGTGACGGCATGGTCGAGCAGGGAGTGCGGCTCAAAGATCATGGTTTGTGGTGAAGCTGCGTGCTGGTGGGTAGGGATTATGCTGATTCGATCACTGGGTTAAAGGAAAGAGGAAAACTGGCAACGGTATGCACATGTATATACGTGCACACATGGGGTCGACGGGCTAAGTGGTATGGACGGCATGTTATAATGGCCAGGTCTGAGCGCCGTTGCCGAGGCGGAGCTTCACGCAGACAAGTTTCCCCGCCGGGCCCGATCTGAGCATGAGCCGCGGCGCGTTGACGCTCAGCAATGCGGGGAAATCGAATTTTAAGATGACCCATCTGCGTAGGGTGTATTTGGGTTTGGGGGGAATGAATCTCTTGTCCTTGGGGAAATGGGTCGGCTGTCTATGCAGGCGAATTCCTGGGCCGCGATGGGATGCAGGGTAGGCTACGTTGTCTTGATGAAATCCAGTGTCAACCTGGCTGCGCGCGCATTGATTGGGGTCTAATGCCTATCGCTGTGGAGGTTTGAAAATTCTCCAATTTATTGATAGATCATTATACAAATATTCCGTGTCTCTTCATCTGCTGTGAGTGAATGCATGTTGGTAAACATCGGCTAGGCGCTCTCTCCATTGCCTTGCCAGGGAGTGAGAGTTCAAGGGGTATCCGGCCATGGGATTTCCCGGATGGATAATTGTTGAATACTGATATTTTTCCGCTTAAGTACTTTCACCCTGCATTTTCCCTCGTCCTTGTACCAGCCTCTATTTCCGTTCCCGAGCAGCGCTTCCTGGTGTAAAAATGGGACTGGCGCCTAGACAACGCGACTTGGCGCGAGAATGCCGGCAAGAGTCCCGGTCTCTCTGCATTCTGCATCAACCATTTTACGCCGCACCTCGGAAACTCGAGCTCCCGATACCTTGTACACAGTACCCCGAAAACCCAAGCCCTCGATACCTTTTACGCAGCACCTTGAAAACTCAAGCTCCCGAGACGCGTACCTGACGTGCCTGTGCAACCCGACAGCCTCGCCGCAGCTCACCACCAGCCTCACAGCCTCGCAGCCACAACGCAGCCCCTCACCGACTTCACCCGCCCGCCAGCTACAACTGTTGTCCATCATCCATCTACGCATTGTCGACGCAAACGCGGTAAAAAATGGGCGACGACAGCATCAGCGCAGTCTCGGGGTCGGCCGCCGTGCCCTCCAAACCGGCGTTTAACCTCACCAAGCTCGACGAGTGGACTCTGAACCAGACCGACGAGGCCTTCCCGATGCACGACTGGGAGGACCTGAAGCGCATCATCGGTGAGCCATGTTCTCTCTAATTTCCTCTCCCTTCCTCTCTCTTTCTCTCCTCTCCTTTTCTCTCCTCTCTTTTTCTCTCCTCTCCTCCCCTCCCCTCCCCTCCCCTCCCCTCACCTGTCTCGCGTGAACAGCAGATGGCTGACCACCCACCCCGGCCACAGCATCCAACCGGCTGGAGGACCTCCGACGCACGCCCACAGAGCTCCGGCGATACCTCGAGTGGACCGCCGACGTCGTGGCGGAGCACGGCTCCATCACCGAGTACCTGATGGCGCGGCGGCTGCCGCGCGCCTGGGGCCGGCCGCCGTTCACGCCCGAGTCGGCCGTGCCGCTGGCCGCCGCGTCCGACTACGCGGTCCTGCTCAACGACTGGCCGTACGCGCTGGCGCCCGGCATCACCCACGTGCTCGTCTGGACCCGCACGCCCATCCCGGCCGACGAGAGCGGCGCGCGCGGCGACCTGCTGCCGGAGAGCAGGCGCGCCATTGACGACTTCGTGCGCCGCGCGTTTGCGGACGACTTGGGGCCCGGCGGTGCAGACCGCGTGCTGTGGTTCAAGAACTGGGCGGCGCTGCAGAGCGTGCGCGCCCTCGAGCACTTTCACGTCCTCGTCCGGGACGTCGACCACGACACGCTGGAGAGGTGGACGGGCGAGCGGCCCAAGACGAAGAGGCCCTGGGAGGAGTAGCGGGGGGTGAATGGGATGGGTGAATGAATGAATGCAATGAGTTTCTAGATACCAGGACATAGATAAGAACGGGATGCTTGGTAACGCACACGGGGGTGTATGGGATGAATGAATGAATGAATGAATGCAATGGGATTCTAGATAAAATGACATAGATAAGGCCTGGATGCTTGGTAACGTACAGGGGGTGTATGGGATGAATGAATGAATGAATGAATGCAATGGGATTCTAGATAAAATGACTTAGATAAGGCCTGGATGCTTGGTAATGTACAATCGGTCCTGCCAGTTTCCCCCCCTCCCCGTGGCAAGTTCTCTCTCACGCTGCTCGACGCTGTCTGCGATTTCCCTGAGCACCCGCCGCCGCGGCCGCCGCGGCGTCGGGCTGCTGTCCCTGTCCCTGCATCTGCGCCAGCTGCGAGCGGCCCCAGCCGAGCAGGCCCGACGCCATGTAGAGGCCGTAGGCGGGGACGACGGCCCAGAGGGCCCAGCCGGCGGGCCCGACGATGGCGGCGAGCAGGGCGGCGGCCCACGTCACCCAGACGACGTCAAACATGTACTCGGTGAGCCCCGGGGCGGCCAGGTCCTCGCCGGCGGAGCGCAGGGCGCCGGTGGCCGGGTCGTGGCGCGGCCGGCCGGAGCGCTCCAGCACGTACTCGCAGGCAAAGGCGGGCGTGGACAGCGCGCCGTGCAGCAGCAGCGAGCGCGGCCGCCAGAGGAGGTGCGCGGCGAGGACGAGCAGGTTGACCATGGCGGAGCCGGCGTGCAGGTTCTTGAGGGCGGCGGCGTTGGCCTTGGCACGGTCCTTTTTGGCCTTTTGCGCCATGGTGGTGGTGGTGGTCGTGTGTAGGCGGTTGAGGTTGGCGGTGCCGAGTGGCGTCAATGCAATGTTCGGGAAGCGCGGGGCTTGTTCTTCTGGCGGCGCTGAATGTAGGTTCGACCGGCTGGTGGGAGAGCAGGTTGCAAGCAGAAAGACAATCTGTTTGGTGTTGGAGATGGAATGGCTGGGAGCAGTTGTGGTGGGGCGGTGGTTGGCGGATGGCAGCTGCCAGGTGGCAAAGACGGCAGTCAAGACAAGTCATGATAACTACTTAGTACCTAGGTATAGATAGCTCTGCACGGCTTGCTTGAGCAGCCGGGGTATAATAAGGTTTCATTAATACAAACATGATTGTCTGCAAAGTGATGCTACTTGTTGATAGTTTCAAGAGAATAGTTGTAGTTTCTTCAACTCCCTTGAACCAGACAGGGGGCGAGCGACTGCCTGCCTGCCTGACTCTAGCCACCACCGCAAAGTCTCGCCAGCCACTGTAATGTCCGCATGCAGACCCCTGGGCTCACTGTAAGCCCCCCTTGCGCACTGCCTTTTGGTGCGTGGTTGCCTGAAAATGTGCTGCACCACAGGGCCGTTTCCCGCTATAATATAGAATGACCAGAGGCGGCAGCGGCCCACTACAGCTGTTGCTGGGCGCACAACCAGCCCACCTGCTCTGAGTCTCTGACCAATCAGCCTCCCCCGGCTCGCAAAACACTGAGCGCGCAAGTCGCCAACCCGTCCTTCCCTGTATGCTCTCATCTCCAACTCTCCCGCTGCCGTTTCTTCCTTGTTTTTTTTCTTGCTCGTCCGTCTTCCCCAGACGTCTAGCTGTCCTCGTTTGCCATGCTCTGCAGGCTATTCTGACATTGAATTGTCCCCCAGCAGCCTGCCAACCCTCCTCTTCTGCTTCGCCGTTTGTTTGCTCCAGCGCCCTGTCCGCGTGCTCTGCAGTTCACGGCCGACGACAAAGCGCCAAACGCTTTCCCTTGGTCTCGCCCTCTACCGCCACCGTCTTCTCCAATCGACGCCCCAAAACTCGGAAACCATTCTTCATTTCTACAATAATCAACGCTGTTTGCCTTGAAATCCCCCAACCACGTTGGCGCTGCAAGCCTGGCCGCCCGAGCTCTGTTGTCGTCTGCCGCCCCGCATCCGCCAAAAGTCAACAACACAGCGCTTCAGCTCCTCGTCTACGCCCCTGCCATTTAATACTCAAAAGACCGTCCCGAGCCGACCGAATCATTATTAGCTCTGGTCGAAGCAATCTTCTTCACGCACGCCCTTGCGTGCCGTTTCTCTTGCTCTTCCAGTTGAAAGCTGAAGCACTAGCTCTCGACAACGCCGTACATCGTCATCCATGGCCCGGGCACAACGGTAATCCAGTCTGTTGCATTTGATTTGAGGTGAATTGCGCCCCTCAAACAAGACATCTTTGAAATGGCGCCCAGCCCGACGGCCGTTTCTGGCCTGTTTCGCCAAGTCATCCAGCACCATCTCGACAACGCCTCATACGACAATGCGCTCTTCTTTGCCGAAAGATTCGTCGCCCAGGACCCGCGCTCCTGCGATGCAACTCACCTCTATGCTCTCTGCCACTTGCGTCTAGGAGACTATCGCTCCGCCTACGATGTCGGGAAGCCCATGGGATATCGTGGTACGAGTTTGGGATGCGCCTGGGTATTTGCGCAAGCATGCCTGGCATTGGAACGATTCAAAGACGGCATAACGGCGCTCGAAAAAGCCAAGTATCTGTGGTCCTCCAAAGGGAGCTTGGGAAAGAACGGCGCTCTGCTACGCGCAAGCGGCTCTCCCGACGCAGCTGCCGTCTTGACCTTGCTTGGCAAGCTATATCGCGGCTACGACGACCACAAGAAAGCAATATTCGCTTTCGAGGAGGCTCTCAAGCTGAACCCCTTTCAGTGGGATGCCTTCACAGCACTCTGCGACATGGGTGTCAGTGTTCGCGTTCCGAATGTCTTCCGAGCCTCAGAGCTGCTTGCTCGTAGCTTCGACACCGACTCCATCGCCGCTGCGAAAACACCAGCTTCTGTCGCCAACTCGAATGCGTTCGAAATGGCACCCAAGAAATCATCGTTGCGCAGTCTCACATCCGACATTGGGTCCGATCCGTTCAATGCCGGCTTTTCCTTGTCCGAATCGACGACGAGCCCTCTTGCCGACGTCTTTTCGGAATCTACAGAAGGCGATTTGATGACGAAAATCCAGAGCGCGCGAATGCGCCTCGGGGCATCAAACAGTAACATTTCCGTCTTTGACATAACAGAAACACCGCCTGGGCCTACTGCAGTAGATGTATCCAGCAGAAACCTTGGCGGGCACGAACCTCCCCACGCACCATCTCGACGGGCGCGCCAGGCTCAAGCCATAGATGCCAGCCTGGAAGCCCCGCCACGGATGAACTATCGAATAGGGACAAAAAGAAATGCACGGTCGGAGGACCGAGACGTTCAAGCCGTAGAGCCCATATCGGACCCTCCAGCCGTACCTGCTGGCACCACGCGAGCGGCAGCTCTGTCAACGGCGGATAGAAAACGAACACTTTCCGGGCATCCCGTTTCACGCACAGCTAACCCTGAGGACGGTGGCACGAGAAGAAGCGCACGACTTACTACGTTTAAGCCGTCGTCGAGGGCCAACTCGGGCGCGGCCACCATTGGGGCTTCCGCCGGTCGTGAGCTCAAGAAGGCAAGGCCTCCAATTTCCCGGATTGTTCGACCTGGGTCAAGTGGCGCCAATGTTGGACGCGTAGTCAGCGGAAACCGAAAACCGATTGACGATCTCGCCGACATGGACCATGGCGAGGCGTCACGCGTGCGCGAGCCCGCAGTGTCGACACACGCGGCAACACAGCCGCCTTCAGCGCCTAAACAAGTGGACGACGGAGTGAAAATGGAAGAAGCTGTTCGATGGATAATGGACGTGCTGAGGAAACTGGGCAACGGCTACTACTTTCTGTCGAGATTCCAGTGTCAAGAAGCACTGCACGCTCTAAGTTCTTTGCCACCCGCTCATCAGGGATCACCGTGGGTGCTCGTTCAAATGGGCCGTGCGCACTACGAGCAAGCCTCGTATGCGGAAGCTGAAAAGTTCTTCAGACGTATGCGCGTCCAGGCGCCTTCAAGACTCCAGGACATGGAAATGTACTCGACCATTCTGTGGCATCTGAAGCGAGAGACTGACCTGTCATTCCTGGCACACGAACTTATTGATTCAGCGTGGCACTCTCCACAAGCTTGGTGCGCTCTGGGAAATGCCTGGTCCTTGGCCAAGGATGCGGAGCAAGCCTTGAAATGCTTCAAGAGGGCGACTCAACTGGACCCCAAGTTTGCCTACGCCTTTACACTACAAGGGCACGAGCACGTTACCAACGAAGAATACGACCAGGCATTGACTGCGTATCGGCAAGCCATATCGGCAGATAAACGCCACTACAATGCATATTACGGCATTGGTCGAGTACAGGAGCGTCTGGGTGACTACGACAAGGCGCTGACGCATTTCCAAGCCGCGCAGTCCATCAACCCGAACAATGCGGTGCTCGTGTCGTGGATCGGAACTGTATTGGAAAAGCAAAAGCAAATTGTGCCTGCGCTCAAGGCGTACACAAAGGCCGTGGAGCTTGCTCCTCGAGCAGCGCTGACGAGATACAAGAAAGCACATGCGCTCTTGGCCATTGGCCACATTGAAGAGGCGGAGAAGGAGCTGGTGCTTCTCAAAGATCTGGCACCAAACGAGGGGCATGTCCACTTCCTGCTCGGAACATTGTATAGGAGCATGAATGAGCGGCAACTGGCGGTCCGCCACTTTACCATTGCATTGGCGTTGGATCCCAAGGTAAAGTGTCGCGATGACGCAGTCGTGGAGCTTTTTGACTGACCTGGTAGCAGGCTGGTCCGATGATTAAGGAAGCGATTGAACGCTTTGAAGACGATATGCCAGGGGATGACTCTATGATGACATGACGTCAAGAGACATGAGTTTTTTTGCATTTGGCATTTATTTCCAAAGCGGTCCATTTCTGTTTCCTGTGCATCCTGACCTCATCTGGGAGCGCTGTATGATGGAAAGGAGCTTTATGGGTGTATGAGTGGATAATAATGGCCTGGGAGCGAGGGGAGGAGAGGCAACAGGCCAGCAGGAGTGTACAGCACTGGATCATGATCTGTGGACGACATCATAGCACGTTTGCATTGGGAGTAGTCATTACTCGGGCGTTTCTGGACTTGTATTATTTTACCGCACAACAGGGAGGGCATTGGTGAATGCCGGGACTTTTGGAACCTTTTTTGCGATTTGTTTTTTTTATTGCCTTTTCCCTGTATTAGGGAGTGTGGGTGGACGTACATGGACACGCGGGATTGAGGCAACACTGGATATCCTAAAGGTTCGGAAGGGCTCATGGCGAAGGGAGTATCGGCAGGCCGTTGGCAGTCTTTTTTTTGCATTAATTGCCACTATTGATTTGCGCACATGGTCGGTTGACGAAGTCGTGCTTTGTGTGATGTGATGTGATGACGAACTGGCCATATGTGACAACAGGTCGACGAGGTAGAAAAGGCAAAACGGCCAGGGCGGAAACGGTTCGCGAAACGGTTCGCAATCTGGTGCCGCGCTGCCGTTTCCGCGCTTCTGCCTGGTCCGAGGTACTTTTTTGGAGCTTTTCGCAATCACGGCAAAATACAACGAGGTATCCACCGCTGCCTGGCGGCGCGACCAATGAAAAAAATCGGCCACCATGCAGGTTGCCATCAGCCAGCCATTCTAACGGGCATGTACCTGGTGATCTGGAGATACAGAGGCCTGTTGACACGCCCATCCCAGAATAGGACTAGCGTTGTTGTGACCCCATCGCGCTGTTCTGAGTGCTTCGGCCTGCTGCCCCGCATTTCTTTTACCGTGTCGTCAATGCCCTTTTGCGGCGGGCTTATTATTATGCTAAACAAAAAATTAAATAGGAGCCCCCCCGGCTGATGGAAAGCTGGCTGATTGTGCACGGTTATTTATGAACAAGTTGCCTCCCACGCCCCCCCCCGCATCTTGGGCTTTCCTCTTTCATACCACACTCTCACTACCCTTTTTTTACCGCATCAACGCCGCCACCTCGCGTCAACGCAATACTACATTTAACCACTTATTCCCACTTTAACAACCTCTAATCCATCAACATGACTGGACGTAAGTAATGATGTTCCTCTTCTTGTTTTTTCTTTTGATGATGGCGCGCGCTTCTTCGGCGCTGCATCCTGGGTTGCGTGGCTCTAAATGACGCGTGTGTTCCATGCATCGCGTCTCGTCCCTACCCCTCAACGCGTCTCCTTTCCATCACAATCCATCTTCCCTCATTCCCCTTCCAGAAAGCTGACTTTTACTCTCCTCTCCAGGTGGCAAGGGCGGCAAGGGTCTCGGCAAGGGCGGCGCCAAGCGTCACCGCAAGATTCTCCGCGACAACATTCAGGGCATCACCAAGCCCGCCATCCGCCGTCTGGCGCGCCGTGGCGGTGTCAAGCGTATCTCGGCCATGATCTACGAGGAGACGCGCAACGTGCTCAAGACCTTCCTCGAGGGCGTCATCCGCGACGCCGTCACCTACACGGAGCACGCCAAGCGCAAGACGGTCACGTCGCTCGACGTCGTCTACGCCCTCAAGCGCCAGGGCCGCACCCTCTACGGTTTCGGTGGTTGAGGAGCCGGACGGCTGGTGCAGGTGGCGTGGCCGGGGTCTGGGCCTTGCTTTCGGGTCTCGAATATTGCGTTGCTTTACACACTTGACGTCTATGCTGGGAAGGGACTGGTCATGCCGACCATGCGGATCATCGCTGTACCTTTTGTTAATTTTTTCTTCTTTTTCAATGGCGTTTGAGATGGATTATGACTTTTATTGAGCCAGGGTAGATGGCTCTAAATGAAACTACGATACCGAATAATTGATGCTGCAACGTGATGAACCCATGTTTCCAGGTAAACCCTAAAGTAGATGTAGACGAAAAATAACCGCCGACTGGAGAAAGCCACCCTTGCGCCGCTCATTAAAAAAAAACCAATTGCTGCCTCATTTTGCACGCACAGCCCGTCTCATCACAGGTATTTCCGCCCAGCGGCCGCCACGCGGGTGCGGAAGACGGGGCTGCGCACCTCCATGTTCTGCTTGTAGAACGGGTTCATGACCGCCTTGACCCAGTTCTCGTAGACCTCGGCGAAGAACATCTTGATGGCCTCCTCGGTCGCGGGGCTGGTCGGGTTGGCGCCGATGGCGGTCGAGGAGCGCGACGTCGTCGCGGTCGCGCCCGCGCCCACGGCGGCGGCGGTGCCGGAGGCGGCGGCGGTGGGCGGCGGCGGTTGGTGGAGGAGCAGAAACTTGGCGCCGGCGCCGGTGACGAAGCAGGAGATGTAGTTGTTGAAGAACTTGTCGACGCACTTGAGGTACCTTGCTGGGGGATGAGCATGGCGGGGGGGGACAGAACCAGGTGAAAGGAAGGAAAGCTCACATCTGCCCTTGGGACCACTGCACCTCCTCGACGACGTCGAGGCTCGAGTGCAGGATGATCTGGTTCAGGTGCCGGACCTGCTCGGCGAAGCGCGACTGGCCATCGCCGCCCTGCTTCGAGGTGCCGAACTCGTACTCGAACAGCGGGTTGTCCTGGGTGCCGACAATGGCGAAGTAGTAGCTCATCGTGGTGCCGTCCTCATCCGAACGTGGTGGGATGCCTTGGCTAAAGGAGTGAAAGCCGTTCTCCTCCTTGTCGCGCGCTGGCTGGGTAGTTTTGGAGCTTCGATGGGTTGGCTCGATGGGTTGGCTGGTTTGGTGGCTTGTCAGTCAAGTCACTCGAAAGTCCAGCTTGGCGATGCTGCTCCAGCCAATTCACTCGCCCCACTTTTCGGACAACCTCTGCCAGGACAAAGACAACTCCAAAAAAGTTGAACATTACCTGACGAACCCGGCCGACACACGACACACCGCACGAGCATTTCGGATTAAAAAAAAATGTTCGGCCCTTTTCGAATCACGAACCCTCTTTCCGGCGGCCTGCTGTGGAAGATTCCGTGGCGGCTGTCCAAGTTCCAGAAGCGGCGGCACCGCATGCGCCTGCGCGCCGTCGACGGCGTCGTGGCCACGCTGGACGCGGCGCTGGCGAAGCAGGGGCAGACGCTGGCGGCGATTGAGCAGTGGAAGGCGGAGATGCCCAAGGAGGAGGAGATGCTGCCCAAGGACAAGTACACCATCTTTGACCGCAAGGCCAAGAAGTTCCGCAAGGGCATTCACAGTACGTTGCGGAGGGGAGAGGAGTATGGGAGGATTGGAGACTGACTATTTTTGATGCAGAGGTCCCAAAGTGGACAAAGGTTTCGCAACGAATCAACCCGCCGGGTTATTAAGGGGGAGGATTTGCGGCGGCGTGCTGTCGATGCGGATTACGATGTGATGGAAGGGTGACACATCCTGTACAATATCAAAGACTCATTGCGTACTCTGTTTTTGGGTTTGCTACTATCGAAATTGGTCATGGGGGAATATCAGACGGTGGATGTACGATGGAGAGCAGCAGCATGGTACATATTAGATCAAGCACGGCGTATGAACAGAATTTCTGCTAAACGTCCACACACCCCAGTCCGTATCTGCGCAAGAAAAGACTTGACAAGAGAAGAAAGCCCCCGTTTGGTACCGGCCCCCGCCGCCCTACCTGTACCCGTCGTCGTCGTAGGCGCGGTCGTCACCGGCCTGCAGGGCGCGGCCGACGCCGCCGCGGCCCTCGTCAAAGTCCTCGCGGTACTCGTCGCGGACCTGGCCGCCGGACTTGCCGCGGCCGTACTGGCGGCCCTCCTCGAAGCCCGGGTCGAGGTCGGTGCGGATGACGCGCTCGTCGAGCTTGGTGCCGCCGACGTACTTCATGCAGTCGAGCGCGTCCTGGTGCGTGTAGTACTCGACGAAGCAGAAGCCGCACGGCGTCTTGCTGAAGCGGTCCAGCCCCATGATCAGCCGCTTGATCTCGCCGCACTTGGAGAAGAGCTCGTAGACTTGCTCCTCGGTGGTGTAGAAGGATCTGGCCGAGAGAGTTAGTTGGGGGTTGAAGGGGTTCATGTGGATGGATGGGGGACGGCGGAGGGCGGCAGGCCTACAGGTTGCCGACGTAGAGAGTCGTGGCGTCGGCGAGGGGATCGGCGGGAGGCTCTGCGTCTTCTGGCTTGTCGTCGTCGCGGTCGCGTCTGCGACGGCCCTGCAGAGAGTGTCAGAGAGAGTCGCTGTTTTGCATTGGTCGCGTTGCAAGGCCCTACTTTGTTCTGATAGTATGCGCTGGGTCGGTCGAGTCTGTCGACGGTTGAGCGGACTGGCGGCGGAGCCATGCTGGGCGTATGGCGTCGTCTGTGTGATCTGGATGCGGTGCGGGGATGGAATTGGATGCGGGGGTATTTTTCGTAATCCTGCGACTCAGATCGCAGCCTCTATGCTGTGTCACGAGAGCTCTTTGTCGCAAAGTGAGGGTAGGGCGTTTGGGCAGGCGAACAGGCGCCTTGAAGCTGTTGATGGTTAGTGGAGACGTACCGCCTAACCGCTAACCGTGGCGACGCGCAGGACATGGAGCTCTAATGCAGCTTGGGGAAATCGAATTAATAAAATTGCAAAGGTAGACAGTCGAGTACGATTTTCTGCTAATTTCAGACCTTCACTTTTTTTTTTTTTAAGGTCCAGTTGACTGGCTCTGCCCGGCTTGATAATAGAGCCTGCGCTTTTGGCCCCAGCCTTTCCCACCTAAAAGTTGACTTCCTTCTGCACGTTACATTTTATTACCCAAACAACACCACTCACTCAACACTTCGCTCTCTTGGAGGGAACGCGGACGCAGCAGCCAGCTGTTCCGAAACTGCGGCTTTCTGTCCCTTCGTTTTTCTTCATTTTTCTACCGTCGGCCTTTCCCCCCCAAAGAGCACAGGATGCCCAAGGTCAAGTGCTACTCGGCCGCTTGGCTGTCCAAGAATGCACCTGGCCATCAGCTCTTTGAGCCCTCTCCCGAGGCCGCCCGCGCCCGTAGCCTCGCGTCGCCGTACGCTGCCAAGAAGAAGTCGCTGCCCCAGGGCCCCAGACGGACCATTGCGCGTCGCGGCACCGAGGTCTTCGTCGCCGTCGGCAAGGAGATCCGATGGGGCGACCTGGCCTACCTCAAGGACCGATGGGCAGACACCCAGGCCAAGGAGCGTCGTGGCTCGAGCTCCCGCATCAAGCGCGAAGATTCCACCCTGAATCTCGACGACATCCCCGACATTGACGCTGCCGGCGGACTCAGAGTAAGTCGTGCCGCCCTTGTCCCAGTGTTTGGACCGCCGCTAACAGCCTCCTTCAAGACGATCAAGGTCCCCGTCGCCGACGATATACGACAGCTCATCATCTCCCCCAATACCAACCTCCTCGCCATCCTCACCACCCACACCATCCACATCTGCACGATACCCGACTCGACCCATCTCACCAGCGAGGATACAGCCCCGCTCAAGCCCAAGATCTTCACCCTTGGCCCGACCACCCACGTCACCTCGCGGTCACCCATCATGTCGGCGCTCTGGCATCCCCTCGGAGTTAACGGCTCCTGCGTTGTCACCGTCACCGCCGACGCCATCGTTCGAGTATGGGAGCTGTCCACCACCGACCGCTGGTCCTTTGATACCCCCACGACCTCCATCGACCTCAAGAAGCTGGCAGACGGCACCACGCTGGACCAGGACTTCTCCGCTTCCACTTGGACCACAAACAAGGCCTTCTCCCCGGATTCCTTCGAAATGGAGGTCGCCGCAGCAAGCTTCGCAAGCAAGGGAACTGGCGGCTGGAACCCAATGACCCTCTGGGTGGCTATGCGCGAAGGAGACGTCTACGCCCTGTGTCCGCTGCTGCCCCAGCGCTGGGCCCCGCCTCCTACGCTGATCCCCTCGCTTTCCGTCTCCATCGTGGCCACCGTCGGCAGCATCGAGGACGACGCGTCCGTCGACGAAGGCGAGAAACTGCTCGCTCAGCAACAGCTTCAGTGGATGGGTGATTTGGATTCGCAGGAGCCGCAAATTGTCGACAGCACAATCCTGGGCGACCCTCCCGTCCAGGTATACACCCGCCCCTCTCGACCCGGCGTCACTCCTCGGCTTCAAGGTCCGTTCGACCTCATTTCTGACCCCGACACTGGCGACGACCTGGACACGTCTGTTACCGACATCATGGTCATTGGCAAAAAGACGGAAACAGATGACTTGATGCTGGGGGAAGACGAGTACGAGCTAGACGTCGATGCCGGCGATCAGGAAGGCCTCTCACTCGCAGTCATTTGCCTGCTGTCGACGAGTGGCCAGGTGCGCGTCTACCTGGATCTGGACGGCATTCAAGCACAGTGGCTGCCTCCCAAGAACAAATCCAAGAGCAGCAGACCAATCGCGGAAGCCAAGACGCCGTCACTCCTTGCGTTTCAGGCCATTGACACCATGACACCGGTCGAGGTAACGGAAGAGAGCTGGCCTGTATTTGGCGAAGATGCCCTCTCACGGTATAGCTTTTTTGTGACGCACCATGCAGGTATCACCTTTGTGTCTCTTGCCTCGTGGATCTTTCGTCTTGAGGGGGAGCTGTCAGGGGACTACGAAGCTGGCACAGACTTCAGACTCGGGTTGCTGGTCAATTCTCAATCTAGCAGAGAGCGAATCTACGCCCAACCTGCCTCGGATGCTGCCGTGCCGCTCGCAGGCTGCATTGCTCTGAGAGACCCAGACGTCGGCTACTTCCTCCTCTCAGCCACCCCTCATGAGCCCATCGCCGTGACCTTTGAAAGCCCCGAGATGGAAGCCATTCCCGTTGACCGAGAGGTCAGCCCGGAGCGTGAACCCGAGGCCAGCATGGCGCCTCTCGACTTTTACGAACCTCGGCCCGTCTACAACCCGCCCCATGTTTTTGATCAAGGATCGGCCCTCCCTTTACTGCTGGAAAGATTACGGACGTCTCGTCACAAGACCATAGCTACTCAGGAGGTCAAGCTAAGTCCCTTGACATTGCAAATCTTTACCGATGCCCACAAGGTCCTGAGCGACGAGACGTACAAGCTTGGCGTGTCTGCGGCCGAGATGTTCCGACGGTGCGAGCTTCTGCAGAGCGAGCTGAAGCAGCAAGTAAGCAAGGCCAACGAGGTCAAGGGCAAGATTGACGCCATCAACGGGGCTGACCGCGACGACGAGAGCGACAATGTCATGTATGAGCGTCGCATCTCGGAGGCGCGCAAGCGCCAAGAGGCGATCGTGCAGCGGGTGGAAAAGCTGCGCAAGATTGTGGGCAAGGCTACGACACGGGACCTGAGCAACAAGGAGCGAGCCTTTATGGAAGAAGTGCGCAGCCTGAACGCGAGCGTGTCGGGCCCTGGTGGGACGGAGGAGGATGGCGAGGCTAGGAAGCAGGCCCAGGAGCTGTGGAAGCGGCTGGACAGCGTCAAGCAGCTGCAGTCTGAGCTGGCTGCCGAGGTGGAGGCGCTGAAGAAGAGCGGGCAGATGGAGACGGAGACGACGGCTTCATCGCCGGGGGCAACGGAGCTGCGGATTCCGCAGGACATTCGGCGTAGCAAGTTGCAGCAGGTGCAGGGGCTGCTGTCGCGTGAGACGGCGCTGGTGGATGCGGTGACGTCGCGGCTGGAGCGGCTGCAGGCGACTGTATAGTCATGTGCAAGGAAAGGAGGCAAGGAAAATTTTGGTTTACAGCGAATCGGGAGGGAGTGAATGTCTTGCGGAGTAATGATGTAAAGACCAAGGGTATAGTGTTATATTTAGGAAATGGCAAATATGCATTACATGGTGTTTTGTACAAGATGTGTGGTGTGCTTTTGTAGTTGGCGTGGGTGTGGTTTACTGCTTTTTGGCGGCGAGCTGGGCGGCTGTATGGAAAGCGACTGCGGTAGAGATGTGAGACCAGCTGTCGTAGAGGAGGGCTGTGCTGGATGTTAGTTTCTGCTGAGAGAGAGGGAGAGGGAAAAAGAGAGAGAAAGAGAGAGGGGAGAGGAGGGGACGGAAGAGAGAGCAAGACATGGAGAGCGCAAGACAGAGAGAGACCAAACACACAGACCAAACACAGAGACCAAGACTTACCAAGAGGCACGACAACCCAGGGCGCGTTGAAGCCGACATAGTAGACCCAGTAGTAGAGAAACTCGGGCCGGCTGTGGGAGACGCCGGTGAGGCGGTGGTCGGCCCAGTTGGTGGCGTAGTAGAGGATGACGCCGTAGAGGTGGGCGGTGCAGAGGACGGCCTGGAGGAGGTGGCGGCCGGGCGCGGCGCGGAGGACGGCGAGGAAGGTGACGAGGGAGAGGGGGCCCCAGAGGAGCTGCACTTGATGTGTGAGTCATCATCATCATGACGAAGGAGCAAGGGCAACGCACGACGGTGATGTGCTCGATGCACAGCGTAAAGACGTCGCCGGTCAGGTAGCGCGAGTCGGACAGCGCGTACTCCTTCCACAGCAGGGCGAAGAGGGTGTGTTGGCTGACGAGGCGGTCCTGGAAGTAGACAAAGTATCCTGCGGGAGGCGTCAGTTGGAGTGTTCATCTTTGGCAGCCAAGTCGGAGAGGGGGGGGGGGTTGGTACCTTCGAAGCAGAGGTGCAGGAACGCGCCTGGTTGTTTTTAGTGGGTGAAGCGCGCGGCGGGAGGAAGGGCTGCATACACAGGAAGAACCAGGTGGCGGCGAAGCGGTCTAGCGCGCGGAGCGGCGGCTGCTGCGTGGCGGCGGCGGCGTAGGCGAACAGGAGGACGGCGCCGGTGGTGGTCCCGAACAGGGCGAGGAGGACGGGGAGGGAGACGCTGCTGGGCTGGTAGTCGGGGAGGGCGGCGTGGGGGGGATGGTAGGGGTGTGGTGAGGGCATTTTGATGGTGCGAGATGGAGAGTGAGGTGGAATGAGGGGGATTGACTCTGTGGGATGAGGCTGGGGAGATGTATGGTGCCAGTGGAGATGTCTTGTTTTGGTGGTCAGTACTGATGCTGGCGTTGCTACAATTTATGCCCTAGAAAACGTGTACTAAATTGGAATTTTAGACTAATTGAGAAGAAGAAGAAAAAAAAAAATAAGAATAAAGAAAATCTATTCATAAATGTAAATTAAATCCAACTTAAAATCAACATCCATCTAGCGCCTTGCCCATCGCCGAATCTCGGACTATCACAGCCGCCCAGCCGACAAGCGCGCGTCCTACAAACGCAACACCAACACCAACACCAACACCAATCTCAACCCTCAACTCACTCCCACCACCATGCGCCCCTCACCATCACCCCTCGCGCTCATCCGCCGCTCCCGGCCCCCCAACCCCCCCCGCGCCTCCCACACCAGCACCACCACCCCCGGCCTCCGCCGCCTCCCCGCCTGGTTCGTCCGCGGCGGCACCTCCAACGGGCTCGTCCTGCGCGCCTCGCACCTCCCCCCCTCGCGCGCCCTCTGGCCCGCCATCCTCGCGCCCGCCATGGGCTCGCCCGACCCGCTGCACGCCCGCCAGCTCGACGGCCTCGGCTCCGGCGCCAGCTCCACCTCCAAGCTCCTCGTCCTCTCCCCCCCTCCCCCCTCCGCCGCCGCGCACGTCGCCTACACGTTTGTGCAGGTCGGCATCCGCGACGGCCGCATCGACCTCGCCGGCAACTGCGGCAACATGTCCGCCGCCGTCGGCCCGGTCGCCTGGGACATGGGCTACGTGCCGGCAGACCAAGCGGCGGCGCTGGTGAGCACCGACCCGGAGGACGGCACGCGCTGGGCGACGATGCGGCTGCTCAACACAAACACGGACAAGATTGTGGAGGCGCGGTTCCGCGTCAGTGACGACGACGGGTCGGAGGGTGGTTTGCGGTACTGCCCGAGCGGCGGGTACGAGATGGACGGCGTGCCGGGGCGGCAGTCGCCGGTGACGCTGAGCTTCCTGGACCCAGCGGGCGCAGGGACCGGCCGCGGGGCGCTGCCGACCGGGCGGCCGGTGGACGAGCTTCTTCTTCCGGACGGGCACGCGCCGGTGCGGGCGTCGCTGGTGGACGTGGGCAACCCGGGGGTGTTTGTGGCGGGTGCCGCGCTGGGGCTGCCGGGGCGGGCGCCGCCGAGCCCGGCGGACATTGACGCGGACGCGGCGCTGCGGGGGCGGCTGGAGGCGCTGAGGCGGCGCGGCGCGGAGATGATGGGGCTGGACCCGGAGACGGAGAGCGTGCCCAAGGTGGTGGTGCTGTTCCCGGCGGGCGGCGGAGGCGCGGACGTGTGCGTTCGGGCGATGAGCATGGGGCTGGCGCATCGGGCGGTGCCGCTGACGCTGGCGCTGTGTTTGGGCGCGGCGGCGCGGATCGAGGGCACGCTGGCGTGGGAGATGGTCGGGGGCAGGGCGGGCAGGGAGGCGCTGCGGATTGCGCATCCGAGTGGCGTGGTGGACGTGGATACGACCGTGGTGGACGGGGAGATTACGGCGGCCAAGTTGCTGCGGACGGCGAGGGTGCTGATGAAGGGGGAGGTGTTTTACTAGGCGGGAGGGGGTAGAGTACTGGAAGTCATCCATCACCAAGAGTGTTCCTTTTCAAGCGAGATGTTGCTATTGAAGCTGGTCACTAGGCTAAACCAAGACCAACACGCCTCTTGAATCCTCCTCATCTTTGGAACCTCCTCCTCTTTGAATTCTACTCATCTTGAATCCTCCTCCTCTTTGAATTCTACTCATCTTGAATCCTCCCCACAATCCCATACTTCCTCCACCACACCCTCATCACCTTGTCCGCATACTCCTCGTCCATCCCCCAGTTCTTCACCGCATCCTCGATCCCCCTCTCCATCCTCCCAACATACTCCGCGCGCGGCACGCCCCTCTCCGCCCTCTCCTCATCCACATACACCAGCGCCTCCACCTCCTCCTCCTCCGCGCCCGCACCGCCGACCCAGCGCACGGTGCACCGGACCTTGCCGTACGCGCCCGCGCGCACCCCCTCATGCACGTCCAGGCTGGCCTCGTCCCGCGGCGGCAGCAGGTACACGAGCCCGTACACGCCCTCTGCCGGGGCCGTCGGCGGCGCCAGCGCAAAGGCCGGGTGCGTCGGCGCCACCACGTTGGCGTAGCCGCGCGTGTTGATCAGCCAGCGCCAGCCGCGCAGCAGCGCCAGCCCGACCGGCGTCGACGACGGGCAGCGCGCCCGCATCTGCGCCGTCGACAGGTTGCTGCCGTACGCAAAGTAGAGCACCTCGTGCCGGTCCTGCTCGACCACCGTCGCCGTGCTGTCTTGCGACTCCTGCGAGTCCATCTCTGGTCGTGGGGGAGCGGGTTGTCGTGGTGTGTTGTGTTTTTGGGGGGGGGGGGGGTTGCTGAGAGGAGATATACGGATGGAGGATGGATTGATGGATGTCTTGGGAAGACGCAGCCGGACAAGGTGGGAAAGTCTCTTCTTATGATGGAGGAGGGAGGTTGGGGTGGGCGATGGTGCAACTGCTCGTCATCCATCACCGCAAATGCATAAAATAATGCATTGGGCAGCAACGGGCACAACACACTTTCCCCTCTCATTCACGCTGCGCCGTATTTTTACACATAGTCTTCTGTTACTATTACTCCTCTGCTATTCTTCTATCCTCTTACCCAATCCAAGACTTTTTACACTTGACTCGTCATTTCCACGCCGGTTGGTGACGTTGGTTGGCCTGTTTTAGCGGCCAGGCGATTTAGGCAGATGCGCCCCAAATTCCAGGCAGCAAAGATGCAGTGGCCGTTGTGTAAGAAAAAAAATAAAAGAAAAGAATAAAAGAAAAAAGAAAGAAGGAAAAAAAAAGAAAGAAAAAAAGAAAAGAAAAAAGAAAAGAAAAAGAAAAATGGAAATAGACAACATGACTACCTGGGTCTGGCAGTCTTGGCAATCAATCAGCCTCATCAGTGGCGTGCTAGCAGACAATCACGACCAGAGCATTCAAACAGTCTTGATATCATGCATGCCTCATGTCTCTCGTATTTTCCAGCCAACTCTAAATTACAATACAACTGCTCCATCCTATTTTCAATGCAAAATGTACCCGTATGGCCGCTTGACCACCGCACTCCCACCCTCATCTAAGAATCCATTCCATCCCCATCATCTGATCTGCGGCAACCGAGTCCAGCCCAGTGCCCATCCAGTCAATGCCCATCGTCCAGTCAATACCCATCGTCCAGCCAGCACCCATCCAGCCAGCACCCATCCAGCCAGCACCATCCAGCCAGCACCTTGCAGACATCACGTAATAGGGCTCAGAAACGGGCTCAGCATCAGCTCGTCCGCGCTCGGTCGCTGGTCGTGGTCCAGCTCAAACGTCTGCTTCAGAAACATCTTGGCCTCGGCGCTGGCATTCTCCGGGATCGTCGGCGACGCCTTGCCCCCGCCAATCTTGAAGATGGCCTGCAGCTGACTGCAGTCCGGGAACGGGTGCGTCCCCGTCATCATCTCCACCACCAGACACCCCAGCGACCAAATGTCCGCCTTGCGCGTGTACGACGTCTGCTTCACCACCTCGGGCGCCATCCAAAACACCGAGCCCTGCAGTGAGGGCCGGTGCTTGGCGTTCTTGGCGCCCCCCAGCAGGTTCGACGCCTCCAGCTTCTTCGAGATGCCAAAGTCGGAAATCTTGATCGTGCCCTTGTTGTCCACCAGGATGTTCGCCCCCTTGATGTCACGGTGAATAATGTCACGCGCGTGCAGGTACGACAGACCCGTCAGGATCTGTCGCACAAAGCTGCGCACCAGAGGCTCCCCCAGCGCCCCGTACGAGTTGAGCATCGTCTGTACCGAGCCGCCCGCGACGTACTCGAGGAAAATGTTCAGGTTGCTGTCCGACGAGCTGCAGCCCAGATACTGCACAATGTTGGGGTGTCTGAGCTCCCGCAGCAGCCCGATTTCTCGCTTCAGCGCGTCAATCATGCCCTTCTTTCGCGTGTCGCTCGCGCTCAGCGTTCCCGAAGGAGTCTCTACTTGCTTCACAGCCAGGAGCTCGCCAGTCACAGCGTGGAGCGCAAGGTACACCGAGCCAAACGAGCCTTGCCCGATCAGCGCCCCCTTCATCCACTTGTTGTCGTCCCACGAGTCTCCGTCCAAGAAGCTCTGCAGCTCCTCGTCCTCGTCCTCGCCGTCATTCGTGAGCGCCTGCTTGATATCGTGCAGTGGCGCTGAACCGACGGAGCCTTCGCCATCATAGTAGCTCATGGCTCCAGCCATCGTCAGGCTGCCGGCAGCCGTATCCGAATTGCTCTCGGTGAAGGAGACGTACGACTTGCGGTCAGGCTCTGAAAGCGTCTCTTCTTGGAGGGTATCCAGCATGGATGATGAAATCGAATCGCGTTGGTACATGCTGCGAGCATCTCTGCTACGAACCTTGGCAACGTGTGAGTTTCCACTCAGCCAGGAATCCGCAATCGTCGGCATAGGCGGCGCATCCTGGACGCTCGAAGCAAAACTGACGCTACTCGCCACACTCAGACGGCTGTTGATTCTGCTCAGGCGGGTAGATCGGCGCATGGAAAGACGGGCAGTGCGGTCAATCTCCTCGCGAGGGTGATCCGGGAAGTATGAGGTGAGATCAGAGGCAATCAGTTCACTGGGAGGTCGCAGACCGCCAAACTGGCGCAGGCCAATGCTGCTCTTGCTTTGCGGCCGCGCCTCAAAGGTTGGGGACGGCCTCTCCAACTCCCGCATGGCGGCCTTGTAGGATTCATCGCGGTCGCGGAACAGAAGCGGTGACAGCGGCTGCTGCAGTTCTTCATTCCAGTTCTCGCCGAGAAGCTTTTGCACCTTGACTTGGCTGCGCTTGTCGACAGACTCGAGGGCGCGGGTATGCCTCTGCTGCTCTTCTTCGAGGGCGATGGCCGCAGCCCGCTGCAGTTCCGCCTCTCCTGGTTCGCCAGCAGGGACGCGGCGCAGAATTAAACGGTTGCGCTCGGGCCGGCGCTGGTCCTTGATAATACGCCAGAGCTCGGTATCGCCGAGGCGCCGGCATTCGCGGGGGTCCGGGTCGAGACCGGTGAGGACCCAAAAACAGTAATTTCTCTCGTGGTCCTCTCGGAGCGAAAACTTTCGCAGTGTTACACGCATCACGTCCTCACAAGTATTACAGTCGGCGATCTTGACGACTTTGGTAACACCACCGGTGGATATGACACGGATAACGTCTTGGCCTTGTGGCAGGGCAGCCATGAGAGATCCATCCATGCTAGAGTTGTTTCTCGTATGAGCTATTTGCAACCGCGTGGGCGCGTCGCTGTCGGCGGAAGCCGGTATTCTAGCAGATGTGTTGGGTGCGGAATTGCTCATGTAGCCTGCGGGGAACCTTTGTTGCCTGGTAGACCGCATCTCACCGGATATGGGTGGGGAGGAGGACCTGTTGGAGCGATCGATTTCGAGAGGTGGGGGAACATCGACTTGTCTCGAATATCGTCGGTTGATAGGAGCGGGGTTTGTGGTGTTGCTGCCGCTGCTGCGGAGGTTGAGGGGTCGGGGTGAGGCGCCGGGTGCAGATATGGATATGGGTTCGAGGGCGGCGAATGAATCCTGCAAGAGGGTCAGTTGAAAAGAAGACGGGAGGGGGGTTGGGTTCGGGAATCAAACACACCCTATTCCGCTTCTTTAGATTGGCGTAGGCTCTTGTGCGCAGCTTCTTGATGCATAGAAAGAGGCGAACGCGGTCACCGACCTTGTCGATGCCCATTTCCTTGAGGACCTCCTTGTCCATCTCCAAGAGGTTCTGGCCATTGATGTTGTTTTTGCGGAAGATGGGCTCGTACTCGCCGCACTTGACGGTGCGCAGGTAGTCGCAGACATGGTCCTCGTCCCAGTTCTTGACCGAGTCGGGGCCGTCAGAGTCGGAGAACTCGGAGTCGGTCGGGCTGGCAAAGGCCTGGGGCGGGTTCGCGATGTTGGGGAGGCGGCGGGTGGTGGAGAGGCCGGGCTGGATGGTGTTGGCAGCCAGACCAGCTGAGCTGATGGATGAAGAGCCGGGGAATGGCGGTTTGGTGGCCAACATGGCGGGGGATTGAGGATGGTGTGCGGGACGGGAATCGGAGGTGGTTGGTGGGACAGGCGAATCGGGGTTCTGAACAAGAGTTTCTTCTAGACAAGAAGATGGTGCTGCTGAATTAAGCGAAGGGGTCAGGTTCGCAAGCAATACACAAGGCGGCTCGAGTTTGGAACGGACCGTTGCGGTGTCGGCAAGGTAAGCAGATGGCGACAGATGAAAGGAATCGACGAAGAAGAAAGCGAAAGGGAAAGAGCGCGAGCAAAACCGAAAACCCAGGAGAAAGAAAGACAGGACAATTCTATTAATGATGGCGCGCCGGGCAAAAAGAAAAGGGCTGGAGGTGGAAGAGAGGTGCAGAAGAGAAGAGAAGAGGTGAGTTGTTTGCGCTGGTGAGGAGCCAGGGGAGGATGGGGATGGTCTGTGGAGGGGGAGTTGAAGAGGCGGCGCTGGAGTTTTGCGTCAGCAACGATTACAGGTACCACCTAGGATACCTAGGTACTAAGTTAGGTAGAGGTCCGATAGGCTATAAAGGCACCTGTGGCTGTGGGCGTGCGGGAGCGGTAGGTGAGACGTGTTCCGAGCGACAACAGGGGGGGCTGAGGCTGTTGTTGCTGCTGGCATAGGGGTTATGCACAAGATGCTTGAAAGTCTTTAAAAGCCGGGGCGCCGACCGCTTTGGAGGAGAGAGATTGCGAGCAGGGAGGAAAGGGAAATGGAAGATTTGGAGAGGCTGGATGATTAAAAAAAAAATAACAGAAAAGAACCAGTGGTCGCAAGGTTGAACGTTGGTAAAGGATGAGTGCAGCGCAGTTACTGTTGTGTTGCACTGTTGCAGTAGCCGCCGGCCAGTGTGCTGAGACCAGGGCCAGGGTCCGAGCTGCTGGATTCGACAGGACGATTGGCCCCCAAGATCCCCTGTAATCTCTGACCCCGCTGGCTGGCGCGTTGCTCGGTTCGCTTTTTTGTTGGTCGTGGTCGCAGGTAGCAGTCAGCCTCGTCCGGGCCAGGGAATAATTTGATTGAGAGGAAAAGCAGCAGGCGGAATGGGGAGCGGGAATTGGGGATGGGGGATGGGGGATGGGGGAAAGGAACGGGATGCCATGCGGGGACGCTTTTATTATAACCGGCTTTTTTCTTCTTTCTTTCTTTGCCGGCTTCTTTGTCGGGCATATGGGAATACCTACGGTGCCAAATGTCAATGCGAAGGCACATGAGAGGCAGGTAAGTGGTGGTGCACAAGGACAATGGCCGACATGAAACACGACCACGTAACTAGTCGGTCATGATGGTATTCCCACGACGTGACGACCACAAACTACAGATGGATATTTGCTCCCTCGTTCCCGTCCTTTTTTTTAAACTATAATTTTCCCGACCTGTCAAATTCTCCCTCCAGCCGAGGCTTGTTATTCTTCTCCTCCAGCTGTTGCGCCTGCAGGCTATCTATGCATGTTGAAACACTCGGTTCCTTTTGCGGCCCGCAACACGGGGTTTCTGGCGTGCTTAGGTGGTCCCCCCTTTGGTGCCCTCGTCATTTTTATTCGTCCATCATCTCTTTCTTCACCCATCAACACATAATGCGGGCCCCCGGCCGTCTCATCGACAACATGCTGATTTTTTTTGGGTTTTTTGGTCAGCTGCGGGAAAGAAGGCTCGGCAGAGAAACAAGGCAATCCTTTTTTCCTTTTTTCCTTTTTCAAACTTGAAACGGACAACACGTCTGTGGACGGTGGCAGTGGTAGGTGTTTGCTCGCATCCTGGGCCCGCCGTTTCATGGCCCCAGCGGACAGAACATGAACAGACAGGTACAGACAGGTACAGACAGGTACAGACAGATACAGGTACCACCATTATTAATCAACTGACCAAAAAGCAGAGACGACCATGAAATCAACTTCTACAACGGCCGTGCGTGCTCACCGTTGATGTGATGCACTGATGCCGCCGTTTTCTGACAAAAACCAGCGGCAGTCCTACGTTGACTGCGTCATCCTTGTTCCCCATGCAAGTTGATGTCAAGTTACATACTGGTAGCTAAAAGTAAGCCCCGCCCACCTCACATATTAACATATTATTAAAGCAGGCTCATGATAATAATACCTCCCACTTATCATCTCCGTATTCCCGCTGATTCGTAACCTCGACATCACCAGACCTCATGACAGAAACAGCCATGCCACCTCGTTTCGCTCACCGCATTGCTCTCGGTCTTCGTCTCTACATGCGCCCTATTCTGCATTCTCTCCATTCTCTGCCCATCACCGCCAGCTGGTGACCATGATAGGCCCGGCGCCACAAGAGATGAAACCGACCATGTTTCGCCCGACCAGGGTCTACGCATTCAGCTCCGCCTCTTCTCTCTCTCTACATGTCAACCCAATCCTTGCAACGAATCCTTCTCGGCAGCTTATCCCAACGGATCGGAACTCTGTCTCTCAACTGCTCCCTGTTATGTCATTTGTGATTACGTATTCGCCATTTTACAACAATGTGCCTTGCCGGATTCTGCCGCTGCCTGTGTTTGGCCTTTGCCAGTTTTTTTGAAGCTCCGTCTGTCCTTCAACGCCACTCTCAATCTTGCGTCTAGCTATATAGTTCCCTAGTCAGGTATAGTATTTTCTTTTTTTGTTTACTTTCTACGATTTCTATTTTTAAGCATTCATCTATTTCCAGCTGACTTCATTGCCATCGTGACATCCATTACCGAGTCTTTGTACTTCGTACATGCCATGCCCATCCCTCCCCCAAACTTGTAATTGTTATTCGACGCCTCACGCTTTCTTTCCTTTCTTCCTCTTTTCCTCGTCCCACGTGGAGGTCTCGCGCTGTTCCGTTTCAGGCCAGGAAGCACAGAACCTGCCAAGCCGCATCGTGCCACTTTGTCTGTGACGACCTCCGCCCCCGGTACATATGTGCTCAGGTAATCCTTACCCATGCTTTCTACACCACGCTTTCTCCCAATCTCTTCAACCCGACCGGGGTTCAAATGTCCAACGAGACGAGATTCGGCGCCGACGGCGCTTGCTCGAGTGACAAGACGCGGCGGGGCAACCATCTTGAAACGGCGTTGTATCGCTCGTATGTACGACGGTGATGACTGCTGCACTGGATGTTGTACGTCGGCTACTAGATTAGTCCCTTTCACTACTCTCGGGCACAATCTGGTCCGTCGCGTCTGGACTTGGCCAGCGCGCGCCTGGCCAAGGCTGTTTCACCACCATCCTGGCTTACTTATCAAGGCATTGGGCGACAGAGGGTGCCGACGGTAGAGAAACCTCGGGTGGCTCTCGTTGTCATATGACCGGGAGGCACATGGAGGTTCCATAGCATGCAGAGGGATCGACGCGACAAAACTCGACCCGGCCTGAAGCACGGCCTGAAGCATTGCCAAGATGAATCGACCAAGTCGGGGGTGTAGGACATATGAGACGGAATATTGCGGAGAGCTGAGACGATGCAGCGTAGAATTGATCACATCAGATCACATCAGGATGCACGAGTTGAAAGTAGACCCGTGATACAGCGTGGACAAACGGAACCGGACCTTTGATTCCGTCATCTCGTCAAGATGAACATGTTCATATCGCCAGTACCCTGCATGTTGCATGTTTCTGAATATACAATGTCCCTGCATGTCGCATGTTTCAACGAAAAATGTTTCTGCTTCTTGACAAACGAGGAGGCGTAGGCGATGACGTAGCCATCACACACACGCCAATCTTGCCGTGTCCGTGGACAATAATATCGCAGCCACCGCGGGACAAAAGTGCCGAAAGCAAAGAGGCGCGTTCCCGTTTCCCGCTCTTCCGAAAAAAAAAAAAAGCACTGACGAAATGGTCTCCTCATTGCTACGCAACAGGCTGGGATCATGGCCAAAGGCAGACAGAATCCTCCCAACTTGACAAACTGACGGGTCTCGATCTTGTCGGCCCGTCGGGGGTGGATTTTCAGGCAGGCCCCGCTACCTGTTTTCCTTGCAGCGACAGCCCTCCCAATCAGCTTGGAATCTTTATCGGACTACTAATAATACTATCATAATAATAAAGCAGGTATTAGGATCAGGGTTTTCTCTTTCTTCTTTCTTCCTTCTTCTCCTTCTTTTAGCTCTTCTGCTTCTGCTTCTGCTTCTTCTTCTGTGTTGTCTCTCGGTCTCTCGGCCTCGCTTTCGGGCCTTCCGGACAGAGCTGTCCGGTTTGTCGTGAGCGATTTTTATCAACTGATCGCGTGCTGTACACTTGGGTATAAGTAGGGTCGTACGTACTAGGTAACTCGATCTCTGGATGGGGTCTCCTGCCAGGTGACGGGTATTTCTGTGCTATTTCTGCATGACAGATGCGTCCCGGGCAGATGACAGCCTCAGGTATTTCGTCTACACTATCGATAGCGTCCAGTGCTGCATACGCTGGGGGACCAGGGTACAGTAGAGGACAGAAAAGGACAGCCCGAGACAGCACGAGACAGCAAGCATCAAGCATTTTTGTATTTTGAGGAATTTTCCTGCTTTCCATCCCCCAAATCTAGCGGCGACATAGTTGCTTGGTACCCTCCGCCAGCCTATCCAGAGCCTCCTCAGCCCTCCCACACGGCAAGCCATCGCCAGTTCGCTACCACCGCCACCACCACCACCAAGACACTTTCTGCTTAGCTCCCGGCCTACATTTCGGGATATTTTTTGCCTTGCTGCCCTCGTCGTTCCCGGCCGGTCGGCCAGCCCATCTCACTCCCCAATCAGATGCACCCGAGCCGCCATGAAGTCGTGGCATTGGGCGCCACTTGGGGGAGACGTGGGAGACGTGGGCGGGGGACCTGAGGCTCTAATCCTGCGCGATTCTGCGCTTGCGGCGGGGAGTCTGTCGCTGCTTTTATCGCGGGACATCGCTGCCAATAGAATATGTATATGTATGGTTGACTAGTTCAGAACTGATGATGCACATACATCCTTGTCATTTGAGTTTGACCTGGCAGCTCGCTCTCTCCCCGGGCCATCGCTTGGCACGAGTCAGCCAAACAGACAAACGGATGGCGTTTATTTCCCATAAAAATTTCCGACAACGGCAAACGGGCTTTGAAAAACGAAAATAGAGTTTTCCAAAACCACGACCGACGAGCCGCAAGATAAGTCAGTCAGTCACCTACAAAGTCCGTCAATCAGCTACATTCACCACGACCCATAACTACCGGACATTATCGGTATTTTTTTTCTTCACATTTGTTTGGTACATTTTTACTTGATATTTCATCGCAGCCACACGCCCCTAAAGCGGCGCCGGCCACTCCACGCATCCTCCCTCGACTGACATCAGGTACTTTGGTCCTTCCGTATGGAATGACGGACAGACGGACAGAAAGATATCCATACATGCCATCGTCCTGCCGACGTCCCGATCTCGTTATAAAAACTCTCCAGTTCTCCTTCTCTCCGGCGAGCCCATGAGTTAATCTTTCCTCCCCTCCTTCCCTCTTCTAACCTGTCCCCAACTTCTACTCGCCAATCTACAACCGTTCCATCACCATTCATAGCATACGCCAACAACAAGCTTGACAGTAATAGCTTCAATTACCAGCTACTAGCAACAATGGCCCCCAGACCCGTCTTTCTCGCTACTCACCCTCGTGCATGCTCAACCGCTTTTGAGAGGGTAGGTCAAACAAGCCACTCAACCCCCCATTGGATCTGACCCTGCACTGACACATTCCATTCTGCCAACAGGTCTTCATGACCCGCCGCAAGGAGCTCGAGTGCTTCCACGAGCCCTTTGCAGATGCCTTCTATCTTGGCCCGGAGCTCATGAGCGAGCGCTTCGGCGACGTGAGCGCCGACCGCAGCTCCCTCGGCATGGCCACCGACGACACATACCAGACCGTGCTGGATCGCTTCAACAATGTAAAGGTCCGTCGTCTCCTCATCTCCAATAGTCCAATAGAACCCTTGAACCCCTCACTTACCCCATCTCCCCTTGCAGGAAAAACGCCCCCTCATCAAGGACATGGCCTACTACCTCATGCAGCCCGACAGCAAGCCCACCACCATCGCGCCCTCGGTCAACGCCCACAACGAGCCCGAAAACCCGACCGTGCTGCCCCTCGACGAGCTCGCCAAGTTCCACTTCACCTTTCTCATCCGCCACCCGCGCCGCTCCATCCCCTCGTATTGGCGCTGCTGCCTCCCGCCGCTCTCCGACCGCAACGGCTTCCCCTACTTCCTCCCCTCCGAGGCCGGCTACAGGGAGCTGGTCCGGCTCTTTGACTTCTTGCTCGCCGCCGGAATCACCGACAGGGCGCACCTGAACGTCATCGACGCAGACGACCTGCTCGACAGCCCGGAGCCCACCATCCGCCAGTTTTGCGCCCAGACCGGCATCGACTTCACCCCGGACATGCTGGTCTGGTCCGAGGCCGACACGGAGCACGCCCGCGAAAAGTTTGCCAAGTTTGACGGCTTCCACGACGACTGCCTCAACACCTCGCGCCTCCACGCCCGTACTCATAAGCAGGTACGCTGCTTTCCCTCCTCCTTGTCTTCCTTGTCCTCCTTGTCCTCCCCCTCCTCCCCCTCCTCCTCCTTCAAAAAAAAAAAAAAAAGAAAAGAAAACGATGCTGTCTGGGGGCGGCTTGTTTTGTTGCTAACCATGACGGGTGCCAGAAAACGTCGACGGTCGAGTCCGAGGACGCCGAGTGGCTTCAAAAGTTTGGCCCTGAGGCGCAAAAGATTATCCGCAAAACTGTCAATGACAACATCCCCGACTACGAGTACCTCAAGCAATTCACCAAGCCGGTCGCCTCGGCTTGATACTCTTGGCGAGGCCCTGCTTGGCCTGATTTATTAATGACTCCGACGATTGAGTTTTGTCCATTTTCCAAGACCCCCCGCTAGATATATGCAATTTTGCATGGTGTTTCTGTCTTGTATATTTCCTTGTTGCCCTGGTCAGAGGGCGGGCTTGCACGGGATGCTCTGCATTGTACAAGTGGATGTTTCGAGCCTGTTGCTCTGTAGTACATGATTTTATGCTTACTATTACAATACATTCTTCGTTGCGCGCTGGTGCGTCCAGCTGCCTCGCCTTCCTTCTTTTGTACATTCCAACTCTTGCCATTGCGTAGATGCTTCCTGTGCTGAGAGGCTGTCTTTCGTATTCCCGCTCAAGCTGTCTCAAGCTGTCTCAAGTTGTAGGATACGTTTGATGCCAACCGCAATGGATCCCAAGTCTATTCATACAGTCACCGGATCTGCCGCTCTATTTCTCCCAGGATATGTAAAACCTCTGTGTGTTCACGCCTCCGCCTCCGCCTCCGCCTCCACCGGGGGGCGTGCCTCGGGAACAGGGTTGACCATCTCCTCGTGCGACACATTACTCGTCCACTTGCGCGCGTGCCCCGCGTCCAGGATGTTGGCCCAGGTGACATTGACCCGCAGCCGGCCGCCGGGGCGCCCCTTGCCGTCGCCGTCAGCAATCTTGTTGCCGGCGCCGGCACCGCCCAGCACGGCGGCCATGTCGGCGATGGCGTTTGCCTTTTGGGCGTTGAGGGCCTTGCCGCGCTGCGCCTTGGTGCGGGTAAACCGGGGCGCCGCCTTGCCGTCGGCGGCGCGGCGGGCGGCGGCCTGCTTCTCGGCCTCGGTGTACTCGAGGGGCTTCTTGAAGAGCAGCGCGTCGTCCCAGGCGACCTCGTGCAGGTGCTTGAGCTCGCGCAGCTTGTGGAAGGCGGTGAGGCCGGCGGCGCCGGCGCCGCGCGGGAAGGCGATGCGGGCGAGGGGCGCCCAGTAGTCCTTGCGGAGCTTGGCGGGCTTGGTCTTCTTGCCGTGGAAGGGCAGCTGCTTCATGTCGTGGGATCCCTGGTTGGACCGGACCGGAGAGGCCTGGGGGTTAGCGTGTCTGCGGGGGAAAGGGCTTCGGACGGAGAGTTGGGGGCCATGGGGCGAGATGGGGGGACGGGGCACATACGTCCAGCGTGGAGTTGAAGCTGTAGATTATTTGGTCGGTTCTGCGGTGGGCGAATACCCAGATGTTCTCGCCGTGGCCCTCGGGCCCCTGGAAGGCCATGGGGTTGGGGGGCCGTTTTGCGCCGTGCAATTGGCGCAGACATAGACGCGCAATGTCTGGTAATTGGGCCACGCGGGCCCTGTGCGTTGTGTTCATCGTCGGAGTCGCTGGCGGTCGCTCAATCGAGCTCGGTCGTCTGCTGGCGGTTTGATATCGAGGATGTAGAAAAGTCTTGGGTCATGTGACCATGTTGAATGGCTGGCCAAATCAGGTGTAGATAAGATAACGACCCAGCGCCTTCCAAGTTCTAGTGGACTTTCCCGCTATTAAGTCAGTCAGTCTCCACCAGCGACGTTGCACCATTAAGTTACAGTGAATGGGCACCCGCTAACCCCACTAAATCGCCCGGAAACTTCCAGTGACATCACGCAGCTGCCACAAGCTTCTGTACGCTTCAGGCAGCTTCCAGCGGGCGCCAGGTCAGGCCATGATCTGAGGCTGTCATTGTTAAATTCCATCCCAAGGCCCAGACTTCTTCCTCTCATTATTCCTCATACATATTCGTACACACTTGGACTTTTCATGCTCGCCGCATGCCACCAACCATTATAGAAAGAAGTCTACTGGCTTAAGCTTCTTTTTCACATCAACCGACACTACTCACTACTTCATTACTTTTCTACCCAACGTCTACCGAAGCCACCACCACACCACAGCCATCCGGCCATCATGAATGCACGGATGGACTTCACAGACCGAGCTCAAAAGGCCGTGGAGGATGCCATGCATCTGGCCGAACAATACGCACACTCACAACTGGTCCCCGTCCACCTGGCCGTCTCGCTACTCGAACCCCCGGTCGACCAGTCCAAAGATCAGCAAAATGCCCCTCCGGGCGCCATCGCGACCATGTTCCGCCAAGTCATCGAGAGAGCCCACGGCGACCCTCAACTCTTCGACCGTGCCTTGAAGAAGACACTGGTGCGCCTACCGAGCCAGGATCCTCCCCCAGAGCAGGTCGCTCTCTCGCCGCAGTTCCACGCGGTGCTGCGCAAGGCCATGGATCTCCAAAAGGTCCAAAAAGACACCTACATTGGCGTCGATCACCTCATCACAGCCCTCTCCGAGGAAGCCCCTATCCAGGTAGCCCTCCGCGAGGCCAACATACCGAAGCCGAAGATGATCCAGGACGCCGTACAGGCCATCCGCGGCACGAAGCGGGTCGACAGCAAAACCGCCGACACCGAGCAGGAGAATGAGAACTTGGCCAAGTTCACCATCGACATGACGGCCATGGCCCGCGAAAAGAAGATCGACCCGGTTATCGGTCGAGAAGAAGAGATTCGCCGCGTCGTTCGCATCCTGTCTCGCCGCACAAAGAACAACCCGGTTCTCATCGGTGAGCCGGGTGTGGGAAAGACAACCGTCGTGGAGGGTCTTGCCCAACGAATCGTCATTCGCGACGTTCCAGACAACTTGAAGAGCTGCAGACTGCTATCCCTCGATGTTGGTGCGCTCGTTGCAGGCTCCAAGTTTCGCGGTGAGTTCGAAGAGAGGATGAAGGGTGTCCTCAAGGAGATTGAGGCATCCAAGGAGATGATTGTTCTCTTCGTCGACGAAATTCACCTTCTCATGGGTGCCGGCTCCTCCGGGGAAGGCGGAATGGATGCCGCCAACCTCTTGAAGCCCATGCTGGCTCGTGGCCAGTTACACTGCATCGGTGCGACCACGCTTGCCGAGTACCGAAAGTACGTTGAAAAGGACGCCGCCTTTGAGCGTCGCTTCCAGCAGGTTCTCGTCAAGGAGCCCACCATCCCCGAGACCATTTCCATCCTTCGTGGTCTCAAGGAGAGATACGACCGCCACCATCGCGTCACGATCAAGGACAACGCTCTCGTTGCCGCCGCCAACTTGGCCGCTAGATATCTTACTACTCGCCGACTCCCGGATTCGGCAATTGACCTGGTGGATGAGGCTGCTGCGGCCGTGCAGGTTGCGCGCGAGTCTCGACCCGAGATTATCGATTCCAACGAACGAAAGCTGAGCCAGCTCATGATTGAAATCGCCGCTCTCGAGAAGGAGCACGATGAAGCATCACAGAGCCGTCTCATGCAGGCAAAGAGGGAGGCCAAGAACGTCGAGGAAGAACTCGAGCCCCTCCGCGAAAAGTACCAAAACGAAATCAAGCGGAGCGAAGATATTCACAATGCCAAGGTCAAGCTCGATGACCTGGAGAAGCGCCTCGAAGATGCTATGAACAACGGAGAGCACGCCAAGGCCGCCGATCTCAAGTACGGAGCCATCCCCGACCAGCAAGATGTCATCAAGCGCCTGGAGGTCAAGAAAGCTGCGGCGGATGCTGCCCTGAACGAATCCAATGCCGACGCCGGCGGCTCCATGGTCACCGACACCGTGGACGCTGACCAAATCAACGAGATTGTCGCACGCTGGACCGGAATCCCCGTTACCCGCCTCCGCACAACGGAGAAGGAGAAGCTCATCCACATGGAAAGGGCGCTGAGCAAGGTCGTTGTTGGCCAACGCGAGGCTGTCCAGTCCGTTGCCAACGCGATCCGACTGCAGCGCTCCGGACTGGCCAACCCGAACCAGCCACCCAGTTTCCTCTTCTGCGGCCCCTCCGGCACCGGCAAGACCTTGCTGACCAAGGCGCTGGCCGAGTTCCTCTTCGACGACAGCCGGGCCATGATCCGCTTCGACATGTCCGAGTACCAGGAGCGGCATGCGCTCAGCCGCCTGATCGGCGCACCGCCGGGCTACGTGGGCCACGACGCTGGTGGGCAGCTTACCGAGGCACTGCGGCGCAAGCCCTTCTCGATCCTCCTCTTTGACGAGGTGGAGAAGGCGGCCAAGGAGATCCTGACGGTGATGCTGCAGCTCATGGATGACGGACGCATCACCGACGGCCAGGGCCGCGTGGTCGACGCCAAGAATTGCATCGTCGTCATGACTTCCAACCTAGGCGCCGAGTACCTGACGCGCCCCGGCACCAAGGAGGGTCGGGTGGACGGGCCGACACGGGAGCTCGTCATGGGCGCGCTGCGCAACTACTTCCTCCCCGAGTTCCTCAACCGCATTAACTCTGTCGTCATCTTCAACCGGCTGACGCGCCGTGAGATCCGCAACATCGTGGACCTGCGCATCGCGGAGATCCAGAAGCGCCTGCAGGACAACGGGCGTAACGTGACGATTGACGTGTCGGAGGAGGCCAAGGACTACCTGGGCAACGCGGGCTACTCGCCGGCGTACGGCGCGCGCCCGCTCGCGCGCCTCATCGAGCAGGAGGTCCTGAACAAGCTGGCGATCCTGATCCTGAGGAACAACGTGCGGGACAAGGAGACGGCGAGGGTGGAGCTGGAAGACGGCCGCATCGTGGTGCTGCCGAACCACACGGACAGCGACCCGAGCGAGGATGAGGAGATGATGGACGAGGAGGACGCGGTCGACGAGCTGGACATGGACGACGGGGACTTTTACGATTAGATGAAACCGGTACGACGGCAGGATGGTGAATGGAGATGGCCATACCATCGGACCAAGGTGGTTAGACTTGGCCGCATACCGTGGGATAAAATAACGGGTGCAGGGATTTGCTTTTACCGCGGCGTTTTTCATTACGCATTATGACTTGCCATCTATTCTTATCACCATGATGACCGAGAGCAAGTGTCTTGGTATGTATAGATGTCTGTATAGTTTAGACATGGACTTTTAATGAGTAAAAATGATGATTCATTAAATATCAAATGACTTGGTCGGAACAATTCCCAAGGCGACTGTTTGAGCCGCTCGGTGAAGATGAAGAGACAACGCCGCCGGAACATGTGCTGTGTCCATGTATGATAAAGGAAAACAGGAAGAATAAACACTACTGCGTCGAGGATGATCAAGTAAGACCGCCTCCTCCGTTGCGCCTGTCCATGCGTCCATCGGCCTACGGCAAGCCGAGGAGCACGCCGTCATCCCCGATCCAGCCAAAGTCATCGGTGAACATGGACCAGTCGATATCCTGCAGCGGGTCCGCGCCCATGGCCAAGGGATGCAGCATGTCTGTTGTCGGCGTGCCGACCGACGTCGGCGCTCCGTCTTGCGGCCCGGCCGGAGCCGCGGGCACGCCGGCGTCGGCGGCCGGCGGCTTGGCGGCGGCGGCGGTCTGCTGGCGGGTTCTCCTGTGGCGGTGGATAAGCTCGTCGGCGCGGTTGGCGGCGGCGGCGGTCTCGGTGTTCTTCTGGGCGGCGCGGAGGGCGCGCTTGAAGAGCTCGAGGCACCAAAAGGAGAGGCCGACGCCGAGGCGGGCGGACCAGGCGCGGGGCCCGAGGTCGATGCGGGGCACGAGGTGGCGGACGGCCCAGAAGGTCTCGACGATGACGCCGATGCGGTGGGGGAGGTCGCTCTCCTCGACGGAGCAGCGGTGGAGGACGGCGGCGGCGTGGCGGGAGAGCAGGTCGGCGTCGCGCGGGGCGAGGTCCGCCGGCGCCGAGGTCGAGTACAGCAGCGCGGTGACGATGCAGGCAGCGTCGACGAGGCTGCGGAAGAGCTGGTTCGTCGCGTGCGTGAGGAGCCGGGCGCGCGCCTCGTGCTCGAGCGCCGCGGCGATGAGCCGCCGCGCGGTGCTGAAGGCGCGCAGGTAGTTGATGCGCTGCGTGTGGGCGGGCGCGTCCGGGTTGGCGGAGAAGTAAAAGGTTTGGATCTCGAGCAGTGCCGAGAGGGAGAGGATGTGGCAGAGGTCTGGGATCGGGTGAGAGGGTGTCGGGAGGGGGTGGGAGGTGAAGAGGACGTACCGCTATTGGACTGGATCATCGCTGGCTTCAGCGCTTCGAATTCTTGCTCCCATCTTGCGACTTCGGCGCTCGGGGCGTGGCCATGGCTGGAGGCATGGACAGACATGGCGGCATGGAATCGGTTTAGGAATTTGTACACGTCAAACATGGATAATAGATCGGCCCAGAAAGGCGAGCGGAGAGACGCGCGGCATTGCGTATCGTCGTGTTGGATGGAAGGCGGCGGATGGCCGCTCATGGCGGATATTCTGCAAGCAGTATTTGTTAGCATGGAGAGACACACGAGGGCTCGGGTTGACTGTCGTACTTTTGAGCCAGGGCGCAGCAGGCGACCCAGGTCGAGGCTGCTTCCTCGTCGGAGAAGACGCGGGCTTTTCGCGATCCGATGCAGAACTGCTTGTGGCTGCCGCGGCCAGTATGTGCGCCGATCATCATGATGCCTGTCATGACGATGCTGATGTATGTGGTGGATGTGTCTGTCAAGAGGCGGATGACAGGGAGCGGCCATGCGCAGAGGAAGAGGGCAGCATGTGCGGTTTCCAGCGTCATGGCCGGCTCCATCAAGGCTCTCGCAATGTCTTTTTCAACATGGTCTACGAGGGCGCGGAAAAAGACGCGGTCTGTGGTGTAGCGACGACAGGTGACGTAGATGACGACCCAGAAGAGCGTCGGGCTGGCTTGGTAGCATTCATCCGGATCTCGCCGTTGTAAAATGGGCAGTGCGGGATGGAAGCATTGCAAGAATCTAGAGATTGGGTCAGCGGTGGGCAGTTTCACAGAAAGTGCCTTGGCCACTTACTTGTTAAAGTACCAGTCAATGTCGTCTCCGGAGACGACATGCAGGCCAAGCATCCGGGCCGCGGTGGGGCCGGTCTTGGGCGGCTGCTCGGGGAGCCGGGCGGAGGGAGGCGCAGCAGCGGAGGCGGAGGGCTCGGAGAGCGGGGTGGGCGCCTGGGGACTGGGCTGGACAAAAGAACGGTTGCTGCTTTCCAACATGTTGGTCAAGGTTGACGGCGGACTGGTCGGTGTCCATTTCGTGTCGGGGGTGCCGTGAGGGTGCACCACCTGCTTGATGGACTGAAGCTCTTGCTCGAGCTGCTCGAGCTTGCTGCGTGCGCGTCGTCAGGTATCAGTACCTAGCTTGCTTTATTAGACGACACAGCAAGGCGGCTCACCTTCGCTTTGTTATGCGCTTGTGAAACTTATCCACTACGCATGAGATCTGGAGTTTGGCGCATCTCTGACAGGGTTGGCCAGGGACGGTGCTAGTTCGACAGCGGACCTGGGAGGGGGAAGAGAGATGTAAGTCTGGGATTCCTTGGGGTGGACAAGAAGAGGCTGCTTCCTGGCATCTCGCAGCATCTCGCAGCATCTCTACCAAAAGACGATTGGCAACACACCTTGGAATTGCGACAGCTGACGCAGGCCACATTTCGACGTGTACGGTCCTGGTCCTGGTCCTGGCCGTTGTTTGCATTTGCGTTTGCATCTGCATTGGCATTTGCATTTGAATTTACATTTGCATTTGCATTTGCATTTGCATCTGCATTTCCATCTGCATTTGGCGACGCTGACGACGCTGCATCTGCTGAGAGTGGCGTGGGGGCCATCGAGGGGGGACGTTTGTCTCTTTCGTCTCTCTCTCTCGTCACGGCATGGCCTCTTGTGGGTGGCTCTGAATGATGAAAGAAAACTGGGTCGAATATCCAAGATTTCCTTTCTTTCTGGTCAACACGACAAAGAAATTGCTGAAATTGCTGAAATTGCTGAATTGCTCTGCCGTTTGTCACTGGCTGATAGTCTTGCTGAGAGAACTTTAATAAGCCCACTGTCGGTGCTAAACATCGCCGACATGTCACGTGCATCTGCTGTATCTGCATACTCTGTACACATACTAATCATTAACAGTTCCCAACCAAGGTTAATTAACGCCACCAACTTGCTCCAGCAGTATCTTGTCCTGCATATGCCATGTCCGTTGTCATATCCCTTTCTCCTATTCTCTAGTTATTCTGTGGGGGCCAAGTCCAAGTCCAAGACAAGTCTGTGCTTGCCTTGACCCCCCCTCCTCCCAATTCCTGCCTGCTCTCGACGCACCGCCGCTCTCTCATTGCTTCTTCTTTTCATCATCCTTCTTCGCAGCGGCGCCGTCGCCCCGGTATCCGAATTGCAAAACGCCACTCAGCAGTTTCCATAGAATCCACCCAAATCCAACAGCGATAGCAACCGCAGTGCCAGTCTCAACCCACCCAGCCGCGCTGCTGTTGAGAACTGGCACCGAGATGCTGCTCGTCAGTCGCCCGTCCATGACACGGTTCCCGCCCTGCCCGCGTGGGTAGACATGCCAAAATACAGTCCCATCCTCAAACAGGTCGTCATATCCAAGATGGACCCTATCAAAGGGGCTCTTCGTAAAGTCCGCCGACTTGACAGGGCCGCACGCCCAAAACACTGCCGGAAACGGAACCTCGATATTTTCCATGCCTGTCTCTGACGGTTTGAGGTAGCGCAGGTGGAGCGGCACCTCTGCTGTCCACGCATCAGGATACGCGCGCATCGCAGGAGGCGCCAGCTGCAGCAAAACCGTGGATCCCCAGGCTGAAGTAGTGTATTCTGGCGCTTCCAGATCCACGGGAAGGCTCGAGTAAGGAGCCGCCGTCAGGTTCTTGGAGGCCAGGAACAGGGCATCCGCTAGCTGATATCTGTCTGCAAAGATTGTCCTCGGTAGTGTCAGGTACGCGTACATTTTACAGCCGTCCCCATCCACTGGCGGCTTGTTGGAGTCGAACCCAAGTTGCATCGTCGGGTGCAACCCAGTAGGAGACAAAAAGCGCGACGAGAACGATGCGGCGCTGGCTCTGTGCCGGGCTGGAAAGGCGAAAAAGACGGGGCTTGGCTTTGTATGTTCTCTCAGGACCGTAAGAGTGCCCGAGACACCAAGTTCATGCAGCTTCATATTTGCGGGCTTGTCCAGGCCCATGATGCCAACCTCGGTCCGTCTGTTGTCAGCGGCTACCACTACCAAGCTTTGGCTTCGCAGCGGCCAGAATGCTGTTACTTTGACGCTCTGCTCCTCTGCAGAGTATGTGATGTCAAGCGAGGCAGCCGCATCCAGTCCTCTGACTCTTGCTTCGCATCCTGGATCAATGTCGGAGCAGAAGGTGAGGGAGAAGTAAGCCATGAACCCGCCCAGGGCTTCAATGTGCTGGTGCAAGTAAAACGCTGTTCTTGTCTCGCCAGATTTGCGCTCATGTTCAGTGAAGACCTGTTCTGGGTATAAGTGGCAGACTTGGCATTCCTTTGTTCGAGCTCACCTCTCTTGACTCGCATCCTACCGGGCCAAAGGCTTGTAGCAGATTGCACAATTTGGATCTAAGCACATGTTAATAATAGCGGAGTAGTGTTTGTGGATTTTGCGACATACGGGTCCACGTCTTTTTTTTTTGCCGGCGTATAGGAGACATGGAGTCCGGGCGATATGCGGGAGCTGAACGGGCTTATCGTGTTCTGTTGTCGAGGGCTGGCCCATCGAACCTGCAGAGAGTCCAAGTCGCGCAGAACAGATGCAAAATCAGCGGGCATCTCGTTGATGGGGATGGTGAATCTATCCTGGCGCATGCTGTTGATGGTAGGGCCAAGCAGCCCGGTAGGCTGCACATCGAAGTCTTTTGGATCAAGCTCGCCCCCTGGAGGGTGGATGAAGGTGATGCGTTCCTTCATCGTGGCGCGGCGTCTTGGGTACGGTGGCCAAACAATGTAGGTTCAGTGGCACTGGCACATGAGTAGAGGAAAGGGCCGGTTGGTCTTGGCAGTCGTAGGTGGACAAACAGGACAAACAAGCAATAGGATGAGGGGTGTCAAGATGTCGAGATGGTTTCACAGGAGCTGTCATGAGGGGCTCCACATGAGCTTCCCGGCGCTTACCCTGGAGTTATCTCAGACCACATGGATGCCAACTCCGCAATACATACCAATAATATCTGCCAGCCAAGGCAGGATCACCATTCTGATCAGATCTCTTCCCAAAATACATTCTCCCTAAAATAAGTAGGGCATCTTCACTGACCGAATCAGGCACCCGCAGCCGGTGTGCCAAAGGACAGACCGAAGGCAAAGCGCGCTAAACCACTTTGGGGACCGAGATGTCAAGCCAAGCATGGCCATTCTGTAACCTCACCTCGTTCAAGAATCAACAAGTATTTCCGTCACTGCCCAGTCACCGCCGTCCCGGCCCGTCCAATTTCCTTTCGGAATGCTCGAACCATCTTCACTTCGTTCTCTCTCTACTCATTGGTTTCACTAGCCGTTACACCTCCCTGGCGAGACGCATTCATGGCCTATGGCCCTCCACCCACACGCACATCGCAAACACACCTCATCCCATCCCATCCTCCATCATGACCGACCACCAACCCTATGTCACGATCCGCGCCCGCCAGACTGCGGGTGGTCCAGGCGCGTGGAACGCTGCCCCATCTGTATGTCTAGAAAATGCAACATTGTCTCCTTACCTTACCTCTGTTGTCTTGCTGTGACACCGTCCGACCCTGGCTAAATACCTCTCCTCTGCCTGTCCTCCCGACGACGTAGGCAACCCTTGGCAACGACACAATGCTGCCCAGATCGGCTACTCATGATATCAGCCGTGCGAGCTTCCACGTGAAGCACATCAGTCAGTTTGCGAAACGACTGGAAGATGCAAGTAGCAGCCAGACGGGCAACGACGTAACTCCCTACTAACGAGCATCTGCCATCAGTCCGCCGCCCGTGCCTTTCCCAACCGAGGCCGCTCATCACAGCGCTACAAAAAGGTCCAGGCCCTTCTCCTTCACTGGGGCTCAGATGACCTTTTTGTGCTGCCCGAGCTGGAGGACCTTGAAAAGTGTCTGAGCGAGGACTATGCCTTTGACACGGAAATCTTCGCCATCCCGTCGGAGAATTCGCATCTCGACCTGATGCTGCGCATTGGCCAGCTGATCAAGGACCACGAATCCCCCGACACGCTGTTTCTGGTGTACTACGGTGGTCATGCGAGAATCGACGAATCGCGGCAAAGCGCGTGGTGCGCGTAAGTGTCGACCGCTGCCGTCTACCACCAGAGGTCGAAACTAACACACGAACAGGACGCGAGAACCAACCTCACCGTGGCTACAGTAATACTCACCTCTATCATCTGTTCTCGTTGCATTATTCTAATTCTCGCAGGTGGTCTGCTATCCAAACACTCCTTGAGCGCTCAAAATCAGACGTTCTTATTCTACTAGACTGCTGCGCTGGCGCGGCGAGCGCAACCTTTCCCACTGGGCACAGCATCACCGAGACGATATCCGCCTCGAGCTGGGACGCCATCGCTCCGGATCCGGGCCGTTACTCATTCACCAACGCCCTGATAGAAGTCTTGCAAGAATGGAGGTCGCGAACATTCTCTGCCGCCATGTTGCACGCCGAGGTGCTTGCACGACTGAAGCATCCTCGTCCCATCACCATCAACGGCAAGCTATTCGAGGCCCGGTCGACACCGGTGCACTTTATGATGACGGCAAACCACAAAGCTCCTAGTATTGAGCTATGCAGCGCCAGACAAGCCCAAACACAACCCCCATCACCGCCGCTGCCTCCGTCGCCACCACGGCCGACCCACAGCTCCGGTGCCGATCCCATGGGTGCTGCTCGGGGGCCGGGCCCGTGTTCAAACCCTGTTCCTCGGCCGCCCGAGTCCAGCGACCCTAATGAAGACACACCGCATGTCATGATTTCCCTCGCGCTCGAAGATGACCAGCGGCTTGATATCAATGCCTGGGAGCAGTGGTTAAATGCCTTTCCCTCCCTTGCCAAGTATGTCAAGGTTCAAGGAGTGTTCAAGAGTCACTCCACTCTCCTTCTTGTTTCCATGCCCGTGACGGTATGGGACATGCTGCCCGAAGACCACGCGACATCGTTTGTCGCTTTTATCAGATCCAACAACCTCGCCATCCCAAGGCATGCCCAGCAGCCACAAACAGTGCGAGCCACGACACATACTCGCCAGTCTCAGGCTGGCAGACACGACACGGAGTCCTTTGTGTCTGGTGTCTCTGGCACCACTTTTGCGGCACATCATGTCTACGACCGAGGATCTAGAGAAGCGTCCGGCTTGGGACATGGCTCCGTCGGGATAATGACCCGAAGCGAACAGCCGTCTAACTACCCGACGACGTTTAGCGCCCCGGGATCGCCGAGTCTCTCTTCCCTTGGAGGGCCCAATATCCAACCACTTCGAACGGTAGACTCCAGCCTCTCCCTCCAAACCCTACAGCGCCAGCCGGCGCCCGGATCGCCTCCTGAGAGTTCAGGGTCATCAAGGCAGATTATCCTCAACCAACAGCAATCAATGCGTCGTACCGTCTTTGGCGATGATGTTCCTGACCCGAGACGCTTTGCGAGCCATGTAGAGCGTCGACTGGAGGAGTACTACCAGCACGAGCCTCTGCCAAACGATGCGCAGAGCGCGATGCTGGCTTCGAACCTGGGCATCGAGCTGTGGCATCTCGAGGTCTGGTTCCACCATAGGCGCGAGAGGGACATTGTGTCTACTCGATTTGCGAGCATGAAGCTCAAGGACACGTCGCCGGGAGGCAGCGACGGGCCGCGCATGATTCTTCCCACGGCGCTCTCTGAGTTGCTAGAGCTATCACTTCCCGGACAGATTCTGCCGTTTGATCTTCGCTTGCCCAGCGATTTCAACAAGTCGCATCTACACGGGGCACTGAACCTGCGTGCGCCGCAATCATTCCTTCGCATCGCACCTGTTGACATCATCGAACGATGCTTCGACGATGAGGAAAGCCAAAGGGCGTTTGCTGCACGAATGAGCTGCAAGTGCATACTGTTCTACTCCAAGAGCGTGGACTCTCCGTCCGGATGCCCCGCGGCGGGGATTCTACTGGACAAGCTTCGGTCGGACGGCTGGCTTGGGGAGTGCTTCATCCTCAAGGGCAACTTTCGCGAGTTCAGCGTCTCGTTTGACAAGTTGGTCGTCGGGTCCAAGGCCACCCCAGAAGCTGTTGCCTGGTCGAGCAGGTGGCAAGACAGGGTGCCCTCGGCCGCGGCAGAGGCGGAGAGCACGCAGCGGTACGCGCAGTGGCTGGAGGCGCGCCAGGCGGAGGACAGCCATCAGCTGTCGCCGTGCACACCGGAGCAGCTAGCAGAGCGGGCGGAGCGGCTGGAAAGCCAGGAGCGCGAGCTGGAGGCTGAGTTTCGCGCGCGCCACAACGATCTGCACCGCAAGGCGCGCGATCTGCAGACCGACCACGAGGCACGGGGCGCGGACATGGTGGAGTACCTAGACCGAGGGCTGGGCAAGCTGCGCGGCGAGCTGGCGCACGATTCCCCGACGGCGCCGAGGAGTGGTGGTGGCGCCGGGTCTCCCAAGATGCAGGCGGACGACTACGGAGGCAAGGTGTATCGCACGGGCGGTGCGGCGACGGAGGATGCGGAGGGCTATGTGGAGGTGCCGAGGGCGAGCGGAGCGCGGTCGGCGGCGGGACACGGCGGCCGTCCGGTGTCGGAGCCGGCGGCGGGCGGGCAGCAGGAGGACACGGCGCGGCGTGGGCGGAGCGGTGGCAGCGGGCTGCTCACCAAGGTATTCCGACGTTGATGAGTGGGACTTTTTACGGTTTATACGGGCGAGCTGGGACAGGGGAATCTTTATCATGGCGGCTTCTACTTGTTTCGTTTTCTCCCTGTTTCTTTGTTCTGATTTCTCTTCATGATGTTTTACTATAGAGAACTCGCTGCATATTGATACTTGAATTACCCACACACATTCTGTTTCCTTCTCTCTCCTTCTCTTTTCTTTTTCCTTTTTTTTCCCCGCAAAAATACCAAGCGTGAAACGGGTGATTTGTGAATCCCCCTTCCCAAGACCAAAGGAACAAAGCCATGGGATCTTCCCAACCCAAAGGCCAACGCAGAGAAAAAAAAAAAAAAATACAGACCCCATGCTCGATGCGAGGTTGCACAGGATCGGGCCAGCTCCTCGTACACGAGATTTTGGTTTTGCTTCTTCTCCGCCTGTCATCATGCAGCAATTCCCATTCAGGCAATCGTCGCGAACGGGTGGCTTTTTTTTTTTTCTCCTTCTCCCTTCTTCTCTTCGTGTTACCCCCCCCGGTCAAATTCTCGCGGAGCACAAGAAGAGGGAGGGCGGGAAAAGAGAAGCCCTACGGGGAACTTGTGCTGTCGTGGGACAAGAAGGATGAAGGCCCCCCCCCGGGTGTACGGACGAGTAGGGGCTACACAAGGTAAAGAGGCAGAGGGAGAGAGAAAGAGAGAGAGAGAAGGGAGGGTGTGTGCCTTGTCAGACGGATGGTGATGATGATGCACGTTGACGTCTTGTCTCTCCTGTCTGTCTTGTTTGTTTTTTGGCATCGGCCCTTTCAAAGGCTGGCAGCTGTGCCGAGATATGAGGCTTTTGGAGGGGGGGCCGCCCATCCTTCCCCCCCCGCGGCCGATCAAGAAAACTTTCTCGTATTGCTCTTCTATTTTTGCATTCTTGTCTCGCCTCTGTTATTGCCCACGGGGGAAGGGGGGGGGGAATTACTTCCCAGTTCCTACGCGTGTCAGGCTGGAGGAATCCGGTTTTATGTATACTGTTGTTTGTGCGCTGGCAAGGAACTTGTGCAGGCAAGACATTTTCTCTTGTTTTTTTCTTTTTTTTCTTTCGTTTTCTTCAGTCTCTTTTTTTTTCCCGGCGGCGGCAACTGCAGAAAGCCACGCGGGTTCTTGTCTTGTTCAAAAATAGCACCTTGATATCGCGTCACACACAAAAATTGCCTGCATGGGGGACAGGGGAGGGGGGGGGGGGGGTTCTCCTGGTTGGCTCGACATCTCACCCCCCTCCCTCCCTGACCCCCTGATCTGGCGGGCTTTTTTTTTTGTTTCGTCCCAAGGCTGGCGTTGAGATGAAGGGGAGTAGGACGAGGCGGGCGGGCGGGAATGATGATACGAAACGCTGGGCAGCAGGCTGACCGCATCCTGCTTTTCAAAGATCCCGGTCGATTGGGCAAAGGGTAGGCAGGGCTTCGAGGGGGGCGGGGGGGCGGTTAGGGGGACGGCAGAGGAGGAAGAGGAGGGTGCCTTGCCTGCTGCTGTAGAGCTTCCTCGATGGATATGTTGTTGTTATTGCTACTGTTGTGCGCGGATGAGTCGTCAGGACCGGCCGTCGCACGACAAGTCCTTGCTTACATGACCTCCAAGTCATGCGTATCCTCTCGGGAGCACTCGGAAGGGAGCACGGGAGGGAGCACGGGAGGGAGCACGGGAGGGAGCACGGGAGTACGGGAGCACGGAAGAGAGGGCTGGATATGCTGTGCGTGCTTGTTTCGGGGCATGGAGCGAAGGCGGTTGACATGTCCAAGGCGTCAAGGAGAGCGGCATGTCCGAGGAGCAAAGGTGAGCGGGTATGGACGGCGGCGTCCCAAGTCAGTATTGCAATGGCGGATAGTACGAGTGTGATTTCGAGGCCAGGATGTTACGAGAAGCAGCAGAAGTTGCAGCAGAAAACAAGTACAGCAACGCAACAAGATGAGTGGTGACGTGGGCAACAATCGTGAATAGACAGAGCCTTTCAAGAGCTGCTATCCTTTACCTTGGTTTAACGATGACCTTGGGGACTCTCTCTTACTTTGCTACCACGTAGATGAGCAGTCCTGGCCCATACGTGATACGTCAGTGCCTTCCAACCGAAACGGAACATCGTCACTCTTGGCTGCCGCCTCCAAGAACCAAGCAGGACGGGCACGACATGTCGTATTTGGCCACCTTGCAATCTCCACACTCTACGGGCTCTCCTACACCGGACCTGTTACAAAGGCTTCTTCTTATGTGTTACAATGTGTCTTGATCCCGTGCAAGATGAAGAAACGTGGCCATCAGTAAGCTTGACTGGACCACCCCCCCCCCCCTCTCCCCCGGCCTCCTGCTAGAGAAAAGAAAAACGCTAGGATAAGGGCAGGGTAGTAAGTTGTGGTTGCCGAACCCTGGTTTGGTGGAAAAGGGCGGTAGGAAGAATCCAAGACAAGCCGGGGACAAGGAAGAGGAGGTGCATGATGGAATCAGAGTTCCAAGTCCAACGAGGAAGGAAGAGAAGGCATGGCTGGCTGAGATTGTAGGGGCGAGAAGCCGATCCTGCTGGGAATTGAAGGAAGAACGCCCAAGGCTAGATGAGTGGCGATTCCTGGCTTCTGTGTTGGTGTCTCTGGGCCAATTTGCTGTTGTCGTTGTCATTGTTGTTGTCATTGTCAGTATTACTGTTATCATTATCATTATCGATACTGTTATCGTTATCGTTATCGTTATCGTTATCGTTATCTCGTTGCTGTCATATGTAGTCTCATTTTACGCCAACCCAAGCCTTGCCACTCGTTTCGTCTGTTTTCGCACGTGTCGGATACACGTGCGGAACCCGCCGTAGACAGCCATAAAGTCGAAGAGACGAAGACAGAAAGGGACGAAGAGATGAAGAGACGAAGAACGAGGAATAATACGTGACGAACTGGCTGGGTGACTAGTTTGACAGTTGGTTTTGGGGTCAGGATCCAAGAACTGACCAAGACCAGCTAGAGACAAGACAAGGTAGGCTGGGGAATAACTAGTCGACAATACTTGCGTCGGTGCCCAAGAATGGAGAATAACGGTGTTTCCTTTTTCTCCAATGTCTCAGACTCAAACTCTACGCGAGCCTCCCACAACGACTTATCGCCTTGAAGTCTTTCCCCAATGTAAGAGTGAGGGTTTGATAAAGTAGCAACTAGTAGTATTGTTATTGCGGCAAGAAGTACATGCATACATACTTCCCGTTATCGCTGCGTTCGGAAGGATGCCGAGCCTGCGCGCCCGCCCGCGCAATGTGTCAAAGCCCATGGGGTTGCGACCAAAGATGCGCTAGGACATTTCTTTTTTTTGTCACTTCTTGTCTAGCCTTTTTAACTTTTTGGACTTTCTTTTTAATTGAAAGCTTCTTTTTTAAAGGAAAGACAGACGTCGAGGTCCCAGTCAATTCGCTTCGAGGAGAAACATCGAGGGCCAGGGTCGTAAGATGGCGTCAACGGATAGTATTGTGTGTTGGATGTATTTTATGTATCATGACAGCCACCACCGCCATCACGCATCATGGCTCGGGGATCATCAACGGCGTCGTACCATCGGGATGCAGTGAAGGGGGGAGGGCGGCGCGGGGAGCGGGCCCGATGACAGGGGAACAAGACAAGGGACCAGGCGAGAAGGGGGAAAGGAAGGATTCCTTGAGGGGGCATTATCCTGAGCATCCTTGAGAGCGAGACGAAGCCACGATGGTTTGGTCAGCAAGTGGTGCGCAGTCTTGCAAGAACAGCAGTATACAGACGATTGCATCATCGCTCATCACCCCCCCTCTGGCCCCCAAATGCAAGAACAGACTAGGTATTAGTGGCTGGGCCAGGCTGACGCCCAGTGTCTGTGCCATGCGCCATGCAGCGGCCAATGTACATGCGCAATCTGCGGCGCAGTCGACCAGACTGACAAGTGAACGAGTTGGGTGTCTTGGTGGGAACCCCCGGACTGAGACATGAGGGAGGGGAGGCGTTGACGCAGATGGAGGACGAGAAAGGCAGGATGATGGAATGCACAGTTTGGTACGGTATTAGAGAAAGTAACAAGTCAATGTAATGGCCGGGATGGCTGTGCGGAGCAATCTCCAGTCGGGGATTTTTCAGGCAATAATAATAACACAACCGGGTGGATGGTATGATGCGATGGCAGGGGATAGATGGAGATGGATTTATGCATGCAATCAATACTTATTAGCAGACCCAGACCACAGACTGACAGGATACTCTGTGCAGCAACCGTGCGACTGCAAGCGACCGTGCATAATGCATTGTGCATAATGGGCGTCATTCCCTACAGGATGGCTGCCGTCTTGCTCTGTAGTACTGTAGCATGGTCATGTTGTGTGTTATAACAACAGTCAGAGTAAGCGTCAGGTTGAATCATGCTTCCAGCTCAACAAGCCCCGTGCGATCAAGTTTAGCGATGGTGAGTACTTGGCTGTCATGACTGACTCGGTCCGGTCCCTTGTTTGCCGATGACAGTTGATCCCATGTCAGAAACGTGCCAAAAAAAAAAAAAAAAAGAAGCCTGAGGAATGAATTATTACCAGCGCGGACTAGTCTAGTTCGCCACTAGACCAGCAGAGGATAGAGGACAAAGGATAAAGGGGGGGGGGGGGGCTTTGTCTTTCTTCCCCATCATGTCTCTGGCCTACTGCCACCTGCAGCAGGTCGCATGGCATTGTTGACGGATTTAGCAATACGAACTGGTCAGTGTTTTACTGTTTTACCTGCTTTTTTATATTACTTTTCCAGCTCTAGGGGAGAGACTAAGAAACGTCATGGTAGGCGGTGACAAGACGGAGAGCAAAACGAGGGAGCAAGGCAGCTCTAGCTGTGGTGGTCTGTTTGACACATTTCTTGGCACGGTTGGCATCCGAAGCAGGGCAGGGGAAGGGAGGCAGGGCAATTAATCTCGGATGCGCGTTGTTGTCCGTGCTCATCATTGTATTTGATGGATAGATAGATATATATATATATATATATATATTTGATTTTTTTAACGACTGTCGCAAGTAGAGAGACGAGTGCAACCTCTGGGAGATGCACCTGGCCGCGAGTATTTTATTCTCACTGGCAGACCAGCGCTGCTCTGATATCCGCTTGCGTGGCTGCTGCCACTACTCCGTCGCAATAACTCCCGCCGCAGCTACGATGATCTACAGCAGGGAATGCGACCAAGACGGGGCGGGTTCTTTCTTTCATTTTCATTTTCATTTCATCTTCATGTCGTTTTTCGAGCAAAAGTTGACAGGTCGGCTAGGGGGCCCTGTCAGTGGGCTGTCAGTGGGCTGTCAGTGGCCGTCAGTGGCTGTCAGTGGGCTGTCAGTGGGCTGTCAGTGGCCGTCAGTGGCTGTCAGTGGCTTTCAGTGGCTGTCAGTGGCTTTCAGTGGCTGTCAGTGGCTGTCAGTAGCTGTCAGGAGTGGGCAGAGAACGCCAGGGGCACCCCCCGCCCCCAGTAAGTTCGGCGACTAGATTTATGTACTAATATCATTAACTTGCTCACGCACGGGTCGCGGTTTGTTGCTTGCTCCAACGCTGATGCTTGCCGTATTGTTACTGCCACTCCCACTCTTGTTCTACATGGATGGATGCCCCCATATCCCCCATATCGTGTGTGTTTCAGCCGTCCTTGCGGACAAGAAAAGGAAACAAGGATGGTCGTACGATCGCAACATGCTTCTCCATGACTCGCTCCGTCGCCACCAGTAGGCACAAGTTAGTTGACAGACTCTGGCCTTGTCCATTCCAGGCCAACCCCTGGCCCGCCGTTCAGCCCTCCCAGGCTGGCATTCAGGACACTAACCACTAACACCAGAACTAACACCACCACTAACACCACTAACACCACTAACACCACTAACACTAACCACTAACTTGGTACCTACCGAGGTTTGCACCAACCAACTTTTATTAATCTACTTACATAACTAACTAGTACCAGCTCTACCGGTACTTTGCACCACTGCGCAAATCCAAACTTGTCCCGCCTCATCTTATCTTCTCCACGTGCTGTCGAAACAACGAAGAACGACGGATGCTTGATGCTTGATGATAGATTACTCGGTTGAAATGCTACCGAGCCTTGCCACAAACGAGGCCTTGACTTGGTCGAGACCGCAACACAATCGCCGCGTCATGATACCCCGCCCCTCTCGTTTTCTTCCTTCTTCCTTCTTCCTTCTTCCTACTGCCTAGGTACGAACCGTCCTCTTCTTTGCCGACAAGCAAAACCAATTATTACTAAACATCTCAATCGCACCATCTAGGCACGCTACTAACTACCAACTTATTAGTCAGGTACCACCAGGCCGGGTCGACTGGCCTATTTCATTCCACCCCAAACAACCATCCTTCTCCGCGGAGCAAGACGACAAAAAGTAAACATTCTAAAGGAATGAGAGAGGGACTACCGGATAGCACCATCTATTTCAACCGGCACGCTTATTAGACTAACCCATCCTTTCCTATCCCATCAAAAAAATGATAGACTCCCGATGCTATTCGGGCGAGGTCCGTCCGTCCACTTGATCATGACTGATGCCAAGGCACGTTGACCTTGAAATCTGGCTCAGACCTGACCCCCGACTGGCCGTCCCTCTCTTCCGATTCCGACCAACAACATCAAATCGCTCGAGATCGAGCCCACCATACCATACCATACCATACCTTGCCCATCAATCGCAATCGCCCTGCAAAACTGGCCACCGACGGCTATCAGCTAGCTAGCTGACTAGCTCCCTTCGCTCGTCTGATACCAAGCTCCCGACTTTCATTAGTCAATTGCATTTCAACGAGTCGAGTATCTCAATTACCGAGTACCGATCATCGAGGGTCGAGCGCGAGTACGGAGTACATCGTCGGTCATCGGTCGTCAGTCGACGCCGATCTGGTTAGGTAATGGGAATCCCTGCCTTATTACACAGGAAAAAGTACCGCCAGCTCGGGCAACTGCCGGGCTTTCCATTGCATCTTTTTCTTTTCCCTTCCACTCCTTTTACTAGACGCAAGACGCACAATACCAATGCCTCGCAGTGTACACTGCCTGTACTTGTACTGTGTACTGCATGTACTTTGTAGTTGTTATTCTTCAGCATATCAAGGCACGCCGCAGCCTCCTATATGCACTGCAAATCACATCTCCGCCCCCAATGACATACGTCCTCTCCAACGGCCGGGAAGGGGACAGCAGCCATCAGCCATTATTATCAGCCATCAGCCGTGCCATCAGCCATCATCAGATCATCAGATCAGCCATCAGCCATCTCAGCCATCTCAGCCATCAGCCCATCCAAACTGTCAAAGTCATCAATTACAGGGGTGCATGTAATAAACTGGGGGCACCATCACGCACTCCTCACCACCCACACACCCGGGTCGCGGCTTATTGCAGTATTACTAGTAATAACTTATCCCAAGCAAGCAAGCCAGCCTGCGCATCCTCCAGCAGTTCCCCCTTCCCTTCCCGCCCTACTGGTACGCAGTCTGTCAAATCAAATCCACGATGCCAATCCTGGTCGTGCATCCGATCTGGGAAGCCTGGTCAGCACCTCACCTCTCCATTCACAAACTCACCACTTCACTCACTAACCGGACCTTGTCTTGTCTTGTCAGGCCCAGCAGGCCTTGTCCACCCCCCCCCCCCCCCCAAGCCCCCTTCCATGAGCACATTTATTCGTATGACGATCCTCCAACTCCTCGCCGCCATCGTCCCTTATCCGCTGCCGTGGCTGGCCCAGACGGCACACGTACTTGGTTCTTCACAGCCCGACAAGTGCAAGAAAAGGAGTCAAGGACAGGGACATGAGCACCCGCAGGCCCATCATCGCTGCTCAAAAAATCCAAGCCCGCCCTGCCCTGCCCTGCCTTGCCCTGCCCTGCCCTGCAACTTGTTATTTGCGCCGCGACTCGCTAACCCGTGTCCATCTTCGACTGTTAACCTTGCTCGCACCACGGTTCGAGCACCTAGTTGCTCACAATTTGTCCAGTCAGGCTAAGCTCTGAACGACTCTGCGGATACACTTCCCCTACGGCATCATGGCAAGGACCCAGGCGCAAATGCTTGCACAGCACCGAGTAAGCGCCTCGGGGTGAGTTTGTGCCTTGCCATATCTCACAACATCAATAAAGCCGATACTCTGGACGCCGAAATGGCCGAACCAGACCAGGTACCAGGTAGGGGGGCCATGCTGCCACGGTTCACCTTGACAGCCCACCCGTTCCTAGAAAAGAAATAAATAAAAAAATAAGCCACAGGAAAGCCGGCCAGGCAGCAATTGATTGGCTGTGTTGTAGCATGTTGCAGAAGACATGCGGCCGGAAAGAGGGCGATGAGCTAGCGGTAGCAACGGCAAGCCGCAGCAACCGGCACTGGAATCCAGCACCGCCCATCTCCGTCATCCATCATCCATCACTCTATGGTATTATCCATTATCCAACAAGCACACAACACCTGCTGCTCGAACCGACTGGACTGACTCCACAACTTGTCCATTCCACCTGACAGTGGGGTCGCATGGACCTGTCAAAGAAGGTCCAGACGGTGAATAGAAGGAACTAAGCGAGGGAGATCGTCAGCCAAGACGCCTCCACCACCGCAGCCAGCCAGCAGGACGGACATCTATCTGTCCACTGGACTGGCACAGCCCTGGGCCAACGCCAGCTGGGACACCAAGTTCAAAGTGGTGAGGGGGCAGCGGGTTTCCCGTGGACCAGTCGCGTTAATTGCTCTCTGGGGAGGGGGCCTGACCTCCTTGCCGGCCAACCAAAATTTGCCCGTCTTCTCCAGTCGGGCAGGGACCCGTGTTTCATGTTAGACTCCTTTTGCAGCTGTCGAAAGATACGGCTGCGCATCTGTAGCATCAAAATTAACCGGCGGGACTGGGGTCCGTATGTACCAACTGCACATACCGGCGTAAGCCTGTCGGCAGGGATGAAAGACCGAAATAAGAAGGTGATGAGAAAGCCAACCCATGGCGGCGACCGTTCTCGCCCTTGCCCTTTCGTCAGCTACACTTTACATTCTGCGCTACCAAGCACGCCGCTGGATGGCTGCTTGCTTGCTTGGCTTCGTCTGTCCGTCAATCCGTCTGTCTGGCCTTGGCCACCCTGACAAACTGCTGCCGGTCTGCGATGCTGCCGAAGACTATGTGAGAAAGGGCCATGGCGCCGCCATCTACATCTGGAAGCCGAGACGAGAACGCTACTCCAGGGTACTAGTTACTAGTTAGCAGTGCTGGCTTCTGTTTCGGCTTCGGCTTCCACACCGTCCCTTTGCTTTAGTTTGGCAGGGAGACGGACTGACGGCCTGACAGAAACTTCACAACCCGACCTCGCTCTGGCAGCCGAAACGTCAACCAGGGTTTGATGAATGTCGCGGGAAGCGCCTAGATTGAGTTGACAGCTCGTGTGGCAGTTAATATCGACCCGTGTCGCGCATCGCATCTAATAATATACAACATATTAACATGTAGCTGGTCTCTCTCTGGCCGGGGCCGAATTGTTGAGCCAGCTGCTCGGACAAGTCGGTCGCTGTCATGCGTGGATGCCCGGTGCGGTGGGGTCGTCGTCCTTGTCCTTGTCCTTGTCCTTGTCAAGCAAGCATGCATGTGCAAAGACAAGCAGCTTTCTTGATGTGGGAAAGGCTTGTCAGCGGAGAAATTGAGTGCCTCTCTCTCCCTCCCCTGTCATGTTCCGTCTGTCTGTCATGACTGGCTTCCATCTTCCAAGAGCCGCTAGTACATTTTGGATCTTCCGTGCATGATGTAAGCATCGCCATTTATTACCTGGCAGCATGATAGGTCATGGCGGGAACCGTCCATGCCCAAGCACAAGGGACCAGGCCTTCGGCTCCAACCACCGTCCTGCTTTGCTCTACTCAACCTTTGCTTTCTACTTGTCATCTGCAAGTAGAGGCCCGGCTTTATTAAGCGCCCTATTTGATGAGCGAATCGGACGTCAGTCAAGCACTGTTTTCAACTGCGCACCTTGTCCTACAACGGCAGTCCCAAGGGCAATGTAAGTCAACAGATACGGCCTCGGGCTACCTACCTTCCTGACAGACACCAAGGTTGAATCCAGCCGTATTACGTCGTGTGCCACACAGCGTAAGCTATCCGCACTGAAATGGGTTGCCTGTTAAAGTTGTGTCACCCAAAGATAAACTGCAAAGCGCAACGAATCATTCGTCCAGAATCACAGGTCCCATACGCCAATGGCAATAGCGTCATAAAATACTGTTGACCGCCATCGATAACAGGTAGAAGGAAAGGACCACACGTTACTTTCATTATCCATGCCTACTCGTCGTGCCTGGCTGTGTGTCACAGGCCAGCCTCTTGGCCCACGATTGGCGCCGCGTCCATGGGTGTAACCGGTACACAAATCAAGGTGCTGCTTTGAGTGAGCAGGACAATGCTTGAGGATATTTGCGTCGACTAAGAACGTGAGATCGCACAGTTGCTTGCAAAGGATAACCGGCCCGGCTGCTTTCCGCGTAGTCCTTCCTTGAGCCCAACACCAGAGCCGTTGGCGCCTAACGGTATGCAAAGGCGACGGCTAGCATGCGACTTTGACAAAATCCTATTTGACCTCTGTACTAGTACAGGCTGTGTACATGGAGACTCGTGATTCGTTATAGTAACATGTGCAGGCGTTTCGTACAGTCGACAGAAGTAGATCGACACGTCTGTCGGTCCCGCATTCCGGTGGACTCATGGACCCTACCCGGCTCTCTAGAAAACCGACTGTGTGGTTCATCAACGGAATGCGCGGACAGTTCTCCCTCTCCCTCTCTGGAGATACTGACTCGGTCAAGATTGCCCGCTGCATGGCATTCTCCCATTGCCCAATCTTGCTCCCTCTCCCTCTCTGGCGATGCTGATTCGGTCAAGATTTCCCGCTGCATGGCATTCTCCCATTGCCCAATCTAGAAATTGAATAGTCACGCCTTGAACTCATCACATGGCACCTGTAAGTTCGTACATGCGTATACTTGGTACAAGTTGTATATCAACAAAGGACACTAGTGGAGGGAGCCCATGAATAGGGTTTGGGCTCGGGGATGTCAAGATGGCTACTAGCATTAGCGTTTGGCCAAGTGGACTGGCTAATAGAAATGAGTACGTAGCCCTCATTTACCGATTTTCCGCCGTGGTGTGTTGTAGACGCCCTTTCCCTCCCGCCAAGACAGCGACGCACTGGTACCGTCAGTGCTAGGAAGCGTTTAGATGACAGCTGCATCGCTCACCTACACAACAAGACCGGGATCGGAGGCAATTGCGCACAGTTCTCGTATCGCGGCATCCGGCCGGGTCCACGAAATGTTCTCATCAGACCTATCACAGTCTTGTGTGCCTCCGCCGAAAGGGCAGGTGCTGCTGAAACGACATGCTTATACAAATCCGGGCAAGAAGGCGAGGTGTAGCATAGTATTCCTGTATAGTGCAGGCCAGACATGAGCGTGCATGCTGTGGTGTGTCATGAGGCACGAGACTTGGCACGGTAATAAGATGTGCTCCGGTACGACAACATCGTGACTGGTGATGCGCTTGTGGCAGGTCGACTTGCATCTGCCAAAGGCGGACGAGGAAAAAGGAATTTGGTTCGTGTATCCGGACGCGGGCACGAACCACGCCTGCAGCAATCTATTTCCGTACCCTGTCACCGTTTGCTATTCGAGTGGTAGTTAGCTGGCTGGCTGCCTGTTAGCTCGCTCCAGGCTTGATAAAGCATCGGTTTCTCGGTCGCCAAGTCTAGCGTTTTAGCTGGAGTTCTCGACAGTGGCCGTAAAACTAGCAACCGACGGGTAGTGGTAGATGCTTAACCGCTGCTGCTGGCCCTCCATCTGCTTTTGTAATCTCGGTAGCATGACTAACGTCGTCGCGTACGAGGCTGGCCGGCGACGTTTGTAACTATAAACCTTGGTTCCCTCTGCGCCCCGTCGGCCGTCTTAGCAATTTCCTAGTCTGGTCATGCAAGCCGTGCGTCTCTTTCGGTTGATCTGGCTCCTCCATATCTGATCTGCCTGCGTGCTTGGCTGGCTGCTCTCCTGGCTGCACTGTTGTGAGACTGTGTGTACGTACGCCCGCCTCCTCTATGCGCACCCTGCCGTGTGGGATATAGCCTTTGGTGTTGCAGTAGGCGCTTCTGTGTGGCCCTTGTACATAGACCCGCTGCTGTGAATAACGTCGTCGACTCGTCGGTACACACCCGGGCTTTTTGCTGGGTTGACGACCCCTGCGCCTAGAAGACAAGGGCTTGTTCCCGGTGAGAGGCGCCGCACTAGCAATACCGGGATAACAGGTAAGGTAACTAGAGGGTAGGGACAACAACAGTACGCCCTCCGAGGATAAATAACGGTGATTGCGTGCAGCCTTGGGGGCCTTGGCTGGTCGAGGGTTGAGAAGGAAGGAAGGAAGAAGGAAGAAGGAAGAAGGAGAGAAAGACGAGGGAGGGGCCGGCCGGGCCAACAGCAAGAAAATTCCAACCCCCCCCCCCCCCCGGCCTCCTCCTCCCCGGCACCCCCAGAATGGCTCCCCAGCAAGGCAAGCCCCAGAGACAGGCACTAACACACATCCACAGGAAGAAACCACTGTAAATCGCCATCACAGCCCCCGCTGCCGCTGTAACCGGGGCTTCTCAGCGCTCGCCTGCCCTGGGCACCCGCTTCAGGACCACCTATTAGACCGCGGTAGGACCACTGTAGCACCGCCAAGGTAACGCTGGTACCTGGCTTGTCCTTCCCACCAGCCCGTCGATTTATACAAAAGACCTGGGCCGGCCCATCATGGCCTTGCATCCCGATATGCTCCTCTTCACGACCACTTGCTTGATTTGTTGTTACTCTTCCCTAACTACCTACCTGCCTTTTACGCCCTTCTTTGTTCTCGTCTAACAATCTGTTGCTGGTCACAGTTGGTCAATACGCCCGTAGCCAACCAACCCAGCCCGTTTGCTCTGCCGGACGGCTCCTCTCTGCGTTTGCTTGCTGACGGCCGCCCCCAACAACCTCCTCGCTGGCTGTTCGACTCGGATAGCACAGCACAGAACAAAACAGTCAACTTTGCTCTCCCAGGCTGTCAAGCCTCGACCACAACCCCTTCAACTATTCGGTTTAATTACATGATCCTGTGCTCGGAACGCGTCACAGGTAGCCATCCGACGCTGTCACCGCCTGGCTCCTTCCGCGGCCCCCTTGGGCTCCGTCTTTGCCTCCTTCCCAGTCGTTCTTGACTGGTATTCTGGCTTGGTTGTAACTGCAATTGCCTGGTCATGGCCCAGAGCTCAGCACGCTACCATTCTCAAGTCTCAAGGCCCAACCAGTTTCCCAGCACAGCTGCCAACATGGCAATGATTGCTGTCCCAGCCGCTACTCCCAGCTCGACCTTCCAAAGGGACCGCTGGGATGCTCGCTCCGCCGACTATTCACTACCACGAGTCGACTCAAGATCCGTCGCGCTCCCCTCTATCCGACAGGTAAACAGCCTGAGCCCCTCCATGGCAATGACCGGACTTGTCACTAATACCACTCTCTAGGCCATTCCGGAACTTCAACTGGCAACCAGCATAGGACGCCAAGGACGTCCAAATGCCTATCCCGTCCCTTCAAGCTGGGCAAACTCGGGCCCTGTCGGCTCACCAGACTATATTCACTCGCCCAGTAGCAAGCGAAGACGCATCTCTCACGAGTTGGACGGTGAACCCCTTGGCGCGCTCCACGTTCCTCGTCTCTATCGTAGCCCTGAGCGCCGCCCTGGCTCGAGTCACACGTCGCCAATCTCGCAACTCGCTCCCGCGCCTGACGACACCTGGAGAAGCCAGGCTCCTCCTCACTACCGGCCATCCTTGTCTGCTTCACCCGAATTTGCTCATCGAGAGCATCGGCCCGCCGTCAACACCTTGCCCCCGCCGCCGGGTTTGGATCGCATCCGCGGCATCCACCACTACGCCGAAGACCATGCTGTTCGGCAAAGATTGGACGCTCACGCTGCCGGCCATTCAAGAAGCCCAGTTTTTGGCTCACGTCATGGTGATCGCGGCAGATACCATGCCATGCCCATGCCCATGCACGCAGCACGAGTCGAAGAGCGATCCCCATTCGCTCCCTCGCGCTACAGCATGCATGAAAGCGGGCGCTACAATGATATGGGTATGATGGGCATGGGTGGAGATACAAAGCAGCGCAAGCGTCGTGGCAATCTGCCGAAAGAGACGACGGATAAGCTGCGTTCTTGGTTCGTTGCTCACTTGCAGCATCCCTACCCTACTGAGGACGAGAAGCAGGAGTTGATGCGCCAAACTGGCTTGCAAATGAGTATGCTTAATATTCTGTATACACTTCCCGTTGCGCAAGACTAATTTGATTTCAGACCAAATCTCAAACTGGTTCATCAATGCCCGCCGACGACAACTTCCTGCCATGATCAACAACGCGCGCGCCGAAACCGATGCCATGCACAGCCGCGTTGGAGTCGACGCTGTGTCGATTAGCAGCAGTACGGATGCTGAGGTCGGTGGGCTTGATCGCGAGAGCACATACGATGCTAGCCCTCGGATGCGTGTCGTTGGCAGTCTCAAGAGAGACTAGATCTTGTGCGGTAGCATCACGAAGGTCGTCACAAGATGAGGATAAGCAGAGAGCCGGTGCCGGAATCTCAAGCAGGATACTGCGGCGTTACGGCGTAACCGACAGTGCTGGTGGACTGTCATTTTGCTCTTGATTGGGTCTTTTGCTCATTTTATGTGAGAACAGGGATTTTTTTTAGCGGTTGCTGCATTTACGCAGGCGCGTAATCAGTGTAATCGTGTTTTACACGGAGTATATTGGAAATGGTTACATGACTCTGCGGAGATTTGGGATAGCGGGGAGCACGGAATTTCAAGCAAGGTTGTCGGCCAGGGCCGGATGTCGATATCACCACCATATACCCTTTGATTTTGGACGGAGGCAGCAGGGGCTGCAGTCGCGATGGATGCACAGCAGTGGATATACTAATATAAAATCTATTCTTAACATGTGGTTGAGTTTACCGTCACTTGCCGGTGGTATGGCTCCCATCCGAGCATAGCGCATAGCCGCGACGCATAGAGCCTGGTAAGCGAGGCGTGTAAGCCGACTGACATGGCCCAATTCAGCGAGTCAGTGAGTGACAGAAATAGAGGGAGGGTCTAACAGAAGAGGGGTCTGAATCTCGAGATTGAAACTCCAGACTGTATGCGATGCAGCCTTTGCATGACTAGGCACAAAAGACGCGGATCTGATAACGCGATCAATCATATCAAACGATGAACAGTTTCTCCGGAGTTGGCTTACTTTCAGTGGTTTCAGATACTACTGGGCCGCAAGCATTCACGGTTTGAAGTTTCCCTATTCAACTCTTCACAGATGACATGTTTTCTTGGCCGTCTTCATCATCTTGAATTAAGCGAAGCGCCCTTGTTGTTGTTACTAGCCACAGAGGGCCAATGCTAAACAGAGCAAATGGCAGGTGAATATGTAAAGACCAAGCGACTTGATTGCGACAAAGGTTGGGCAAGGAGAAAATAAATCTGTGCCTCATTGCACCCTTCTTCTGCTGGTACTCTTCCTTTTGCTTATCGGATCATGGCGAACTTCAGCGCGCAGAACTGATGCGCTCTCTTAGAGAACCGCCCCCCCCCCCCTTCGGGCAGCCCCGCCCAGCCGTTGGTTGCACTAGCATAGGAGGACCGGACTTCTCGGAAAATGCAGATCCGTTATTTGCCGCATTGATATTCCAAAAAGGGGGGGGCAAGTGCAGTGTTCTGACCTCGGGCTGCCCATTAGGGGCAGCCGGCAGTAATAACTGGTTGGCTGTGGTGTGGTCGCATGTGGGAAGGCATCGGAAGTCGCCGCCGCCTTGGGTGGCACGTCTTGGTGACTTGTCAAATTATTAAACTTGTCAAATTATTAAACTTGTCAAATTATTAAACTTGTCAAATTCTTAAGTTGTCAAAGATACGGCCGAGCATGGATGTGCCCTGCTTCGTCAACGTTGGCCTAGGGGGCGTCGGTTTGGTAGCCCGGTCCAGCCATTCCTGTTCTGCTCTCTCCTTTGCTTTGATCTATACACAGCCCGGGTATGATTCCCGGTGAATTCTGGCTGTGATGCGGGAATGGAGCCCGGTCTGCGTGGCACGCAAGGTACGTGCTGGTGCAAGATGCACAGCGACAACATCACGCTGCCCGAAACCATGCCTCCCACCACCCCCCCTCTCAACCCAGCTCGGAAATGAAAGAAAGGCTGAAGGCTGGTGGATATCATGCGAATACAGCCACATGCTTTGGTGGAAGGGAAGTAGGCGGGCGGTTCGAACCGGTCATCTAGCTTGGCTCTCCACTGCCAACCACACCACCCACGAAGTCAAGGTTATTCTAGCTCGCTTCGTAAGGGCTTGCCTTGCATGTCAGAATACTTTCATCCCGGTCAAGATCATCGACTCGACATGGAATGACTTCCAGCTTGGTCGATTGACGGCTGGGTACAGCACAGCATAGCAATTATTCATACATCGGCTCTCAAGTGGCCGACTCTCCTATTGGCATCTCGGGACCTATCAAATTTCGCATAGCTGCCCGGTCTTGGCATTGGCGTTGAAAGTTGACAGCTCGTCGCCGACATCATCTGTCTTGGCTCTACCAGGGTCGGATTGTTGACAGCGCGAGTGGGAACCTGGTGTGAAGCATGTTTGATAGGGAAGGCATCCCCTCTTGGCAATACGACTTTGCTGTATTCTCAGCCGGCCCAGTTAATGGTCCTCGGACAGATACAAGTCGCTTATTATGGCAATACCAGTCTCTTGCCCGTTTCAATACATCACCAGATACTCTTATAGTGTACTGGTGGCGTATGTGCTCATTTCGGTAATCGAAGCATGGTTGCATCTCGCGTATCATTCGCCTGTTTCGCTCGTCGCTCCTGTAATCATCATGCTTGCTATTTTAAGAACGATGACTGGGATCTGTAAAGAAGAAAGCGACTGTACCTGGGAATATTCTGCTGTAAGTTCCGGAATGAGGAGTCCCCCATCCTCTTCTTCCCTTTCTTGGAATTACCTTGACATGCTCATGCCTTTCTCTAATAACTAGCCGATGAGCAAGATTGTCGCAGTCAAAGCTCTTGATGCCTACCGAGCTTGCCAGCTTGCCTTGGCCCCTGAGCTCGACCTCACCGATGGGGGGAGCCCCCCTTGGACCCCAGCAAGCAAGCCAAAGTTAAACTGAAAATTATGGGGTAAGCCTGTACAGTACGTCTGGGTTCTTTTTTGACGTGTTGCGGAGACGACATAACTCCCGTCCGCAGGGTCCTTCTCCTTGGAAGTTTGGAGCTTTAAACCGGGAAGTTGAGATTGGGGCGCAGCAGCAATAAGCGAACCAACGAGTGCAGCCGAGGTCGGTAAGCAGCAGGCTGCGCGTCCTAGCATTTAACAGCCTCTCTACGCTCTCTAGGTAAACTGCTTGTACGCGAGCTAATGACTTGGCTTTTCAGGTTGCCAAAGTAGTCGCGGCCGTGCGAGCTGGCGGATCTATCCAACCAACCTCTTCGACAACAAGCTGGTCCTGGAAAAGTTAATCATGCCCGCGGAGACCGAGTACCTGGTAGCCTAGAATATGCTTTTCGACTCGGTAGGAAGTGGTGTGCAGCGAATAGTAATCAAACCAGAATTGAGACGATGCATAACGGGCTTTGGCCGGGCGCCATCCACGTTTCAGCAATCATCATGCATCCCGTGACAAGCGCGTGCAAAAGGGGGAACTTGGAAAATAAGGACGGACTTGTCTCCGTCGCTAACGGATAAAGAGACTTGTAACAGGTAAAAAGCGTAACTAGCTCATGTCAAAAAGGCAGGCGCTCGGACTAACTCTATTGTTAGTTAATAGGGTCTGGGCAGCTGATGGATTCAACCATTACGAGGCATAGGAAGGCAGTCAGTCAGTTCCACACTCAGGACTCAGAATGCTTCTTGGCCGACTTGAGCGAAGGGAAGATGAAGAACATGGATAATTGGGCAGATCCGCAGAATAAGGAGCCTCGGTCTGACGCAAATTCCGATAACGGTGGCATGGCCCCGTTACGATGGAGTGTCAGCCGATGATCAACGAACAAGGTCGATAGATAATAACAGAGTTGTAGTATCATTCCCGAGATCCTGGCACTGTGGCGCTGGGGGCTGGCTTCGGCTGTCGATGTCTTAAGGAATGTTTCGCTCCACTGGTGGTGACAGGGCTTCTTTGCACAGGCCACTAAAAAAATAGGAGTGTAATTAATGATAGTGCGTGCACCTATTCGCAGGGGTTAGGTTAGGTTACCATACCCGGACGTTGACGGCTTCTGGCAAGCTTCCTTTATAAAAGGCGCGGAACATTCCGATCCTTCCATCCGGGTTTGCTTTGGCGGCCAATTCGAAGACAAGTGCCGGCTTATTCGTTGACTGCGAAAGATGAGAGGATCAGACCAGGCTTTCGTTTCAAACTTGGATTGGGGACTGGTTCCATTGGAATTTGGCGGGTAGAGCCCGACATTTGCGTGGACGGCGTCCCATGTTTTCCGGAAACCTGTTCCTGCCCCATCCCATGTTGAGCACGAGAAAACTGTAATTTGTTTGAGCCTGGGTCGTTTTCTCACCCGGTCGTACTGTTATTATCCGTAAGAAAATCTCCACCACGATATCAAGCCACGCAAGTCGTCGGATCTGTGACCAGCATCCACAGCTACCCATCCATAGCCACAAACGAGAGCTAACCGTATGTTTCTTGGTGAGGAAAGGACACGGCACTGGCTCAATATTCGTGATGCCGACAATGAAGCCATCAACGAGCGCCCAAGAAAAATTGTTGCTAATCGAGAGTTGCTGTGTTTTCTTCGTTTGTCCGCCTCGGATGACTGGCAGCTAACTCCGAGGCGGGCGGGCATAATGCATAATATGGCGTCTGCACAAAGCTGAGTGAGGCGGCGCTATTACGGATATGGCGCTTAATAATCAGCCATGATCACTGGGCCGCACCTGCCAATTCAATGCTAATTGCCAGGCAAAGTAGGTTGTTGGCGCTTCACAATCGATGACTCCAAATGCGCACAAGCTCATCAATAATTCGACCCTTGGGAAACTTGTGAATTGGCAGTACCTCAATCTGTATGCTGCGTCGAATATGGTTCTTCAGGATACCCAAATACGGCACCTCTTGATATAGTCCGGGTCTAGTATCCCTCGTTTTCCTCTGCTCCCGAACCTGCGGCCGTTCATGGGGGGCGACAGCGTCGTCCTGACATGGCGGAAACAACGCCTCCCGAAGAGCTCCCGGCTGATGCGGCCGTGGACCTCGAGCCCCTCTCCTGTGTATCCTGCCGTGCCAAGAAGCTCAAATGCGACCGCAGCAAGCCGGCCTGCGCTCGATGCGTCAAGGCCAGTAGCAACTGCCTCTATCCCGAATCACGTCGGAAACCAACATTCAAGCGGAAAAATGTCAAAGAATTGGAAGCCCGCCTAGGTAAAACTCTTGCGCAAATTCATTTCTGCTTTTCCTGAAATCACCAGCGCTGACGCTCTGGCTCACCATGTAGCCCAAGTTGAGGGCATGCTGAAGGACATTAATGGACGAGAGCCAAGCCAGGGCTCGACTGAAGATATTGAGCCGTCAGATGCAAACTTTGCCAATGTTGGTTTTGATTCTGGAAATCACATGCCTCATTTGACCCCGGACCTTGCCGCAGACCCTTTTATGGAACCGCAGCCTGGCAGCCAAGATGGACACACTCACAGTGATTCCCAACTCATTGGTCTTGGCATGACCGAGGCTTTGCCTCCCTTTGAGATCATCGAGGAACTGTAAGAACGACCAAACCTTTGTCTTCTCATGTCTTTCTGACAAGAATACAGACACGGCGTATTTTTTGCCGCGATTTATCACATGGTTCCCATCGTCCACTCGGGGAGGTACCTGGCCGCATTTTACGGCGATCCTTTGCGTCGCCCGGCCATGTGTCTTCAAAACGCCATCTGGGCACTGGCATCAATCGGTCATCCGAAATATGATGCCCATGCCGATATATTCTATCGCCGCTCGCGGCACTATATTCAAGCGGACGAGATGAGGGTGGGTATCGGCCTTTACCCTGCCACGAGCCAGCTGACTTGAGAATTAGGACGATGGCGAGCATTTCATCACACTCAATCATGCGCAAACTTGGGTGATTCTCGCGACTTTCGAGGCAAAGAAGATGCTCTTTACGCGGGCATCCATGAGCTGCTCTAGATCTGTGCGTATCTGCCAGATGATGGGTCTCGATCGGCTGGATGGTGGTATTGACGATCTACCTCCTGCTCTGGGGCCCGTACGGTCTTGGATCGAGCTGGAAGAGAGGCGTCGTGTTTTCTGGGGGGCTTTCGCTATTGACTGCCATGCCTCCATATCGACAGGCTGGCCCTACCTCATCAATGCAGAAGATGTAACATTCCCCTTACCAAGAGCCGGTGGATATCACGTTAACCAAGATGCCAGATTACGACACGACTTCCTGCATCCGAGGCCGCTTTCTCTTCCGGGGTGGAAGAGCAGACGGCTTACCTGCATGAAGTTTTTGAGGGTGCTTCCTACGCCGGTTTCGCTGGCACTGTCGTCACTTGCCAATTGTTCAAGTCGATACTACGACACGTGCACAGACCAAAACCAGACGATAATCCGGAGGATCTGGCGCATGGAGGTTTCTGGAGGCGTCATCGAGAGCTTGATAATCAACTCTCCAGTGTCTTTATGTTTCTCCCAGAAATATTCCATCTGCCGGCTCATACGCAGGATCCAGGCGCCGTGCATGTCAACCTCAACCTCCATGCATCCATCATTTGCTTGCACCACGCGGCACTGGAGCTTGCAGAGAAGCATCACCATTCACAAGCAATACTAGATGAGAGCATACGCCGTTTGAAGACCTCTGCTGATGAGGTGGTCGACATTGTCAAGATGACGGCTCACAGAACAAACATGTTTGTAAGTGCCAACTACAAACTCACTGTGCTTGCGAGCACATGCTAATATTTGCTGCAGAAGAGTCCAATGTGCGCAATAGCAATGTACTGTGCAGCGACTGTCTATATCTACGTTGCAAAGACCGACTCGTCAATCGACATCAGTCCGCGTGACGTGTCCAACCTTGAAATTATTGTCCATGCCATGGAGGCAATCAGCCGCCATAATCTAATAACCAAATCTCTTCTACGACAAACATGCCATGACATTGACGCGAATGGACTCGCTTCAAAAATCAGGTTTCCGGCACTTGCCAAATATCGCAAGCCGGAAACCCGCGGGCTGGCTAGCATTCCGCTTTTCGTGCGGAGCTCGGTCTCGCGCAACACGGAAATCATGCCCGTCTTGCCAGGAAGATTACCTCTGGAAAATCCCAAAGGCCATCGGATTGACCTCGACGTCGCACCTAGTGGCCACGCAACTGCCAAAAGACTCACAGGAGCTGACTGCTATCAGTGCATGACCGGGGACGTCTGTCGAAACGTTTCCAGGCACGCAGACCAGCCGGCAGTGGTAGACGTGTCCGACCATTACACTAACAAGCGTAAGAGGACCATGGACAGCCCTCTATCGCAGCTTCGGGATGGCAACATTGCGTCGACGCAAAACGTTGCTCTGCAGGGCAACACGCTCGAATCCAACCCGTGGAGGCGAGGTCCCAATAGCCTCGGCAGCGTATTTTCGCTCCCCGACCGCTCGTCGCCATCCAACACGGCCTCGCCGGTCCTTCACAACTCCGGTGCCTCGGCGGGCAGCAGCAACGAGTCCCCGGTGGCGGCCGGCGGCGGCCTCGGCACGAGCGCCGTGTTCGGGCTGGGCAACACGCCCGCGGAGAACCGCATCGACCTCCGCGCGTTCCAGGACCGCATGATCAACGCTCCGTGGCCTAGCCAGGACGAGATGTTTGCGGCGCAGATCACGACCTCGCTGATGGACACGGGCGAGTTGCCCGGGGGGATCAGCATGCCGTGGAATTTCTCTGCCGACGACCTGCCACCGTGGAACGGGCCTTGATGTCAGGGAATGCCAATGTATTGTGCTGGGTGGGCATGCCTGATGGCTAATTCGTGGGGGTGCTCTATATCTATTGATTTGGCGTATGCTGCTTTGTGTCATGGAGGATTGGACAGTCCATGGCGGAGGTATATATGGGGAATTTCTCTTCACTCGCTGATTTATACTGGGCAGAGATGGCGTTTACGGATACACTCCTAAGAAGTCTTTCTGTGTATGAATTCATCGTCATGTCTATAATAAATGATGACTGTCTCCTGGATATTCAAAATTTGATTGTAACCCAAAATGACTCCTAAACCCAACGCGGGTGAAATGTAAAACGCCGATGCAATGCTCCAAGAAGTTGGTTCCAAACACGGTGGGGGCCTAGGAGCGGCCGAATGCGCCCAAGGTAAAAATGGCAACGACGGTAATTGCCAAGTACCGTCGTTCCCATGTCGCAGATGAAGCCATGTTCCTCAACACAGGCAGTCCCGACTTGGCAGCGACCGGGTTGGGGGCCATGGTGGCGTCCGGGATCTGATTCTTGCCAGAAGGGATTTGCACCACGTCAGTTCGCGACGGCTTCGCGTCAAAGTTGCTCTGGGCCAACGAGACTTGATTGTTGGCCATGTCGTAGACGACATAAGCGCTGCGCATAAAGGTATCGCCAAGGACCACGGCCCCATTGCCGGAAGGGAATATACCAAAGAGACAGGCGGCGGTGCCGTCTTGCAGCGTTGGTTGGCTTCCAGTAGAAGTATAGACTGGTATCACGAGCTCCGCCAACAACACAGATATCGATGCTGGCTTGCTAAAGTGGAATGTCACGCTTTCGCCGCTGGGTCCCCCTCGGTTGCAGGGAATGACGGCAAGTTGCGATTTCTCAGACCAGGTAACGTTGAGGGTTTGGTAAACTTGACTGGCCAGGTCGTTGGGTAGATAGGTCAGAGATGAGCCTGTGTCAAGCAAAACAGCCAGTGCCATGTCGTCGATTATGGGCTTGGAGGCAGCGTCGAGTCCCGTCATGGTGATGAAGAATTCGCGAAAGACGGAGCCGGATTTCTGGATGGGGAGAGTTACCAGGCTCCCGCGGTATTGGGATCGATCAACGCCGCCAAATAGTAAGCTCCCTGTGGTTGAGTTGATGTCATCCAACCAAATGCTGTATGCGTTGGCGGCAATGCGCTTGTCTGTAAGCAATCGTGAGGGAAGATTGCCGTAGGGTTGGTGGCCAAAGCGAGCAGCTTGCACCTCGTTGGCGGGGTATCCAATTCCCAGAATACCCTGGGGTGAGCTGCTGGTGTATCCGATTCCAAACTGAAAGTTGTCGACGGTGGTACCGGCAAAGCGAAGTGTGTCGGTGGCATAGTCGCCGTGTGCGCTGGATCCATCCACGTAAGAAATGTTGAATTCACTGTTCAAGTATTCGTATGTAGAAGATGAATTGGCTGCGTATGTTCCCGATAGTTGACAATTCTTATCGGACGATTGACAAAGTTTTGAGCTGGCAGTATTTACCCAGAGATCGCTGCTGCCGGTGTCAAGATGGAGGCGCAGGTTTTGGGGTGGAGTGCCGAGGGTGGCATTGAAGAAGTAGAGGGTTTTCTGGATGACAGATGGACATTAGATCCAACGAGGATTTTCATTTTCAGCAAGGGAGGGGAGAGCCAACCATATTGTTCAATCCTGCCCCGACGGTTCCCTCGCGCTTCATGATTCGTTGCCTGTCATGAGCGGCGGGATCGGGTACGTTGCGGCGGTGGAGTGATAGGCGGACGACTTGAGAATCGCCCTGTTGTTGGCTGGGAGCAGCTTGTACACCGGGATGCCATTGTGAAAGACAGAAGAGTGTGGCTGATGCGGGTTGCCAGCGCATTTTCAACCAGTGCTCTGGCTGGGCAGGACACTCTGGTAGCTACTGAGGGAGACAGCGTGTGTGTTGAGGCAAGCGGGTAGTGGCTTTTTTGTGTGTAATTGGCAATATTATCTGGACAGTGGCAAGAAGGTACCGTACCGATGGCAATTGAAGTGAGAAAATTCGGTTTCTTGTCAGCTGGATGGTGATGGGGCGTTTGCAGCGTCGACGGGTATTCAGTATTCGGCAGCTTGGGTAAGTATGATGGGTAGCAGTGGCTCGGCCAAAGTAGTGGTGTTGTCAAGGAAAGTTGATGATGAAATTTGGAAACTTTGGTAATGATACCGTCTTGAAAAGAAAGGGAAGCAAGAGGAAGCAAGAGGAAGCAAGAGGAAGCAAGAAAATGGCGTGGCTATGGGAGTTGAGGTCCAAGGTGAGGTTCGTATGTGAAGCTATGGATGGATGGATGGATCGGTGGAGATGGTGCACGAGGGTTGAGCAGGGAGGGTATGCGTAGAAATGAAGGAGCAATTCGGTGCTTTTGGGGGGTTTCGTGGTTTCTGGTTTTGGTGATTTTCGATATCTTGGTATGTGTTGTAGTGACGAGGGACGACAAACGGAGAGACTGACTGACTGACAGATGAAGTGACGGACAGACTGACTGGCCGACGAGAATGTATGCATGCATGTACATGTATGTAGGGAGTATGTACTGGGGCATGTGAGCTCCGTACAAGGAAGGCACTTGCTTAGGTAGGCTGTACTTGGCAGTACTCGGTAGTACCTACTTGGACAGAACTGCAGGTAGGTAGGTAGCCACTAACAGGCAGGCAGTTGGCCGTTGGTATAATGACCCGGTTGGTTAATTGGAAATGCATTCTAAAATTGATTGGCCTGTTTGTCTTGCGACGACCAAGGTGCCATGAATTGTCCGACCCCTCTGCTAATGCCCTCGGTCATTCACTGCCGCTTTCCATGTCCTCTCTGTGTCCTCGTTCAATGCGCAATAAAATCCCATCCTCGAAACAAACTCGCTCAAATGCCAAGATTTAATGGAAGAAGCGGTCAACAGACGACAGGCGACAGACAGAGGCACCAACGATGGCACGGACAGTGAGTGAGTGGCCTCTCCGGATGCTCGGATGCGGCCGGAGACCAGTGTATCATCATCAGCAGCATGAGACGAAACCATGCAAAAGCCTGCTACACGTGTCGCAGTGCCTGGCTCAGGGTTTAGTCAGGGACAAGATTAGAGAGAGATGGGGGAGAGAGATGGCAGACAGAGATGGCAGAAAGAGAAGCAGAGAGAGAGAGCAGCTACCTGCCTATTATTAATACCTACTCATGTATCTACAGTAGGTAGGTGTCTGCTTACATGGCCGTTGACATTGGCGGGATGTCCTGAGAATAAGAAAAAGGCCCAATGCTTACGGGGGACGGAGTTTTAGTCCTCTCGTTACATACCTACATTGGCATTCCTATGTACAGCCACCGCCAACAATGTCCCATCCCTTCTCCCTTGAGCCCCAGACCCGGATCCCTCATGATTAACTGATCCGTCTCGCCTGTGTCTCAAGATAGCCGCCCCATCGATCCTGAGACAAAACAGGGCACAGTTGCTGATGCAAGACTAGGAAAACAAGGTTAAAAAACGTGGGGTTTTTTATTCTATTCTTGGTTTTTTTTAGTCTCAATCATATTAATGCATTGAATTGCTTTTATCTACTGTGCCTTGTCTAATGGGCGAGTTGACACAATGTTGAACAACAGGAGCTAGAATGATAATCTAGGACGGGTTTCTTTTATTTCTTCTTCTTTAGTAAAACAGGCGAGATCCATGAGAACAAGAGACAAGAACTATAATAACGCAAAACATATTGATATGCAGAGTAATAAAACCAGCACTGGCCAGCGCCCCAGTACTTCCTAGTCGTGCTACTTTCTGTACGACTCAGGGTACCTACCACCTGGATCCTGGAATCCCTGTGAGTAATTAATCTGCTTACTGCTCCTGGCAGCACAGTCAAAGGAATAGCAATCCCTGCAACATATCCCATATCCTATATCCCATATCCTATATCCCATATCCGACAGACTGCCATCACTCATCATGTAATGGTTGCTGTTACTACGTATATCGCATCTCCCAAGCAAGCCAGCAGCGCAACCAAAACAAATACTCTCATCTCACTCACTTGTATTATTTCTTGACTTGCTGAAACTTGATGAAAAAAAGGTCATTCATTTCCACTAGACACAGCGCTGCCTAGAAATCCACCATGCGAGCAAGCGCACGTACGCCATCTTTTAGGCAGACACATTTCAACCCATCGTCAGCCCAGGCTCCCAATATCGGCACATTTTTACTTCGGCTGCCTAAACAGCTGACACGCCGCTCTCTTGGCTTTCAGCCTCGATCCTGCCGTACTGGAACTCCTACCAACGGGTTGCCCTCTCTGCTCATGGGCTTGCCATTTAATAAGCCCGCCATGAGCCCGTCATGGCCACGACGCCCGACATTGTACCTCATCCGCTCAATACTTTTGGACAGTTTTTTTTTTCCTTTTTCGTGTTGCAAAATAGACCCAAAAAAAAAGGGGACAAGATGGATTACGAAATAATCGCAAGCATGGATCGCTGGTAAGTAGTTCAACAGGATGTGCCCGCGCGCACCCCGGCTTCCACGTCTCTAACCCGTCCTTGTCAACAAAGTCCTTCCTACGCCGTAAGAGAAACCCGTGACGGCTTGCTGACCTGGCCTTTGCCGAGACTGACGCCGGGCAGAGCTTCTTTGGCGCCATGGGCTGCGCCTTTGCCATCGTCCTCTCGACCTTTGGCGCGGCGTACGGCACCGCCAAGCCCGCCGCCGGCATCTTCTCCTCGGGCATCCTCCGCCCGGAGCGCCTCGTCCCCAACACGTACGTGGTCCGGTCTTATCTCTGCATCTGTCTTTGTCTCTTGCTCTCTTGCTCTCTTGTTCTCTTGCTCTCTGTACCCACTCTCTCTCTCTCCACAAGTCGACAACATCATCCCAGGAACATGCAACTAATCCCAACCTCACAAGACTCTGCGCCGTCATGGCCCAGATCCTCTCCATCTACGGCCTCGTCTGCTGCGTCGTCATGATCCCGACCCTCAACGAGAAGATGGCCGTCCACACCGCCTTCCTCCAGCTCGGCGGCGGCATCGCCGTCGGCCTCTGCTCCCTCGCCGCCGGCTTCTCCATCGGCATCTGCGGCGACGCCGGAGGTGAGTTTTGTCCTGCACCCCCCATCTTCTCTACCTTGCCGTCTCTACGGGTGCCCGTGCTGACACAGGAAAAAAAAAGTCCGCGCCAGTTCTCAGCAGCCCCGGCTGTACATGGGCATGGTCCTCATCCTCATCTTCTCCGAGGTCCTCGGGCTCTACGGCTTTGTTGTCTCGCTTTTGATGATTACAAAGTCAAAGAATGACGTGACCAAGTGCATTTACTAGTCCCATGGTCGCTGCAGCAGGGCACCCGCGTAAATTAATTCCTCTGTGGTTATGGGCAATGCTTGGAGAATACATGAATAATAAATCACTTGGTGTTGTACATGCTGAGGGCGTTCAACCGCCCGCGCTCCGTAAATGCTATATTGACCCTGGCATATGTATTTATGCACTTTCATACTTTATACTGCCCACTCATTCGTCTCTCCCTCGGCGATGAAGGGCTCGTCGATTTGTTTGATTGCAAAATCGCTGCACAGAATACTAGACAGTCACATTAGCAAATAATCTCACCACAAGTGCATCGGGACAGCGCTCACCAGGCCGAGGCCACCAGAGAATCCAACTCTGCCACAACAGCATCCCGTTTTGCGCCGCTGACGAGCCCTCTGTGAATCTGTAGCTGCAGGTCCTTGATGCGTCCCGACTTTCCCACGCCGGCCTGCTCCAGTACCCTGCGGCCCATGCAGTCCGAGTGAAAGGCGTGCTGGCACGGGAAGACGAAGAACTGCCGGCTGAGCAGTGGCAGGCCACACACGTAGCACTTCTCGCCGGGCTCCACGATGGCGTAGCGGTGGTCCAGCGCGGCAATGTCCATCTTGATGTTGGCCGCCGTCTGCGACGACTCGTCCATCTCCTTCTTGAGATCGTCGATGCTGCGGCTGTAGTCCTCCAGCGCCTCGCAAATCTCCTCTCGGAAGTCGTCAATCACCACAAAGTCGGGGAAGAATGGGATCAAGTCTTCAATCTTGAGCAGCTCGCACCGCCGCAGGAATTCAATCGCCGACTTGATGCCGTCCGACTGCGAAATCACCTTGCGCGCAACCGCAAGCCACAGTCGCTTCCGGAGCTGCGGGTTTGACATGGGCCGGTCCGCAATCACGGCCGCCAGCTCTACTTCGTTGTGTGAGAGGGCCAAGTCCACCGCCTGCAAGTACTGCCCCATACTGGTGTAGATGTGGACGCACGAGAGAGTCCGGTGGTGCTGGATGCATTGACGCAGAGCAAAATCCGGGTCATACCGCGGCTCGTCACCCTGTGCTTGAAAATATGAAAGTAACCCAGATTCGTCCTTGGACGGGTTAGAGGCGTAGATGGAGATGAGTGTGTTGTGGATAGCAGAGTCCTTGGAATTGAGCTGATGAATGGCGTAGTTGAGATACCGGATTGCTTGATTTTTCCCATGTGCTTCGTTAGGATATGAACGGCTATACTCAAGCAACGCTGGAATCAAGCGTCTTGGCTTGAGGTCCGCGTGTCGCATCAGGATCTCGACAGTCTCCTGTGGCGCATGTGTCATCAGAACGGTGCTGTAACGGTAAAACGCTTCCGGGTCCGTCTGTCGCTTCAATACGTCCAGGACTCGGCTCCAATTCTCGCGCAGTACCCAATATGAGAGCACATACTGGTAGTCGTTGACCGAGTTGGCGTAAAACAATAGTTCTTCTTCCCGTCCATGGCTGCTAATAATATCGTACACTGTCTTCTTGTCCAGATCATTTTTAGAGCGCACAACGAATTCCTGGAACTGTTTTCTCACGCTTTGGAGGAGCTTTTGGGATTCGCTGGCGTTGAGCGATTCGGATAGTTCCGCCTGCGTACCGATGGTGTCGTCCAACGAGTTGAGCTTGGCCATGAAGATTTCGATGAGCCAGCCGGCAATCATCATTCTCTGCATAATTGCCGTCCGCTTGGTCGCAGCCAGCTTGGTAAGCAGAAAACTGCGTAGTGCGTCATGCTGCCCATTATCAATCATCTGGAGGGCCACGTCCTCGAAAGGCTTGTTGCTGTTTCCGTAAAGGGCTGCCGCCTCTTTCCAATTTCCCTTCTTGGCCATGTAGTCTCCGTAAGCCGCAGCGACAGTCTCTTTCTGGTCCTGGCCACGCGCCTGCTGGAGCGCCGCTTCAAAATGCTGCGAGTCCATCAAGATCTTCCAGATGTTGCGGTCTTCGTCGTTTGGCACGATCTCGAAGACCTCTTGCCCTGTAAATAGCCAAAATGTGTACTTTTGCATGTCGACCGCAAAGCCAATCGTTCTTTGACCACTCTTCAGAACATCGTGTTCGGATATTGTTTCGCCCGTAAGGCGATTGATAGTTACGACTCGACCTCCAAGCAAGCAGATGATGTGCCACTGCGTCAATGCCATGGCATCAATGTTATCTGGTCCCGCCTTCTTTTTACCTGATGGGTCTGAAAAGATCTGAGAACGTGAAAGCGTCTTCGACTCCGCAAAAACCTTGGAGCCAAGGGTCTGTTCAGCCGGTGACTCCAACAGAGTTCCGTGGAAGATGCCTTGCGAAGAGAGCCAAGCGTAGGCCTTCTCTTGCTTTTGGTCTTGGTATGGCTCGGTCTCTCGCGGATCAGGTGATATCGCCAACGAGGAATGCGCTGCCGCCGAGTTGCGCGAGATTTCATGGATTATCGGGTGTTCTGACTCAAACAGCCGCGAGTACACAGAACCACTGCCATCGCTACCAGTGCTTATCTTACCAACAAGGTGAAACAGCCGGCTTTGTGTAGCTATGATGACTCTGCGCAAGTCCGATCGACCGTCCAAATTATCGACCCAAAGGCCTGTGATGGGTCCGTCCGGGAGCTTATGGAGATTCTTCAGGTGCTTGACTTCCTTTTTGTAAAACTCGTTGGACACTTCGATAAATGTTTCGTAGATATTGCCGTCAGATGCGCCTATAAGGATTTCTCGGGTAGATGCAGTGGGCAGGGATGGGTTCCATGCTATGCTTTCGATCGGCACGCCGCGGAGTCGTCCTAGTGGCCGAGGCTGACGCGACTGGGAGTGAAGATAGTAGTTTTCGCCGAGGGATGTGCAGATAATTAGATGCGATGCGGTAGGGTCGAGGAACATGCGGGAAATCACGCCAACTTCGGATGTTTTCTTGGGGAGGTCGATGTCTGGTCAACGTGTCAGGGACTCGCTGAGAGCGCGCCAAGTATGGTAAATCCGGCACACACCATCAATATCTTCTGGTCTATTCAGATCGATGCGTAGAATTCTGCCGTTCGACAGGGCCAGGATCATGACATCGTTGGCGACTTGGGCGGCGACAAAGTCGGCCGTTACTGAGAAGCCGAGTTGCGCCGCCTCCACGGTGAAGATGGGCAGATCATGGCCGTTCGCTCCAAGCTCGTTGGCTGGATTGAAGCCATCAATGAGATCGAGAGCCATGGCGGCTATCGGATCCGCATAATCGATGCGGTGATGGCTGAGACGGCAATTGTGGTGGCAGCGACAGCTTCGGCGGTTGAGGTATGCACTATCTGTAGCTACAAGGTCCGACGTTATGACGCTCGCTGGGAGTACCAGTAGCTACTGAGACCCCATCAATAATGCTTGGCCCTAATATCTGTAACGTTTATAGTACTAATTAGTCGCGGTCATACGCAACAACCTGCGGGTCGCGTGGCCAAATGGCAAGGCGTCTGGCTACGAACCAGAAGATTGTGGGTTCGATCCCCACCGTGACCTTTCTTTTTTGCCGTTAAAAAGGATCGCCAACTTTTTATGGACCGCTCGCGCACAAGTACCTATTAAGTTCTAATAAGAGGCATTTTCAACATCTCAACCAACGGTCGCGTGGCCAAATGGCAAGGCGTCTGGCTACGAACCAGAAGATTGTGGGTTCGATCCCCACCGTGACCTGTTCTTTTTGCAGCTCAGCTTGGTCAAGTTTCCTGTCGACTTGACACTTGACTACTAACAGCTGTGGTTGTTGTAGTTGCGGCTTCTTTTTACAATTCGACGATAGAAGAGGAGCGTTTTAACGGTCTTTGGCATCCGTACAGCTCCCCAGTCTCATGCGGAAGTGGGTGTACGGGGGCATTACCTATATACCATTAATTCCCTGACTAAAGCGGCGGGAAATAATTAGATAATTATTGCTACTACACGGGGAAGTGCTTGTAGCTTGTATGTATGTATACATTATCTATCATTAATTCCAAAATAAAAGCGGCTGGCAATAATGGTAGGTATGGTCCATGTACGTGGTAGTTATCATTTCCCACCACAATTTACTGACTAGCATGGTGGCCAATAATAGCAGTCAATAATGTACATGTACTTGGCTCGTCACTCGTTCATCATGTCATGATTTTTCGGCCTCAAAAAGTGGTCTTCTGGTGTCTGAGGCATTATTATTAACGTGGTTCGCTGTTCTGCGCCGGTTCGGTGGTTTATAAATAACTAGTGCTGTGCTGAGTCTTGGAGAGGAGAGGGGCGGCGGCAGGAAACTGAAAAGTACCAACCACACAACAAGATATCGAGACAGCCCCGGCGCTGCTGATAAAAACTGCCACGGATGATGCCCTCTGATAGCAAGCCCATAGTGGCGTATCTAGGACCTACTGCATCATATTCTCAACAGGTATGGCTAATATGGTGCATCATTAAACTGGGAGCTTGGGTGTACTAACGCTTAACTAGGCGGCCCTGCAAGCCCTTTCGGAAGATGTTTGGTATCTGAAGCCAGTCACCACCATCGACGGTAAGTACGGACTGGCATTATGCCTTGTTGTACATGCAGCGCAGGCACTGTTGCTCACGCGGGGACCATGACTAGACGTCTGCGACGAGACACAGGATAAGCACGCGCTGCTGGGCGTGGTGCCGATTGAAAACTCAACCAACGGCTCCGTTATCTTCACGCTAGACGACCTGGCAGATCGAGATGGACGCTACAAAGACATTTATGTCAACGGCGAGGTGTACGTCGACGTCCACCACCAACTGCTCGGCCACAAGAACCCGGATGCAGCGAAGCCCTCGGACCAAGGGTCAAGCGGCGCGTCCACGCCGACGGTAGCGGACCCGACGCCCACCAAGCCCAAGAGCAAGCCGCTGGAGAACCTCGACCACATCACGAAGCTGTACTCGCACCCGCAGGCGTTTGGGCAGTGCACCCACTTCATCTCAACCTACCTCAAGAACGCGGAGAAGTTTGACGTCAGCTCGACCAGCAAGGCGGCGGAGCTGGTGGCGACGGACGCGAGCGGCGCCTCGGCGGCCATCTCGAGCAAGCTGGCGGGCGACCTGTACGCGCTGGACACGCTGGCGGCGTCGATCGAGGACCGCGACGACAACACGACGCGGTTCCTCGTCATCGGCACGCGGCCGACGCTGCCGCGGGAGTTTCCGCTGCGGCAGGACCCGGCGCGGCGGACGGGCACCAAGTCGCTGGTCACGTTTACGGTGCCGCACAGGTGCCCGGGCGCGCTGGCGGACATCCTCGGCTGCTTCCGCGAGTTCCAGCTGGACCTGACGAGCATCAACAGCCGGCCGAGCCTGCTGGGGCCGTTCCAGTACATCATCTTTGTGGAGTTTGAGGGCCACAGGCTGGACGACCCGGACGGGCGGGTGGGCAGCGCGCTGGAGAAGATTGAGAAGATGGCGCACAAGTTTAGATGGCTGGGGAGTTGGTACACGTATAGGTGATCTACGGAGTGAGGGGAAAGGTATCATGTGTGAAGGTTGATGTGTAGAGAAAGAGAGGGCTTCTGTTGGCGTCGGCTGGAGACTGCCGATCATGCTATGGATGCCGAGCACGACCGAGAACATATCTGGCAGACTCATGCATGGCTTTTGTGTCGGGTAATAATAGCCGTTGTAGGTTAAAAAATAGGTAAATGGTGTCACACGAAATAAAACAAGAACACCAGGCTTCTACTAGGTATGTGGTACAGCAGGCGAAACTCAGCTCCTGTTTTACAAATGAACAACAGCTGACGGTGCTAGCTGGGGGTTGAAAGAAAGTCCATAGAAGAATGATTCTTGACCGCGAATATTTCTAAACTACTCTATGTTTTTTGACAGGATTTTGCGTTTATCTCATGTAGCCAAGATGAGATAGCGTAGCGCGTGGTAACCCCGCGTTATTCCACGACAATAAGCCAACCAGCCACTGACGTAACGTCGGGGGTTCGGCTTTGGTGTAGTCAACTTGGGAGTGTGCAGTGTTGCATGCTGCGAAACGATTCCCCAGGATTCCTCGGGACGCGAGGGCGGCTGACAGCATGATTGTGGTGAGGTCGGATACTAACATAGTGGGCAACATGCCGGACCAGATGGTCCCTGATACGCGATTGTCTTGATCGTCTGAAGCATGCGGGGAATCGGGCAGCAGGTATTTGTCCTGCAGCAAATTGATGCATATGCAACCTTATCTGGGCCAAAGGCTTCCAGCAATAAATCCGGGCAGCTCTTGCAATGTCAGGTGGTAGGTACTTTTAAAACCCCCATGATCACGGCTTTATTTAGCAGGTAACGCAGTGAATACGGAGCCCGCGGCCCGCCCGCGAATGGATATTGACGGTTGAGTTATTAGTGAGTACCTAGTGAGTGGCCTATCACGACGGCGGCCTGGCCGCACGGGGGTTCCGTTGAGCGGGGGACAAGCAAACGAGGCCAGTGAGGCTAAGGTAGTGAGGTTATGAAGGATGAAGAGGAATGAAGCCCCTCGAAACAATTCATCGTCTGGGTTGAATGGGATGACCTGGGGGACTTTTGGGGCGCCCAGAGGCGTGCTCAATGGAAAGAATCACTGGGTTGTCAGCGCTGACAGTCAACCAACCAAAAAGATGCCAATTGTCCTGACAGACATTCATACTTAGTAGTACATTAGTACCTGGCACAAGTTTAAGCTTTTAGAGGCCTAGCACCTAACTAACTAACTATTTAGCCTTGCAGCCGGCGGGCAGCGACGGGAATCTTTACTGTTGGATTAGCAAGTACCTACTAACAACCTCCGAGCCAGTTATTTGCCAGGTGCTAGGTTCTAGTTGAGTACCTGTTACTACCTATAGTACTCAAGTGGCCTTGTTTGATGGTTAGCGGTTTGGCACATGGTCGTCTCCAGCTGCATGGGTTAGTTAGAACTTGGCGCTGTCCCCCAAAGCCCTCCACCAGCCCAGCCAGCCCCAGCCGACAAACTTCAATGCCAAGCGCCAAGCCAGCTCTTGACAGAAAGCGCCATCATCATCTTGGCTGGCCGCTGGCTGTGGCTTGTGGCTTGCAGCAGGTTGCAGTTGGCAGCTTCCGGGCTCGTGGCTGGCTATAACTGGTTGGCTGCCAATCCCATCCGGCTGCGCTGCGCTGACAGACTACAATCCCCAAAATCCCCAAATCCTTGAAATACGCCCGCCCGCCTCCCCGCCCCAAGCCGCACTTTTTACTTTTTTTCTTTCCTTTGTTTCCCTCGTGTGCCATGTCTGCTCTCCCGGACAATTCTATCCTCTCGAATTTCTATTGACTTGTTGCCTCCAAACAGCCAACCCAAACCAACCCGATCCCTGATGCAACCGTTTGCACCACCCGCCTCGACTTAATCCGGCGACCATACCTACCTACCTACCTACCTTTGCTTCTCGGCCGGATTTCTCATACGCGGAGCCCCTCCGACAATCGCCGCACCGTCCTGCGACCCGGAGGTGGTTCTTGCGACTCTCAAAGCTGCATTCTTACCTGTCCCCGACTGCAATTCTCTTATACGCGCAACAGAGTTGTCCTGGCGCCTGCACCGTTTCCTAGCAGCCGTTCACCTCCCCCACGTGGACCCGGAACTCTAAGTCGAGCCAATTCCCGGGTGAAAGATTCCAACCGTGATTGATTCAATTCGCGTGTCCTCTCGAATATACCAAAGGTCAACCTGCACTGCATTCTCGGTATCCAACATGGCGCAACTACCCTCATACCAGGATGCCGACGCTGCGCACCTGGACAAGAAGCTCGCCAGCCCCGAAGATCGCCAAGCTACGGTTGGCGATGTTCGCTCCATCCATAGCGGCCAGGACGTGCTCGGTATGCAGGATATGGACCCGGCACTGACTATGAAGATGCACCTTGTCAACAATGTAGGTCTCCTTCGCCTCTCGCCCAGATGGTCATGTTGCGGACTTGGGCGCTACCTTGCACTGTCGCGCCACGACCACCGTACGCCAGCGAAATTTGAAAGCTGACTTGTTTCGATAGGCAATTGACGAAATCGGATGGACCAATTACCACCTCAAACTATTCTTCCTCAATGGCTTTGGCTACTGTGTGGATTCCATGATTCTCCTCTTCCAGTCCGTCATCGCCGGCCCCGCCTACAAGGAGTTTGGTTCCCATGGCTACAAGAACGCCCTCACAATTGCTGTCTATTCCGGCATGTTTACGGGTGCCCTCTTCTGGGGATTCAGCGCCGATGTCATTGGCCGCAAGTATGCCTTCAACATCTCCCTCTTCATCTGCTCCGTCGCCTGTATCGTCGCTGGCGCCATGCCCAACTGGGCCGGCCTGGCCTTCTTCATCGCACTCCTCGGCTTCGGTGGCGGCGGTAACCTCGTCATGGACACAACCGTCTTCCTCGAATACCTACCCGGCAACAAGCAGTGGCTCGTCACCTTCATGGCCGCCTGGTGGGGTTTCGGTCAGGCCATCTGCGGCTTCATCGCCTGGGGCTTCCTCGTTCCTTCCAAGTGGAACTGTCCCGACCAAGGTCCCTGCAGCAAGGCTGACAACTGGGGCTGGCGATATGCAATGTTTACCGGTGGTGCGCTCGTCTTAGTCATGTCCGTGCTTCGTATCTTTGTGATTCGTCTCAAGGAGACGCCCAAGTATCTGCTCGGCTCCGGTGAAGACGCCCTCCTCGTCGAGAATATTCAGGCACTGGCCAAAAAGTATAACCGCACCTGCTCGCTCACTCTACAACGCCTCGAGGCTTGCGGCTCTATTCGATCCTCTCACAGCAAGAGCAGGTTCTCAGTCGGCGAAACCCTGGTTCACTTCCGCGGGCTCTTCTGTACCAAGAAGATTGGCCTTTCGACAGCCTTAATCTGGCTTTCTTGGATGCTGATCGGTCTTGCTTATCCCCTCTTCTACGTATTCCTACCGTAAGCCATTCTTCTCAGCGCTGTACACGTATGAACAACACTGACCCAGCTCCAGAACCTACCTCAAGAACCGAAGTGGTGAATTCCAGCGATCCGTTTTTGAAACCTGGCGCAACTATGCCCTCACCAATGTTTGCGGTATTCCCGGCCCCATCATTGCCGGGCTCATGTGCAACACGCGCTTCTTTGGTCGCAAATATACCATGGTCGTTGGATCCCTTCTTACCATGGCTTTCTTCTTTGCCTACACGGCCGTCAAGACTTCGAACCAGGACGTTGCATTCTCTTGCATTATTGCTTGCGTCCTGAATATCTACTACGGCACGCTGTATGCGTACACCCCCGAGGTCCTCCCCAGCGCGCACAGAGGCACCGGCAACGGAATTGCCGTTGCTCTAAACCGCATCATGGGTATTATTTCCGCAGTCATCGGTACTGTGGCTGATACGTCAACTTCGGCGCCCCTGTACGTCTGTGCTGGGATCTTCATTGTGACTGCTGTTATTTCTGCCAGCTTTCCATTTGAGCCTTATGGCAAGCGAAGTTCCTAGTTGCTTTCCGCGAAATGGCGTTTGGTGCGATTTAGTTTCTGGCTGTATGATCTGTACACACGATACGATGCGATACCTTGGTTAAGGCTGGAGTTTTGTTGGTTGGCCCCGTGGCTCTGTAAATGTGCGAGGCATTGGTCCCAGATGTATTCTATTGAAATAACTTTGAAATGCTCAACTGTATCCACCTGTGATGCATTTGTTGTCGATGTCTTTGCGTATGCCTCTGGTTGAGTGTTATTTGGTTGGCTGACTAAGAGAGGGCGGTTCGGTGCAAGTGGCGAGGGCTAATAAGCAAGGGAAAGCACCAGCTTTGCTCCTTCAACACCACCCAACCATCTGCTCGGTGCATAATGCGCCTCCTTGCAGGATTAAATACCAGAAAGAAAAATACGCAAGAGTAAGATGAGCTTAGCGGTGGGATGCAACATGCTGCGAGCATGTCGCAAATGTCGACAGCCATTTAAGGTCCCGGGTATCATCTCATATTCATCACAGCCTGGAAACGGCGCACCTCTCGACAGCTCGGTGGGCACTCACAAGTCTGGAAATAATCCAGAAAACGCGAATAAGGCGAAAACCAGTGAACCGGAAGAACTGGGCCCGTTGGCACGTCGTCTGCAGGAGGCGACGGAGGAGGCACTTTTTACTGGAGGCAGAGCAGGGCGGCAGGCAGTACAGGATGCAGGGTTTTCCGAGGAGCTCAAGGAGAGGCTCATGAGTAAAATACAGGGCGAAAAGTTTGAAAATGACTTTGCCGAGGCACTGGCGGAAGCTGGTGTCACATCCAAGGGCGAAAAATTACGCAGCGGCTCGTTCGGCACACACCAGGCATGGGCGGGGGAAGAGCGGACAGAGGATGCTGTGCTACGGATGCTGGATGATGCAAAGAAGCCGCTCAAACCAGAATTACGAGGCAAACCGATCGATACACGGCTGAAGCGTGGGCCGGCACTGAGCCCAGGACAGAGAGCAGCCTCCGCGCGGGACAGGGCGTCAGCGTACTCGGGCATGGGAATGAAGGAGAGCCCGGGACTCAGCTCCAAGGAAAAGGAAGAGATGAGGAGGCAGTTTCGGGAGCGCTTCGAGCCTGAGGGCCGGATAGCACCGGCTTCCATCTCCGCCATCGCGTCCATGGCCAACGAGCGCATCGAGGACGCCATCGCGCGAGGGCAGTTCAAGAACATCCCGCGGGGCAAGGGCGTCGAGCGCGACTCGGGAGCCAGCAACCCGTTCGTGGAGACGACCGAGTATCTGATGAACCGGCTGATCCAGCGCCAGGACCTGGTGCCGCCCTGGATCGAGAAGCAGCAGCAGCTGGTGCGCGAGGCCGACGCGTTCCGCGCGCGCCTGCGCAGCGATTGGAAGAGGCATGCGGCGAGGCTCATCTCCTCCGAGGGCGGGACGCTGGCGGACCAGGTGTGCCGGGCGGAGCGCTACGCGGCGGCGGAGCGCGCGCACAACCCGCAACGGCGCCGGACGTCGGACCAGATGGCGGTGTCGGCGGCGGCAACCGACGACCCCGTCATGGGCGGCGGGCCGCAGCCGTTCGAGTCGGTGGAGGAGCCGGCGGATGCCGGGGCCGCGCGGCCGTTTCGGGATCCGGCATGGGAGGCGGCGGAGGCCAAGTACATGACGCTGGCGGTGGAGCGGCTCAACGCACTGACGCGAGGATACAACCTGATGGCGCCGGAGCTGGCGAGGAAGCCGTACTTTTCACTGGAGAGGGAGCTGGCGACGTGCTACGCGACGGTGGCGCCGCTGGTGGCGGGCGAGATTAGGAACCGGGGGACGACGAGGGCGACGCGCTCTTCACCGCTGAGAGGGGGGCAGGTCGGGACTGGGGATGGGAGCACGATGACGGGCACGGGGGATGCGACGGTTCATGTGGAGGGAGATGAAAAGGCGTTTGGGTTGAAGGAGTGGTGGAGAGACTTTTGGAAGACGTAGACGGGAGGGGATTTGGGGACGGCAAGACAGCAACTGTGTACATCAGAATGGTAGAGGGTATATCCGTGCGCTCATGTGCCAGGACGAGCATATAGAAATGCATGCTACATTGTAATAGGTCAAGGTTCGACGCCAAATACCGGGTTGACGTAACAGGCGCTGTGAGAATCCGGGGTCCCGGGCACATCGGCTATTGAACCATTATTCGAGTCGCCAATGAAAAGGCTCCCATTCCCAAACCTTTGAAAACGAAAGCCAACAGAGGAATGGGGGTGGCAAGCCACAATAACGGGAGCGTAGCCGCAAAACTACCGCTTCTAGAAGGAAGCTGGGGAGTGGATCGAGGGCGTTTTCTTGTCTGAGCCTTCAAGATCTCGGCGGGCGAGGTTTAGGAGCTGGAAAAGGAAGGTTTCGGCGAAGGAGCACCGTTCAAGGAAGATGGGGCGTGACTAGCGCCGGCGGGAGTATACCAGAATAGGAAATCTTTCAAAGCTTCTCCACATTTTGGTTCGCGAAGGAAAAGACGTTGCCTGACCGCGGTAACAGGAAAGGTAACCCTGGGGTGCATGGGCTTGTTTCTAATTCGAAGAATGATTACCCCAGACGAAGCTAATATCGAACATGTGGCATTCGTCCAATTTTTTTTTTGCGGGTGAAGATCCTGGGGTAAACGACGACGACGACGACGACGAACGACGACAACGATGAACTCCAGCGTGCACAACCGCACTTGCTTGTTGCCGGGCCTACTTGTCCTCCGAGCACTAACAGTGAAAAATTTTCTACTCGGCATTTTTTTCTCTCGCACCACTATTAAATAGAGGGACTGGGGATTGGGTTGTACAAGGTAGTTCTTCTGCATACGACATCGGGACTTTAATTGATTGTGAGACTTTGCGAATGGTAACATCCAGTTCTAAACTAGCCGGAACCGAACCGCCTTACTCTAATTTTTCTCTATCTTCTTAACAGTGTCGTAAAGTAGCCGGCGGTAATTGAAAACTGAACGTGACATGACATATGCGTGAACCTGAGGCGCCATGGCTTGTGCATGGTGGCGCGCCGCCACGTTTGGGGGTTGCTCATGGGTGAGGGAAAGAAAGCAATGCAGCGTTGCTGATTCTTGAAGTCGATAGTTGCCATTTGGATATTCTCAAAATCACGAAATACTGTGATGCTTGTGGGAGGTATTTTTTAATTCTCAGTATACAGGGGATAGATATCCTTTGTCAGACCGGCCAGCTGTCTGCCCGTGTGCTCTACTCTCGCTACTTTTAAGCCTTGTTGCAGGCACTACTTTTTAGTACAGATAGTGGCATGCATGACTCTCCCCACACTCTTCAAGCCGCTAATAAGCCCTCGCTGCTTTCAAGGCAGGAACCTGGGTCGAGAACAGTTTAAATTTCTCGTTGGCGATCCCATCTTCCTCCTCTTCCAATAGTCAAAGCCGCCACAAAAATCACGGCGATACCTTCTACTTTCCGCCCCAGCCCTCTATTTCCTTTCCCACCATCCATCCTTGCCAAGAGACCGACCGCTGGGTATAAGAAGCCCGCTGTGGAACCAATCTCCTCCGTTGGCTTCTCGCGGCCCTACATCGACGCCGACTCGACTCGCCCCTTTCTCCCTCTTTCCTCAGCTTCTTCTCTCTCCGAGAGTAGTCTCTCTCACCTTGTTCTGTTTCTTGCAAACAACACCACGTACCCGTCTCCCGCACAGGCTGCACATCAACTCCTGGTCACGGGCGCCCTTCTTTCCTGCCATGGGCTCTGAAAAGGACGTCAACGTGCAACCCGTAGAAGACGTTGCGGCCGAGACCGCTCACCCGGCGACGATGAGCAAGGAGGCGGACAATGTCAACAGCCGCGTCATCGACGGCGCGCGCGCGGCGGCTGAGAAGGAGCGCAAGATGACCCTCCTGCAGGGCCTGCGCCTCTACCCCAAGGCTGTCGCATGGAGCGTCCTCATCTCGACGTGCATCGTCATGGAAGGCTACGATGTTACTCTGGTCAACAACTTTTGTGGGTGGCAGTGTTGTGAGTGGCAGAGATGGCGAGCGCCATGACTAACAGGCGGCTCCCTAGATGCTTTCCCCCAGTTCAACAAAAAGTATGGTGAGCTCACCGACAAGGGCACATACGAGGTTCCGGCGCGCTGGCAGGCCGGGTTGAGCAATGTAAGTGCGACGTCCCAGCACCTGCTCGACTCATTTCTGTTTGGTATGCAAGTCTAGTCTAACCCGCACATCCTAGGGCGCCCAAGTCGGAGAAATCATTGGTCTTTTTATCAATGGTTTCGTTTCCGAGCGCTTTGGCTACCGTTGGACCGTCATCGGCTGCCTGACCCTCGTCGCCGCCTTCACCACCATCTTCTTCACCGCGCAAAACGTGCAGATGCTCCTCGTCGCCGAGATCCTGTGCGGCATCCCCTGGGGCATCTTCCAGACGCTGACCATTACCTACGCGTCCGAGGTGTGCCCCGTGGCGCTGCGCGGCTACCTCACCACCTACGTCAACTTTTGCTGGGGCCTGGGCCAGGAGATTGGCATCGGCGTCATCTTCTCCATGCTCAAGCGCGAGGACGAGTGGGCGTACCGGATCCCGTACGCGCTGCAGTGGATGTGGCCGCTGCCGCTGGCGGTCGGCATCTACTTTGCGCCCGAATCGCCGTGGTGGCTCGTCCGGCGCGGCAAGATGGACGAGGCCAAGCGGTCGCTGCTGCGGCTAACGAGCAAGAGCGAGGAGAGCGAGTTCGACCCGGACGAGACAATCGCGATGATGGTGCACACGACGGCGATGGAGGAGAAGATGACGGCGGGGGCGTCGTACTGGGACTGCTTCAAGGGCGTGGACCTGCGGCGCACCGAAATCGTCTGCATGGTCTGGGCGATCCAGAACCTGAGCGGCAACTCCTTCTCCAACTACTCGACGTACTTTCTGAAGCAGGCGGGCCTGACGGACCACGACTCGTACTCGTTCGCGCTCGGCCAGTACGCCATCAACATGGTGGGTGTGTTCGGCGCCTGGGGCCTGATGTCGATGGGCATCGGCCGCCGGTCGCTGTACCTGTACGGGCTCTGCGGCCTGTGCAGCATGCTGTTCGTCCTGGGCTTCCTGGGGCTCGTGCCCGAGGCGCAGCGCAGGGAGGGGGCGCTGGCGACGGGCGCCGTCATGGTCGTATGGGCGCTCTTTTACCAGCTCACGGTCGGCACCGTGTGCTACTCGCTGGTGGGCGAGCTGTCGTCGCGTCGTCTGCAGATCAAGACAGTCGTGCTCGGCCGAAACTTGTAGTAAGTAAAAACCACCCGTCATCTGCAGCCAAAATGGTGTGTCATGTCTAACTGGAGGGGTTACTTGTGCAGCAACATCGTGGCCATTGTCAACAACGTCATCACGCCGTACATGCTCAACCCGACGGCGTGGAACTGGAAAAACTACGCGGGCTTCTTCTGGGGCGGCATCTGCTTCCTGTGCATCGTCTACGTCTACTTCCGGCTGCCGGAGCCGCGGGGCCGTACGTTTGCGGAGCTGGACGTGCTGTTTGAGAAGGGCGTGAGCGCGCGCAAGTTCGCATCGACCGAGGTGGACGTGTTTGGCGAGACTGTCGAGCAGGAGGTGATGAATGCGTACGACGAGGTGGATCGCGGCAAGGGACAGTTTGTTTGAGCGTGGATGAAGCGAGGGGGATCGTAATGAGCAGGGTTGGCGTTTCAATGTAGCATAGCATGCAATTATGAAGAATTTTATAACGCTCGATTTTAGTGGTTCTGTGGTGTTGTGAGGATGTGTTGGCAACTACTCTTGCAGGGCTGTTGTTGGTGACGGCTGAGCGGTGTGTGACTCTTGTAGAATGTGGTGATAGTGGATAACGAATATGCACTCGTTACCAAGTCATCATTAGTGGACATAATAACACAGCTACATAAGGTACATAGTTGGAGATGCCGCGGCCTCCGAGCATCGCCGGCAGCGCTCCGACGACCCACTGAGTTGGACTCGTGCAGTGGATAAATAATCCGCTACAGGGGCCAAGGGACAAGGACAAGTGTGCTGGCGGTTTCACCGTTGCACCGTTTTACCGTTTGGTCTCCGTCCTGGACCGACATTGATCACCAACTTTGGTGCGGCAGAAAAGAACAATTATTTAGCTCAAGGATAGACATTTTAAAGACTGGGCTAAGACAAGGGGTCTTGCATAATAAGCCGGCGGCTCTGCAGGTGCCGGCGTAATATGTGCCTTGGGTGTCAGTAAGAAAAGCGGTGCCTGCCGTCAGCCACAGTGAACGAAGCGTCAACTTATAGTACCTGGTACCTGCGACCTTGATGGTGGTAGGGAAGGACAGATCAGAGAGTTCGTTACAAACTATTAGCTAACTTGTGAATAAATAGAAAGATTCTCTGTGTTGGAGTACAAGCATTAAAGCAGGCCCTTGCACAGGCGGTAAAAGGTAAAACAGCTCACCCCATCCATCAATCACGCATCACGCCCAGTAACTTGTCAGTATTAGACTCATCGCCCATCCCGAGCATGTCCGACCCACCCCCGATATTTACCACTTGTTTTTTTTTAGCTCGAGTCATCTTTTTCTGCCCTCGTTGACCAACTAACTAACTGGCTGCACATTCGACTGCCTCTCACCTCTGACCCCCCCCCCAAAACGCCCGACAACAAGCTTTGTCCACTCCCGCCCCCCCTTCAACCCCCGTATCGTTCAAGTGTAATCAGATCTTTCTTCCCTTTTCCTCCTCCTCTCTCTATACCTTCTCATCTCCTACATTTCCTTCCTTACCCTCACACCACCCCAATCATACACCATGCTGTCTACTCTTCGCATCGCCAGCCGCCAGGCTACCCAGCGCACCACCCTCGCCGTCGCTGCTGGTCGCGCCGCCGCTTCCACCTGGGCCAATGTCCCTCAGGGTCCTCCTGTGAGTGAATTGATCAAGCAAGTCTGGCCAATTGTCATCATTGTCGAAACTAATGTCTTTCTGTTGATGATAGGATGTAAGTCTGGTTCTCGTTCGCGCTGCTCGGCTACAAATTCTAGCTCGGCTGAAAGTTGTTGTGTGTGTTGTTTGCCATGTTGCTAACCATCTGCTCTTCGCTTGCGCACTCAGGCCATTCTCGGTATGCCACCCCCAAAGCAGCCTGAATTAGTCGCAATCACTAACAAAACCTTGTTTCTAGGCATCACTGAAGCTTTCAAGGCCGACAGCTTCGACAAGAAGATCAACCTCGGTTCGTTTGCCCGTACCCGACAAAACACCACCACACCACACAACCGACAATAGACAATAGACACACGCGAGCTAACATGCCGACCCTCCTCTTCAAGGTGTTGGTGCCTACCGCGATGACAAGGGCAAGCCCTATGTCCTGCCCTCCGTCCGCGAGGCTGAGCAAAAAGTCATTGACGAGAAGCTGAACAAGGAGTATGCTGGCATCACCGGCGTCCCCGAGCTCCCTCCCCTGGCCGCTAAGCTTGCCTACGGCGAGAACTCATCGGCCCTCGACCGCCTCGCCATCACGCAGTCCATCTCGGGCACCGGCGCCCTGCGCATCGGCGCCGACTTCCTTGCCCGCTTCTACCCGGGCGAGAAGAAGATCTACATCCCCACACCCTCCTGGGCCAACCACAAGGCCGTCTTCACCGACGCTGGCCTCAAGGTCGAGCAGTACCGCTACTACAACAAGGACACCATCGGCCTCGACTTTGAGGGCATGGTCGCCGACATCAAGGCCGCGCCACGCGGTAGCGTCTTCCTCTTCCACGCCTGCGCGCACAACCCCACCGGTGTTGATCCCACCCAGGAGCAATGGAAGCAGCTTTCTCAGATCACCAAGGAGCACGGCCACTTTGCCTTCTTCGACATGGCCTACCAGGGCTTCGCCAGCGGCAACATTGACCAGGATGCCTTTGCCGTCCGCCACTTTGTCGAGCAGGGCCACAACGTCGCCCTCTGCCAGTCGTTCGCCAAGAACATGGTAACAAGCCCCCAGTCGATGCCCCTGGCAGCGAATAAAAGAAAAAAAAAACAGCGTGCATGCTAACCTCGCCGTTTTCTAGGGTCTCTATGGTGAGCGTGTTGGTGCCTTCTCCATCGTCTGCGAGGACGCCGCGGAGAAGAAGCGCGTGGACTCGCAGCTCAAGATCATCATCCGCCCCATCTACTCGAACCCCCCCATCCACGGCGCGCGCATCGCGTCGACCATCCTCGCCGACCCGCGGCTGCGCGCGCAGTGGCTCGAGGAGCTCAAGGGCATGGCCGACCGCATCATCACCATGCGCGCCCTGCTCAAGGAGAACCTCGAGCGCCTCGGCTCCAAGCACGACTGGTCCCACATCACCTCCCAGATCGGCATGTTCGCCTACACCGGCCTCAGCGCCGACGAGATGACCAAGCTCGCCCAGGAGTTCTCCGTCTACGCCACCAAGGACGGCCGCATCTCCGTCGCCGGCATCACCAGCGACAACGTCGGCCGCCTCGCCGAGGCCATCTTCAAGGTCAAGGGTTAGATTAGAATGTGTGGGAGAAGTTGCCTGGTGGGTTGCGTTGATTTTTTTAATAAGTGGGCTGTCTGGTCTTTGACAACTAGAGAAACAAGTATAAAGAAAAAGGCAAGGATTCGCGTGAATCGTATTTCATGTCCTTGGTCATCAACGGCCTGTCTTGGGGGGGGGGGGGTTACGCTTATGGTAGCAAATGTACTTTTACACTAGATATTTAGATTGAGCAAGCAAATCTTCAACTTGTTCTGGTACATGGATAGCAGTGCTTGAATAGTCTCTGAGCTAGCCATCTCTTTTCGCTGACTTTACTGCCCGGTATGTAAGCGCTCGAGGTCCAGCGTGATCTCGTCCACCTGCCTTCCAATCTCCTCGTGCGCCTTTGCCATCTCCCTCATCATGCGCTCCTTTGCGCTACCGCCGCCGCCGTCGTCGTCCGCGTCGACGCCGTACTCGCTCAGCTCGCGGCGGAGGTTGCGCACGCGCTCGGCGCCGCGGACCTTGGCGTCGCGCAGGTGGGCGCCGTACGCGCGCAGGGCGGCGGCCGCCTCGGGGGAGTAGGCGCGCTCGCGGAGGCTGGCCAGGGCGCGGGCGGCGTCGGCCTCGGCGGCGCGGGCGGCGAGCGCCACCTCGGCGGCGCGCAGCTCCAGGTGGCGCGCGACGGCGCCGTGCTTGGCCTCGAGGCCGCGCACGAGCCGCGTCAGCGTCTCGGCGTGCACGTGCAGGAGCCGCGTGAGCGCGGCGGCGGCGCGCAGACGCGCGGCGAGGAGCGCGGCGCGGGAGCCGGCGAGGCGGTCGCGGAGCGCGGCGTGGTCGTGTGCGAGCGCGGGGATGTGCCGCTGCGCGGCGGAGGGCTGGTGGTGGTGGGTGAGGAGGGTCAGGTCGAGGGCGGCGGCGTGGAGGTGCGGGGAGAGGAGCGCGGCGAGGGAGGGCGCGAGGGCGGCGAGGTCGGAGAGCGGCTTGCTGCGGAGGAGGAGCGCGGCCGAGTCGGGGGGGACGGGGTTGGTGGTGTTGAGGAGCGGGGGGAGCACGAGGAGCAGGTCGACGAGGGACTCGGCGTGCTCGGCCTGGGTCGGGTCGTGGGAGCCGCTCGGGGCGCGAGAGCCGGTGGTGCGTCGGGGTTGGTCGGTGGGAGAGACCGTGGCGATGGCTCGCTCGAGGAGATGCTGCTTGGCGGCTTGTAGGCGGAGTTGATCGGCGTGCTGTCCGAGGGTCGTGGTTAGTTGGGGGCAGCGTGGTGACGCTTGGGTTGGGAATGTTCAATTTACCTTTCGGATGGTCTCGTTTTCTTTGGATTCTTTACTCCGTCTTGATGTGCCATCGGGGTTTAGAATGGAGGTTGTGAGGGTCTTGTATAGTCTGGCGAAGTCGGGATTGTTCTCGAGAACATGGTCATCGACTGGTGGAAACATGGTGGAGGATAACGCGACAAGGACAAATGGGTATCGGAGCGGAAGGTTTCATGCAAAAAGAAAATGACGCTAAGAAGAAAAACAAGTAAGGAAAACGATGTTGGGAAAGAACCCCCCAATGACTGGTGTTGAAACTGTGATGTGGTGATAATGGATAATGAAAGTCATGCGAATAAGCTCTGGCTTGAGGCCCCTCTAATTGTTCAGTGGAGCGGTTACTGAGCTCCCACCAGCCCAGGGGCTTTGGTGGTGCTAAAAAAACGAGCACCGGATCATTAGCGGCTCCGACGAACCAAAATTATTCTTGAGTGACGGCCACCTCACGCAAGATAGCAACTTCAGCAAGGAGACGCAAGACAGCCGTGTCCGCTGCAATTGTGCAATATCCGATCAATCGATCAACCTATCTCATACGATGAGATAACAACAACTCATATCAACACGACAACATCGATAGCCTGAAATTGGACAATCGGAAGACGAACCCTCCACAACTGCCGCCCCCCGTCCTCGCCAACCATGGCCTTTAGATTCGCCACCACGAGGTCAATCCTCTCGCGAGCGGCTCAATGCCCCCTCATTGCTCGTCCTCCTCCCACGACGAGCCTCTTCCCAACACAAACCGGCGCCGCCATCACCGCCGCCCGCCCCCAGCGGCCGTTCTCGACGACGCCGGCCGCGCACACCAAGACCGTCAAGGCGCACCGGCTGCCCTCCGACCTCATCCCGCCATACCCCTACGGCGAGCGGCGCGTCTACAAGCAGTCGAACCGGGGTCTGTACGGCACCGCGCGCATCCGCTACGGCAACATCGTCGCCGGCCGCGGCAACAAGACGCGGCGCACCTGGCGCCCCAACGTGCACGTCAAGGCCTTTGCCCTGCCCTCCCTCGGCGGCGCCCGCCTCAAGACCCGCCTGACCCTGCGCGTCCTCCGCACCGTCCGCCGCGAGGGCGGCCTCGAGCCCTACCTGCTCAAGGGCTCGCCCGCGCGCCTCCGCGAGCTCGGCCCCGGCGGCTGGAACGTCCGCTGGCTGCTGCTGCAGAGCGCCCCCGTCCAGCGCCGCCTCAACGAGCAGCGCGCCGCCCTGGGGCTGCCGCTGGCGCCGATCCGCGATCATGACGCGCTGATTCGCTACGCGCTCGACCACGCGACCCCCGGCAGCCTCGCCGCGCGCAGCAGGCAGACGCTGGAGGAGCTGCGCGCGGCGTTCCGGGACGGTGCTGGCGGCGCGCTGGTGCTCGGCTCGCCGGGGCTGGCGGACGTGCAGGGCGTGCAGGAGCTGACGGACGAGGAGGAGGCTAGGCTGCTGCAGCAGCTGGACGAGGCGGACGCGGCCGAGGCGGCGGCGCAGGCGGAGCGGAAGCAACCGCAGTTGTAATGGCTACGAAAAGGAAAGGTTGGCATGGCTATTCATGTTGAAAAGGAGAGGTAGTCGCGGCCATTTTGTATGTATTTTAGAGCACCACATAATGTACGATTAAGTTTCTGCTGGTGTCCGAATCTTGGTGTATTGTCTCTATCAACCTTTTTAAACGCCGCTATATCCAACGGTAGATGGCTTTTCTACCAGCAAAATATGACCCTATCCTTTATACGCCGATAAATCCTTACATATGAAGATGTGTTCCACAATCAACGCCCCTACTCGAAGCGGAGGTCCCAGCCAATCTTGGGGCCGAGCTTGGGCAGCTCCTCGGCAACGCTCTGGACATCCTTGTCACCGCGACCGCTCAGGCAGATGACAATGTCCTCGCCCTTCTTCATCGTCTTGGCCAGCTCGATGCCGCCGTAGATGCCGTGTGCGGACTCGAGGGCCGGGATAATGCCCTCCAGCTGACTGCACAGACGGAAGCCAATCAAGGCCTGCGCATCGTCAGCAGCAACGAACTCGGCACGGCCACTGTCCTTCCAAGAGCTTAGCTCGGGGCCAACACCGGGGTAGTCGAGACCGGCGGAAATGGAGTGCGTCTCGGAGATCTGGCCATGCTCGTCCTGCACGACATAGGTGCGGACACCGTGCAGGACACCCTTGGAGCCAGCGCTTAGAGGGGCACCATGTCTGCCCGTGCCGATACCCTCACCGCCAGCCTCGACGCCGAGAATTCTGACACTCGGGTCCTTGGAGAAGGGGTAGAACATGCCCGCGGCGTTGGAGCCGCCACCGACACAGGCAACGACGGCGTCGGGGAGCTTTCCACGCTTCTCCATCATCTGCTGCTTTGTCTCCTCACCAATGACGGACTGCAGGGTGCGCACAATGGTAGGGAAGGGGTGAGGACCAATGGCAGAGCCGATGATGTAGTGAGTAGTGTCTAGCTCGACAACCCAGGCGCGAAGAGCCTCGTTGACCGCATCACGGAGAGTCTGGCTACCAGCAGTGACTGGAACGACCTTTGCTCCCAGAAGCCTCATACGGAAAACGTTGAGCGCTTGACGGCGAACATCCTCCTAGAATACGTGTCAGTGAACATGTTTCGAACAGTGTACTGGATTAAGAGGAGATGACTTACAGCACCCATGTAGACTGTGCACTCCATACCAAACTTGGCGCAAATCGTGGCTGTGGCAACACCGTGCTGGCCGGCACCAGTCTCGGCGATGATCTTGGTCTTGCCCAGACGCTTCGCGAGGAGAAGCTGCCCAATGGCATTGTTGATCTTGTGGCTGCCAGTGTGGTTCAAATCTTCACGCTTCAGCCAGATGTTGGCACCGCCGGCATGCTCGGTCAAGCGGCTGGCAAGGTAGAGCTTGGACTGGCGACCCATGTAGTCGTAGTAAGAGCGGATCTCGTCCCAGAATACAGGATCGTCCTTGATTTTATTGAAACCATCCTCGAGCTGGGATAGGCAATCCATCAAGCTCTCTGGGACAAACTGGCCCCCGAATTCGCCGAAACGGGCGGGAATCTTGGCATGCATGGCAGCTAGTTGCGCAACCAACTCCTTGTCCTTCTCGGGCGTGATGGTTGCCTCGGCAAGAGTAGCCTCGCTGTTTTGGATATCGTGAGCGGCAACGTTGCTGGCGTCGGCAGCGACCTGCTCGACGGAGCGCCCGCAGAGGCTGGAGCAGTAGTTTTGGACAGCATCGCAGATCTGGCCGGAAGGCGCTTCGGCGATGGTCGTGATGATCTGGCTGCCGACGACGACGCCATCGGCGACGGAGGCGACGCTGTTGAAGTGCTCGGGGGTGCTGACGCCGAAGCCGACGGCAGCGGGCTTGTTGCCGCTATAGTTCTTGACGCGGCTGAGGAGCTCGGGGATGTTGGTGCTGAGGGTACCCGTTGCACCGGTGACACCCTGGCGCGAGACGACGTAGATGAAGGAGTCGGCAAGCTGGCAGAGAATCTTCATGCGGGCATCGGAGGTGGCGGGGGCGATGAGGGGCACGTAGGAGAGGCCGCCCTTGGTGCAGAACTTGCGGAAGGAAATGGCCTCCTCGGGCGGCAGATCGACGACAATGAAGCCGTTGACACCAGCGGACTTGCAGTCGGTGAGGAGGCGCTCCTCACCGTAGTTGAGGAGAGGGTTGTAATAACCCATGATGATGACGGGAACGGTCAAGCCCTTGCTCCGGGCATCACGAACAATGCCGAGAGTCGATGAAATGGTGACATCATTGCTCAGCGCAATCTGCAATTGAGTCAGCAAGGTGTTTTCCTGGCTGAATGGGCCACACAAGAGTCGAGTTGCATACAGCATTGGCTTTTTGAATCGTAGGGCCGTCGGCAATGGGATCGGTAAAGGGGGATCCGACTTCGATGACGTCTGGAGGGAGTCAGCTAGCTGGTGGGATCAGGGATTGAAGATGGCAGCATACCGCAACCGCCCTTTTGCATGGAGAGGAGGATCTCTGGAGTATCTTGGGGTCTGGGATAGCCGGCTGTGACATATCCGACGAGAGCAGACTGTTGGAAGAGGCGGCAACGGTTAGCCATGCGTTTGTTGTCGCGTTGTACCCCGCCATTTCAACGTACTCGCTTCTGCGCCTTGCAGCGCTGGAATGTTTGCTTGATAGCCTCCATGGTTGGTTGATATGAAAATGAATAGCTCAAGCCTGGAGACGAATGGCAATAAAAAACGAAGAAAGAGGGCTGGAGGGACAAGGCTGGTATTTGGGGAAGCGTCCAAGTTATAGGTCGGTATCTTGACCGCACAGTGAATCAGTGAGAGTGGCTCTTTTTTTTTCAGTGGCGACACCGGCCACCGGGACAACCCCGCGGCACCGTTATACTGCGCTGTTCCTGCGCTGTATGCATGCACTAGGCACTTATTTCTGTACCTGTTCTAAAAGAGCACATGCGGCGAAACCGGAAGGGTAGCCTCCGCCACTTCTCTGCGCCACTAGACGCTAGACCTGCAGGTTACCGCAATCGCACTCCGCACTGCAGAGCGCATCTTGAGCCGGACTTTCCAAAAGGGGAAAGACATGAGGCAATCCGTACAGGAGCCTCATCCGTACAGTACATGCGTCGAGTAGGATGTAGGCTTTATTCACAGTCATGTATTTTTTGTAGTTTTCCTAGGAACATCGTTGACTATTGGTAATAATGATGCAAAGGGATTTGAGTCACTTTTATAATCTACCCTTCACGCTTATTAACGACACATTTCCCTAGCTAACTATATGTGATCTTGAACCCCGGCGACTCGCTTCCATACCAGGGCCTCATAAATAAGCGTGATGCATTGTGGTTCATGTTGTAAATTCTACAGCGTTTAAAAGCGAAAAGTACCGAATGTAGCAAGATATTACCTCCCATTATACTCTTTGCTGACAAGGAAATGTACCCAAAATTCTAGTCCCCAACGCCAGTACCAGCAAACAATCATTCCCACAGAAAGTCATCCGGCATGGCAAAGCCCGAGCTGATCGATGCTAGAAGCCGCTACCTGGTCCATGACCCCCGTATGCAATCGCGTGCTTCTCATCCATCTGGGCATATTGTAGCTGATCCTCATTCCTCTCGTCTCCAACCTTGCCATGGGCGACACCAGTGCTCTGCGGCGGCCCATCGTCACCCGCGTATCGCACCTCCATCTCCTCCTCCTTCGGGCGTCCAGCCGTGACCATGCCCACCAGCATGCGGAGGACGCCCATCAGCACGACGATGACGTAGATAAGGAGGATGCCGGTCGAGATGAGTGCCTCCTTGACTATGCTGTTGACCAGCCACTTGACGACGTGGTCCACGGCACCGCTCACCTCGTCTGTTGTCACAGCCGAGGGCGACGCGAGGAATGAGTGGAGATTGTTGTCGCCCGACACGGACTCATTCGCGCCCTTGCTAAACGTGTCGTTGGGGAACAGTGGGAAGCTAACGTGAGCGTGGTCGTGCACCCATGTCAGGCCCGTTTGGACACTTTCGACCTTCATGCCAATGACACAGTAGATGACGTCCTTGATTGGCTTTATGAGAATCGTGCCGTTAAATACAGTCTCCAGGCCCTTGTTCATGTTGTCGACAAAGATGTTGATGGTGTTATTGACAGCATCCGTGGCGTTGGTAACGTAACCCAGCACATCATTGTTAATTTCGTCGCTGAAGCCGGTGACGACCTTGTTCGCGTCGTTGGCCCAGTCCACCGAGACCTGCTCCAAGGACTTGACCACGTCTTCGATGAAATCGCCAATTTTTGCTGTGATTTCAGGAACTTCCCTCTGCATAAATTTGAGCAGAATCCACTGACAGAAGCATGAAAAGAGGCCAGCCATGGCGAGGGACAGGACGAAAAGAGCCGGCGGAGATGTCGCGTAAGCAACACACCACCTCATGAGGAGCTGTCTGTCTCCTTCAAACCGCGAGGCAAACTTGATGCCAACCCGAGAAGTCAGCGGACGCGATGCAATGTACACCATATCCAGGGTGTCAACTCGGTTCTGTTCGATGCGCTCGCCAAGCTTCGCTCGGCGCTTCCATCGGTATATCTCAAACGCAGCCATGGGTGCAATGGCGAGCGCAGCGAGCAAGCTGAGCACTACCAGGAAAATGACCTGGAATTTGTGGATGAGATCAAACAACTTTTGGAAAAAATTGCTCAGCGTGTCGTTGTCAGAGCAAAATGTCATGTTCTTTTTCTGGGCTAGTGGAAAGACGTCTTTCTTGAAGGTCCAGCTGCCATACGACTCGTCGAGAGCCTCGCGGACAAGCTTAAAGGGAAATGAGACGGCCTGACTGGTGAGATTTTGGAGCTCTTTGAAAGTAGGAAGATCGTCATTAAGCTTTTGCACGTCCTTGACGAAGCCGCTCGAGTCAAGATGGAAGGCCTTGAGCTCGTCAAGCGGCTTCGAGAAGTCGACTTGGGGGATTTTCGGAAGCAGCTTTCCAAAGACGGAGTTTTGAACGCCCTTCGTGACGCCGTTGATGGCATCTTCCAGCCCCTGGCCAATTTCCTTGATTTCTTTTGTGGCGCCGTCAATCACGGTGTTGAAGGCTTTCGTGGCATCTTCTGCGACCGATGCTACCACTGCCAAACTGGCGTGAACCAGAGCAGTGATGAGACAGGCGTAGGTGGCGACCAACCAATTGATGTAGAAAACAATCATTGTCGGCACAGCTTGCAATATGAGATCCAGCATCGTGACCATTCCATGCACAGCCTCCTCCATGCCTTTAGCCGCCAACGCGTTCACGCCGGAGGATAAATAGTGCGGCATAGAGGCCATGGCACTACCTACATCCTCAACCTTACTGCAAGCCGAAAGGGCCCTGTCCTTAGCATTTTGGACATTGTCATTGAGCGAGGATATAAGCAGAACGACGCGGACAAGGACGAGGAGGAGGAGAATAGTCCAACGATTAAGCCAGATTTGAGACATTTGAGACCGAATGCCGAGGTACGGGGTAATCTTGGAGTTGTCGGCTGGAGGAGCATCATTTTCCGGATAATCGATGGTCTGATACGGATCAGAACGTAGGGTGGGCGGGACCTCGGGAAACGACGCCTGGTCGTCACGCTTCCGAGAGAAGAGCATGATGATTCTATATGTGATGTTGATGATGTTATTTCGAGAGGAAAGATTCGAGTTCTCTGTAAGTGTTGAGGAAAAGAGGGTGGCCGGGTGTGACGGAGGTTGTGACGATGTAAGAGGCTTAAGTCTGTGTTCCTGGTCGACAGTGAACAACAGACAGCTCCGGTCAGATGACGGAAGCGTGGAGAAGACGGCTAGAAAAATAAAATAAAAGACAAAGTATTAAAGTGAGTTGGCCCAGCTTTTATCTGGCTTCCCGAGAATATAGAAAGAAGAACAACGAGGAAGAAACCCAAGGGTGAGGTGAGGCACAATGAAGGCGACAGACGCAGGGCACAAAGAGAGGGTAAGGTGTAAGAGAGAAGAAGGAAGGGCGGTAGCAAAGCGACATGGGCATCTTGGCAGGCGCCTCCACAAGAAGAGAAATAGAAATGAGTGAATAACGAAACTGCAAAACCCCTAGTTGTGGCCCTGCTTAAGTTCGCACGAGGACGATTTGCTCGTGTTGCTGTGCGATTAAGCGCCGAGTGACATGGCGGACCAGTCAGCGTGCGCCGTGGTGTCAGCGGCAAGCACTTCTCAAACGCAGACCGGCCGAGCTATTTCTGTGCCACGAGAAATAGAATAGAAAAAAAAGGGGGGCCGAGCAAGGTATCGTGATTTCGTTCTTGTTTTCTTTCTGAAAAGAAAGCGAGCAAGAAAGAAACCGTGTGCTCCTTTGATTGTCTTGGTATGTGTTGGAGGGCGGCTGACAATAGTGTCCACAACGCGTGATTCAACTGAATGAATGTGCTACAGCAAACGGCGTCAATATTCTTGATTTTTGTAGAAAATGCTGCGGGTGACTCTTGGCAAGCCAGGGACGAGTCTTTTCTGCAGATTCATCTGGACTCCAACGGCCAAGGGGGTTCACCTCGGAGCAGCAAGAAATACTTTTGCAGGTGCCCATCGGTCCAAGGCCGGCGCACGATACCCTGCGGGCACGTCGCTCTTCTTCATGATTCGAAGAGGCGACTACCGCTCTGGACTGCGCGATACAGATGCACACTGACGCCATGGCTACACTCGGAAACCGGGAAGCGTGTGGCGAGCGGCGCGCCGTCAACGTTGATGGCGAATGGCGCGCACCTCCCAGGATGGGGGCACTATGTATCATGGCCGGGGTATACGAGGCCAGACGATTGGCTGGAGAGCAGTGGTTTCGCGGGAGGGCACATTGATGTGAAAGGGCTGGTAGTAGTGCTGGTGCTGCTGGCAAACAGGGTCGGTCACAGGCTGATAGATGTCGTCGTTGGCGCTGGAGTGCAGGATCAACAAGTCGCTGCAGCCCAATCACTTGGCGGTGAGGTGCGTCAAGACCCCTGCCCCTGTCAATAGCATTATTCAATTGTCAGCCGCTCACTGCAGGCTTACTTCTGCAGGACAATACTAAGCATCGAGTGCAGAATGCATTATTGTCAAGACCTATGCTAACATGCATTTATTAATAATAAAATCAGGATCAGAAACCGAAGCAGTGCCCTTTGTCCTTCCAGCCCCCAACTTGTTCCATTTGCCGCCACTAATATCTCATCAGCGGTTTTTTTTGTCCCCAGTGGCGCAGGTGTGCAGTGCGCCAGGCAATCTGCCCTACGGATGTTTCGAGTACTTGGATTGTCCATGTAATAACATGATAACAAACTTAGGCCCCTGCGTACGTACATCTTAATCACTGAGTCCGTAATACATAGGGAGATTTCGTCACTGGAATACCCCGCAGTGACCCTGACTTGACTTGTTCGTCGCCTTCTGCCTACCTACATAGTATCCATCTTTGGCATCTCATCGATCAGTTCCCCGCCCAGCTTATCCACCAAAAGCAGGGGTACAAACAAGGTTTTCGCTTTATAAACATGACTCCCTTGGACTTTTCCATCTTTGCTCGATGCATGCTTCCAATATGTGCAACTCTTTTCACATTTCCCAAATGAAATATTGCTCTGCGGTTTGTTATCAAAGGGACTGCATCAGGCACCTAGTACGCGCGACACTGTGTGTGACAACGCACACGTCTTTGTCACCTGTTAGATCTCCCACCCAAGCCATGAGGGCTCCGCGGTAAAATGTCGAGAATAGGTAAAATGCCGTAAAGGAGAGAGATGGACAAATACATGCTATAACGCTTTGTCTTCGGCTCTTCAAGCAACAAGGCGGATAGATCTCTACATCGGGAAGGAATCCCAGCACGAAATTGAGGGGTATTTTTGCTCTCGAACAACTGCCATGCCACATCTATTCGCCGCCAAGGTGACAATTCAGCCATTTACTCTTACTTGCAAAGCACAGGTGAGGTATCTCAGCTAATTTGTATGTATATTCATTGCATAACCCCAACATGAAACAGCATGAAAGGCAGACAGTACGGCGATTTCAAGTCCTCTTACTTGCTAGCACAGTAAACAGGAGGTGCTTCTTGCATCTAACGCTTCAGCTGCAACATCTTATATCCTCCTCAAGCGCCTGCCTGGTACGGCAATCACTAGAACCGCGTCACCTTGCAGATGCACCTCGTGGGGCAAGAGGCCTTGCACTTGCAGCATTACCTAACAAGGTAAAAGAATATTGCAGTCTATCCGAGCCCTCTTTGAGCAAGTAGTTCCATACAGTTCATTACATCAAAGCCAAATTGGCTGTACTCTGAATGCATAGTAGTCAAAAGTAAACCTGAACGCCATTCTCGTTATCTCTCGGCTGACGACTGCAACACTTCAAGCGCTGCCGAACGTGTTCTCGCCCGAGTAAGTGATATAAAGGAAGCCGTCCTCGTCCTTGTGTTCCTCATAGATGCTGCTCATCAGAGCCGCCGTCGGCGGCAGAACTTCGTCGACGAAGATGAAGATGGCCTTCTCGGGGGACAGCTTAATCCGCTTCCGGATGACATAGACAAACTGCCCGACGGTGAGGTCTGAAGGCACAAGATATTTCTTCTTATCGATGGTGGCGATATCGCTCTTCTCGACCTTTTCGCAGATGACCTGGTCAAAGAACTGTTAGCATCAATGCACGAGTCGGTGAAGCGTCGGCCCAGGTATTGCGTCATCTCGACGGCCAACAGGTTGCCGATGGCACATAAAATATTGGCAGCCTGCATCAAGTAGACTCCCTGGTATTCACTTCGTGATGCACGTCCGAAAAAAAAGAGGCGGGACTTACGGGAATGCGGTCCGCATACTTTTGGCGGATGCGCTCGGCCTCGGCCTTGCGCTTCTCGAAAGGGTGCTCGTCCTTGAACTTGCTGCGCATCTTGGGCGAAAATGTAGCACAGACAGCTAAGAGCGATCAATATGTGTTGCTTGGCGAGATGATGGGAGGAAGTTTAGGAGAGGCGCGATGGTTGTTTGATGAAGCCAAGTTCTAGGCAGCGGTAAGGCGGAGACGGAATAGGTGGACGAGAAGAGAGGGGCGCGGAGGGAGTGACGACGTTGCGGTCAGTCAGGCAAAGGCACCAAGGTTTATTTAGGCAGAGTGATGGCGAATGGCTTACTAGCTGATGGCGACCAGACCAGGCACGAGGACGAAGGGCGGGGGCTGTGGCGCTAGCCCCCTTTGGCCTGCTGGAACAGTACTGTGTGAATCATCGTCCGCACGCTGCTGCCAGCTGACACAGTCAGCCTCCTGCTTGCAATCAGGCGCATCATGAAAGCAGCAACTATGGTGGTGTTGCAGTCATAGGTTCAATGCTATGTAATGACGGGAAGTATGTGCCAAAGAAAAAGTCGATATATCTCAGCGTTTAGTGCTGCTTGACGCATCGGGCAATTTGCAGCTCCTTGCTAACATGGCTCTCGCTCAAGGTCGCCGCTTAGGCGAGCCACTTGTTGAACTTTGCTATGCTCTGTCATGCTCTTTTAAGCGATTTTGATTCTCTGCCATGTTCTTTTTGGGTCTATAACCGAGTGTATCATCGACCGAACGTGTACGACCTAGGTTGGGTTACAAACCAGGTTGTGCTTTGCCAGTTGCTATCCTATCTTACGAGGTTCTGACCAACCCCCAGAAGCAATCAACGAGAAGAAAAAATTCGACATGCTTCTAGAAGATCGAGAACCCAATCTTTTTGAATCCCGAGAACAAAACCAAACTACTGAACCTTGACTACCCTGATGATTCAACATGACATGCTGGTACAGTGCGGGTACTGCCATTTTCGCACGGCAGCAGCCCAGCCCCTCTATCTTTGAGTGAGCTCCCGGCTCGGACCCGCTAGCGCGATGGAAGCTGCTGAGGCTGCCCGAGAACCACGCCACTGGAAAGAAAGAAATCAGTCCACGCTGAACTGCGTTAGATGCAGCTTCTCAGTGTCATCTATTAAATACCAATTGTGCCCTGCATACTAGGTGGTTTTGAATCATTGGTGTTGATCAAAGAGTAAGTAGCTCATTGCGAGCCTACCGCCCTCAATCAATGAATTGAGCATTGCCGCTAACCAGTGACGATATTACAGCACAACCCATCATCGCAATGGCCACACAACGACAAGGTCAACGCATGCTGTCACTGCTGCGCAATGGAGCACGCCGCTCACCCCGAGGCCACTGCGCCAGTGCTACCCGAATGTTCTCAAGCAACCAGAACCCTGCTGCGAAGCGGCCAGGCGCAGCTACATGGCTGACGGCCGTCGCAATTAGCTTCGCTGTCCCTCTGGCATATCAATTCTACAGCACGGTATGATGAGCCAATCGTGTTATTATTCGCAGCAAATATCTAACCTGCGTTGCAACTAGGATGCTTCAGGTAGTGCGAAACTAGATGCTGCGTCGCTCTTCGAGATGGATATGCGAACGAAACAACAAGCTCCTGTTGGCGATAATTCGCCCATGCGACTTCGGATGGAAAAGTTCGTCAAAGAACAGCAACAAGAAATCATCAAGGCCATTGAGCAAATCGACGGCAAGAAGTTCTTCCAAGACAAGTGGGACCGTGACCATGGCAATGGCGGCGGAATTACTGCTGTGTTGCAGGATGGCAACGTCTTTGAGAAAGCTGGAGTTGCGGTCAGCATCATCTATGGTACTCTTCCAAAGGCTGCCATAGAAAGAATGCGCGCGGATCATAAGAACCTTGCCACCAATGTCGATTCCCTCGACTTCTTTGTCGCCGGCCTCAGCCTTGTCTTCCATCCCAAGAACCCCATGGCACCGACTGTGCACTTGAACTACCGCTACTTTGAAACGGCGAACCCCGACGGAACATCTCAAGCCTGGTGGTTTGGAGGCGGCAGCGATCTAACACCGTCTTATCTCTTTGACGAGGACGCTATCCACTTCCACAAGTCGCTCAAGGACGCCTGTGACTCTCACAGCAAGGAGTACTATCCTCGTTTCAAAAAGTGGTGTGACGAATACTTTTACAACAAGCATCGCAAGGAGAGTCGCGGCGTCGGGGGTATTTTCTTTGATGACTTGGATGAATCAGAGCGTGACCAGGAGAACACCTTTGCCTTTGTCCAGGACTGCCTCAAATCGTTCCTGCCTTCGTACCTGCCGATTTTAGAGAGACGCAAGGACATGCCTTTTAACGAGAAGGAGAAGGAGTGGCAGCAGATTCGCAGAGGACGATACGTGGAGTTCAACTTGGTGCACGATCGCGGCACCGCGTTCGGGCTTCACACTCCAGGACCGCGCGTGGAGAGCATTCTCATGAGCTTGCCACGAACTGCTTCGTGGGGTTATATGCACATTCCCGAGCCCAACAGCCGGGAGCAGCGTCTGGTCGACGTTCTACAAAAGCCGAAGGAGTGGGTTTGAGCCCACAGTTCCATATACAGGACGTAAAATGCAAGCTGTAGGTCAATTCATGTATCAATAATGTAGCATGTAAAGCATACCACCATTAATGGATTGCTGGTTTTTCATATACGATATGTCGGTTTTGAGCCCCTCGGCACTTCAGTATGCGAGGGCGCGGTGAACGGCCATCTCGACACCTTGTAGATGCCGCTTGTGCAGTGGTGGAGACGACAGCATCACCAACTTGGCCGTTTACATCTACAGTAAGAATGGCACTATGAGCCCACCAGCTCGTTCTCGAACCCACCCGAAACAGAATTTGAACAATACGATGATTTGTGCACCACGGCGTTGAAGCAACCAAAGCCAGGGAAAGGATGCCAGACACGCTCCCCTCGCAGCGCGCGCTGCTCACCACCCTCATACGGGCGCTCGCCGAAACGCACCACGACGAACCCGGCAGCGCCAGCGACAACAGCAGCAGCGCCGCCCGCCCGTGGGACGCACCGCGCCGCAGGGCGCTCATCCTGACCCTCCACGTCATCTTCCCCGGCATGCTGCTCCCCGCGCTGGACCTGCTGGACCGGAACCTGGTGCGGCGGCTCACGGGCCGGGAGGACGCGGCGGCGGCACGGTCGCCGCGCCGTGTGGTGGTGTACACGGTTCGCTCGACGCGGCCGCGGGGCGCCGCGCACCTGGTGCATCTGGACGCGTGGAGCTGCTCCTGCGCCGCCTTTGCGGTCGACGCGTATGCCGGTACGGGAGGGCGGGAGGAGGAGGCGCCGACGACGACGGAGGTGGGGGGGTTTGGAGGCTGTAGCAGGACGTGGCTGGATGATCGAGGCGCCGAGGCTACGCCGTGCTGCAAGCATTTGCTGGCGTGCCTGCTGGTGGACGAGTGGGAGGAGCTGAGGCTCGCGTACGTGGAGGAGAGGAGCTGCACAAGGGAGGAGCTGGCGGGCATCATCGCAGGGATCTAGAAGGTTCACGATTGAACGGTGGCAGAGGCACTCGATTGTTGTAGGGCTTAAAGGACTACGAATATGTTGTGCGCGTTCAGGCATGGCCGTGATATAGTGGTTTGTGTGAAAAACAGACAAGCGATATGTGTACAAGAAGGGTTTTTTTTTCTTATACTGCGAGGCGGCAAGGCTTGACCATGGGCATGCTGACAACAGATATACCTGGCAAGGCCTTGTCCGATATCTTCCCAACATCGTCGCAGCTCTCTATTTCTTCTTCTCCTTTGCCTCCTTCTCCTTCTCGGCGGTTTCTTTGGTTTCCGTAACCGAATCGGTCGAGCCGTTCGCCTTCTTCTCATCCTTGGCATTGAGTTCCTCCTTCTTGGCATCCTTCTCTTCCTGCTGTTGGCGGTTCTGAATCTTGTTTTCTATCAAGTCGTGGAATGCAGTGATGGCGCGGATCAGACTGCTGAGGTAGATAGTCATGAGCTGATCGTTGGTCTTGACGCTCATCGCATGGGCAAGTTCACTGCCGCTGGACTTTCCATCAGTCTCGGGGGTTGAGAGGTTGGGCAGCAGGTTGAACACGTCTTGGAGGTTGCCAAGAATAGCATGGTTTACGGGAAGCTGGCCATCGAGCACTTTTTGCAGGTAAACGCCAATGTCGCGCAGGCGCAAGTGAAGACCCTGAAGCGACTGGAGCTGGTTTGTGATTCGCGTGGACAGGGTGCCTACAGCGACGTCACGGATGTCTCGTAGCAGATGTTCAACACCAATCTCCTCGGCTTCCTCGGCTTCAATTATCGACGGGGTATGGAAAAATGTTCTGGTCGTCGTGGTACCGTCCTTGGATCAAGTTAGCGGACTGAATTGGAAATTGGTGCATGGTTTTTTTAGTTGCGCAGCTTACGTCTTTAATTTCCTCGACGGCAAAATAGGCATCCGTGGGTACGCCAGACTCCTTGGGCTGAACATCAATAATGACCAGCAAAGGGTTTGGTGTATAACGCTTGAAAAGCTCGTTGATCTCCAAGTCGGATGCGCGTAGCTTAGGACCGGAGTGGTACCATCCTATTAGCTTCTCTCGAGCGTTGATCTTTTTAAACATGTCGTTCATAGACTCGACGTAGTTGTGGTCGAGGAACCACACAGACGGGTCCCTCTCATCCTCCTCAAAGGGAACTAGAGCGACGAGTCTTAGCTTTCGAACTTTCAGATGGCTTCATATTGTCATGTGCAGCACATGAATACGTACCGGCGAAGCTGTTCGACACTCTCACATTCTTGCCATCGTTCTGGCCCAGCAGGACACCAACAACTCTCCTCTTGACTTTGTTGCCTTGGGAGGTGCGATTGTAATGATCGACAGCAGAGAGAAGAACGAGAGGCGCAACAGATACATTGCGCGTCACGAGTGAGAGCGTCTCAGCAGTTGTGGTTGGCATTGTGGGTGGTTTGCGCAATGGGCCGGATGCGTGCGATGAGAGCAATTCGAGGTGGGCAGGGAGGCTGTCGGCACGGTCAACGTGAGGTCGAGATGAACGAATTGGGTGCCGCAAATGGAATGTGCTCACGGCTTGCGCTCAAGGTGCAGCCTGTTCATGTGTGGCACTGATTGTGATGTCAAGTAAGATGCAGGCGGGAAGCTCACCCAGGCGATGAAGCAAGCAAGGGTGGCAGGCAGCTGTGGATACGCATGTCCTTGTTAGTCAACCGCCAGAAGCTCAGAGCGCTAGCCAATGCGGGCGCCGCTTTAAGCCTAAAAGCGACCAGCGAAACTAGATATCTAGATACCAAAGAAAACTATAATGAAAAATATCATAAGAAATTTTATTCAGGTGTGGGTTTTAACAATTTTTATTGTGAATATTATGGTACAAATCAAAAAAGGTTCTCCAGACTGTCGTCGATTTGTTTGAGCGAAAGACTTTCTCAGGGTTGGGTTGTACGGCTGCCGCTTTAAACTTGGCAACTAATTCCAAGCAACCGTCGAAACACAGGCTATTTTGCTTCTGACTTCAACTTCCAGGTCTTCCTGATGAGATCAGCAGCCTTCTCCCCGATACCGAATGCAGGCATCTGCGTATGGCCACCGTGAAGAATCGGCATGATGCTAACATCAACAACCCGCAGGGACTTTACACCCTTTACGCACAGGTTTTGGTCGACAACAGTGCGCTCGTCCGACAGGTCTCCCATGCGGCATGTACCAGAGGCATGATAGCCTAGCAAATACTTTAGCACAAGACTTCAAGATCTCGTTTTGGGGTGTTGGGGGACTCACATGTTGTCGCGTTGGTCTTGACAAACGGCACCCAATCCTCGCGGGAAGATAATGTGTGGTGCCCAGACTCTGGTGGCCAGGAACCCTTGACAATGTCCTTGGTTCCCGACCCTTGCATGACGATTTCGTTTCCAAAACGGCACGCCTCTGCAAGAACTTCGACGTCCAAAGGGTCAGTCAAGTACTGACAGTCGACCACAGGAGCCGAGAGTGGGCTCGTATCTTTCAGAGTCACTGTTCCTCGTGACTTGGGCGCGAAAAGCTCTGCTATGATGCTAAAGGCCGAATTTCCATTGGTGGGGAAGTCGGTATATTGCTTGGGACCGCCATAGCATTCTGTGGTGAAAAACTCGACGTTGGGTTGTCTTGGTGTCAGTCCCATCGGGTCACGACCTGCCTCACGCGGCGCCTTTTTCCACACCTCAGAGTCACTCAAGCGCTCATCGAGGCGTGCAAAGGCAAAGGCACCGAAAGGGAATGTGGACAGGACGCCCTTCTTCTCCGTCAACCAAAGCTTGTATGACTGAGCCAAGGCGCCGCGGTGATAAAGAAGGTGATCAGTCGTTAATCCAGGTGGTTCAACTTCATAGAAGATGAAGACAATCTTGGTCGGATATCAGCACTCCGTCAAACCGGGTTTTGGTGGGCAGACTTACAAGATGATCCATCAAGTTTTTTCCAACGCCAGGCAGGTCGACGAGAGTAGTAACACCTACTTTTTCCAACTCCTCCTTGGCGCCGATCCCGGACCGGTTCAAGATATTCGGGCTGCAGTAGGCGCCGCCGCTCACAATCACTTCCTTTTTTGCGATAACCTCAACTGCTTGCCCATCTGCTGAAATGAATTTCACACCAGTGGCCTTGAGCTCACCATCTGCATCGCGCTCCAAAATAACCTTTTCTACGTGAGCATTCGTCAAGATTGTGATGTTATTTCTAGCATTCACATTCGAAACGAAGTCAGCCCCTGTCGTTCGAAGGCCGTTGGTCACGGTTCGCGGCGCATGCCCGCAGCCGTGAGGATTTTCGCCATGTGAAAACATGTCCTCATCGAGCTTCAGGCCTTTGGACTCCATGGACTTGAGCATCAGCTGAGAGATTGGGGCCAAATCATGTGGCTCTACACCCAGTTTGCCGCCGTACCCGTGCGACGCTTCCGAGGCCTTGAACCAAGGTTTGCTAACAAAGGATTCGGCCTTGGCCCAAGTTAGCAAGAATTTCGCTGCAAAAAAAGCCTTCACGAACGAGGGGAGAAGATTTGTGCCTTACTTTCCGCATGTACTCGAAAAACTCATCGCCACTCCAGCCCGGCACCTGCCAATCATCAAAGTCTTGCTTGGATCCGCGAATGCACAGCGTACCATTGCAGCCGGAGCAGCCGCCGAGGAACTTTCCCCTGCTTAGTTTCACTTGGCGGTTATTGATCCCGGCCCCGGGTGGTGTGATGATATTCCAATCGGTTTCCTTGTCAAGGTTGTCCGCCCAGCTGTAGAAGGTCGTTAGCTATCAACTACTGTTGCGCAGAACAGGAGCGACCTACCCGCCAACCATGTGGACGTTTTCCATGTGTTCATTATGCGGACCAGCTTCGATAACCAGAACTGTGACGCTTGGGTCTTCTGCTAAGCCTGCAGCCACGACACAGCCAGAGGTGCCGCCTCTTTAGGGTGTTAGTAGTCTAGGGTCGGCTCGGCTGGGTGAAGTAGCATACCCGCATATGACGAAATCGTAAGATTCTTTGGTTTCCTGTGCTTTGGATTCCATGATTACTTTCGAAATGTTTTTTTCGGGGGCTTTTGTGCATAAAAGCTCCCATCAGTGTAGGTAAGAGCCGGTACATAGAGGAGGTGAGGGCGGGGAAGGGACTTTATAGCCACAGTAGGTACGTATCGTTTCATAATTATAGATCAACCGAAGTTTTCCGATCTCGGTTCCGAATCCGCATAAGGGATGTATTACAAATATTTTACCAGCTTAGTATTGGCAGGGCGTTTGTGTGTTCATGCAGCCGCGCTGATCAGGCTTGACAAGGTGTGGCTACTGCTTCCTATCTCAGCAGGGACAGCAGCAACTTGTTCTCTCGCCATTCTTAGACATGATAGAGGCATCAGGCTCAAAAAATGCGACAGGCGCTCCCAGCTCAACGGGCGTCGAACTCTGTACCCCAAGAAAGGTAATATAATATGGTCATGTCAACCAACCGGCAAGGGGCCGGTTAGTTGTCTGGGCTATGGGCTCCCAATTGTCTGGGACAGAAGCCTACCTGCAGGGGTAGAGTGGTACTGTACTGTAGAGACTAACTTTCAGCTATGATATGGGTGCAATAGAAACGCGGGGTAGGGCCATCGATTGGCTAGACGGACGTGTGTGTGGCATCCGTGACACGATCCTAGACTGCCGATATTTGCTGCCGTGCCACACAGTATTGTTTAGTAACTACCGATAGAGTAGTAGCAAAGGTATCGCAACGGGATTCCGATCGGCCGATGAGGTTTATAGCAGCAGTACCAGCATTCCGATGAGGGGTCGAGCCATCATTCCGAGGAAAGAGAAACTCCTAAAGAGGGTTGCATGCGTCTATCTATGTTGGGGTCTCAGGACACTGCATGAGAGCCGGAAGCCATCAGTCCACTTAATTTACGGGCGCTGCTAATACCTAGGTAGTTAACTTAGTAGCGATGGGACAATGAATAGTAAGTCTGATAACGAAAACAAACAACCCAAATATTACGTTAGTGCTATGTAGGTACCTAGTTAATCAGAATGCTCCTCCTTATCTCACAACGCAGCAATATCACCACGTGTCGGGAAGCGTCACGTGAGAGCGCACTGCATGTGCAAACAACTTGTAATTTGTCGGGGGGGCAGGGGGGGGGAAGGGAGATAACTTGTGGGCAAGAAACAATGTAGGGCGAGCTTGGATTCACCGAGTTCGGATATAGCAGCATTCGCGGATGATGGCTAGGTAGGTATGTACTAACTAAGGTATTGAGGAAAATGCACCCGTACGACCGGGATTCGATTGCCTGTAGCTTCAACTGGCAGAGTGCATGAATATGTACCAGTTACTCGACAGGTTCCTCGGCCATTGCCCCATAACGAGGTAGTAAGCCGGGTTTACAGTGTCGTCCCGGTACCCGCTACCCGCTACGTTACCTTGCGCCCAGAAAAAAAAAAACATGTTAAGCCTAGGACCGAGCCTAGCAGGCCAATTAGGGCACCCGCACCAGCGGAGCTTCTGCCACCAAGACCACTTAATCCCCGTGCGTTTACCGTGGCCGGCAGCCAAAGGTCAAGATTCCAGCGTCACTGCCGATTTTTCGACCTCTTTCACCTCACTTCCTCATCCTATTTCTATTCCGCCTCGTCCAAGCCCGCGTCCCAGGCATTGCGCCTCCGTTGCCTCCTCCGCCTCCTCCGTGCTCTCTCCTCGACTAGCCGCAGACACCGGCTGCCAGCAAAAGACTTTGTCCCGATTATTTCCTTGATTTTCCCACAAAGCGTCTTAGCCCGCCCGCCAAGATGGGTTTCGTTGAGGATGAGCTCAAGCAGCTGAAGGATGTCATTGGCAACCTTGACGCCCGCATCAAGAGCCTGGAGCAGCGTGCCACCGGCTCTGCCGCGCCTGTTTCGACCGAGGAGATCCGCATGTTGCTTATCGGACCCCCTGGAGCTGGTTAGTCGCGAAGCCCGTCCACGCCGGATTGATCGGTCGCCCGCCACCGCATGGTCCCATGCCGTGCCGTCGGACCAGGCCAATTGCTAATATTCCCTCTCAATGCAGGCAAGGGAACGCAGGCGCCCAAAATCAAGGAGCGTTTCTCATGCTGCCACCTGGTACGTTCAAATCGCGCCTCCGAACCCGAACCCACCACCCAGCGATCCACGCAAGCTGACGCATTATTTCTTACCACACTACAGGCCACTGGCGACATGCTTCGCTCCCAGGTCGCCAAGAAGACTCCTCTCGGGCGTGAAGCCAAGAAGATCATGGATCAAGGCGGTCTTGTCTCTGACGACATCGTCATTGGCATGATCAAGGAAGAGCTTGACAACAACAAGGAGTGCCAGGGCGGGTCAGTGTACAAATCAAGCACCGCGCAGTCCCTGTTCTACTAACACGCACACCCATAGTTTCATTCTCGATGGCTTCCCCCGCACCGTTGCCCAGGCCGAGGGCCTCGATGCCATGCTCAAGGAGCGCAAGCGTGCTCTCAAGCATGCCGTCGAGCTGCAGATCGACGACGCCCTCCTCGTTGCGCGCATCACTGGCCGACTGATCCACCCCGCCTCCGGCCGATCCTACCACACAACCTTCAACCCCCCCAAGGAGGCCATGAAGGACGACATCACCGGCGAGCCTCTCATCCAGCGCAGCGACGACAACGCCGAGGCCCTCCAGAAGCGCCTCGGCTCCTATCACAAGCAGACCACCCCTGTCGTTGACTATTACCGCAAGCACGGCATCTGGCACGGCATCGACGCCAGCCAGAAGCCCGGCCAGGTCTGGAAGAACATGCTGACCATCCTCGAGGGCCAAAAGTAAGCACCCCCGTCGTCTCAGCCGGCCGGCCTCGTCTTCTCATACGCCGGAGACGGAAGGCGCAATTGGATAAAATCAAGCCGTCAAGGCAGGAAGGGGGCCACATGGCGTGCGTGTCTTTTTTTCGGCAGCGGTACTGAACTTTGCCGCGTGTAGTCCTAGGGTTATGATAAAATCTATGTATCGAGTGCTTCAACGTCTAGGTGAACGGCGTTTGGCATTTTTACTGCAGTTAGAGGATAAACTTCTTAAAGACTCACATTGCGTTCTGCCGTGACCAAGTGGGTGATTATGGCCTTTTCTACATGCCTTCAAGATGATATCATGTCTATATAAATAAGCTGCCTAATACCAACACACCAGTTCCGAAATCAAATGCTTCTAGCCAGAAATTTACCAATCCGACAAAGCCACATGAGATATTAATAAAATAGCGCTAAGATCTATAAAACGAAGCTTGGCTTCAACATTCGAACGGGGTTCTGGGTTGTACCCAGCTGTGTGTATAGCTGAAGATTGACGGCCAATCTGTAAAGAGTGGTCCTTCTTCTTCTTCACTTCTTCTTCTATTCAGAGCGACCGAGGCGTGGGCCGTCGGCACTCTCAAACCGGCTCGCAGAGGGGCGCAGTTTCGACGGGCAAAGTCACGGAGCAGACACGGAGCTCAACCTCCTACGTCCTTATCTCCGCGGGGAAGCTGAGAAGAATAGGTCAGTAGAGGTAGAGCATGTCGCGTTGGCGCAACTGACCATTGACCATCTGCCTCTGCTTGTTCAGCCAGCTCTTGGGCGCATCGTGCCGGCGCTGAAGCACGACGTGGTTACTCTGCAGGCGGCTGGTGAGGTCGTACCACGCCGTAGTAATAAGCGCGTTCTCGCGCTGCAGGTTTTTGATCATTTGATCCGCAGCAGCCTATTCAACATGATAGTTAGCCTTTCCCTGTCATTTGCTATAATGCTCTCGCGAAGCTCAATGCCAAAGTACACCTACCTTCTGCGCAGTGGCAAGTTCGCCGCCCTGCAAAGCCTTGAGTTCTCTCTGTAGGTCGATCTTGTCTTGCTCAGCTTGTTCAAGTTGCTTTCGAAATGTTAGGACCTTTCTCAAAATTTCAAAAGCATATAGTTTGAACCAAGGGCAACTGGGGCGCCTTCCCAGGGTTCTCTCACCTGTTTTCTTTCAACAAGACGGTCTCGCAACTTCTCAATTTTCTCGGCTGCCTTCTTGGCCGCTTCCGAAGAATCTTGGTTTTCAGCACTAAGTGCAGCCGTTTCTTGCAGTTCCTTTGCCTCTTCGGCGTCCTTGCGAAACTTGTCTTTCGCTAGCAGGGCCTCAATCAACTGCGTTTTCTGGGCTTCTCTTTCGTTGCTAACAAAAGCGAGCTCCTCTCGCAGACGATCCAGTTCCACCTTGAGCGACTCAGATATCAGTTTATCGGTACTCTTGAGTTCGTCCAAGGCGGAAATGCCGTCTTTCTCAACAGCCGACAGCTCTGTCTTCGCCCCCATCAACTCTCGTTCTTTGTCTGCAAGTGTTGCTTGCAGAGCGGCAGTGCGCTTCGTTAGCTGCTCGAGCTCGTGTTGGGTTTGGCCATGCTCAGATCGCAGGTTGATAAACGCTTTCGAGCTATAGATGATATTAGCAGGCGCTTAAAACCATTGGGTGACGGCCTGGGATTGCAGACTTCTCTCCTGTAGAGCTCTTCATCAAAGCATCGATCTGGTCTTGAACTATCGTGTGTTTCTCGAACATTTCATTCAAGCTCTGTTGAAGTCTTTCACGTTGCTTCTTCTCATCATCCGCTTCCTTGCGTAGAGTGACTGCGTCTCCAGTAGAACCAATGGTCCTCCGAAGGAGATCATTCTCCGCTTTTAGCCGAGATAGCTCAAGTGGTATGTTTTTCTGTCCGTCATCGCTGGCTGCACTGTTCAGTTCATCCTCCAAGCTTGAAGATACGGGCAGTGTTACGGCCTCTCCTTGCGAAGCTCCACCACCCTGCTGCAACTGATCCTGTAGGTCTTGGATGAAGTGCTCGTCATGGCTGCGCTGCGCCTTTAGTCGCAGGAGCTCATCTTCTAACGTCTGCATATCCTTCAGAAGTTGAGTTTTCTGGCTGCGCTCATCCCACAAATGCTGTTCGGACTGCGTCAACATGCGTGTCAGCTCATCCTCGGCTTTCCTCGTCCGGTCCCCTTTGTCTCGCTCGTCCATCAGAGACCGAAGCTGCTCCTGCAATTCTGCACGCTCATATTGTAGATTTTGCACTTCCTTTACAAGATGCTGTTGCGACTCAAGCTTCTGTTTATAGCGCTCGGCCGCGTTGGCTTTCTTCTCCAAATCTTCAGCCTTGTGGCGCCATTCTGTAGCTTGATCTCGCAGTTCGTCCGCATGTTGACTCTTTTGGGTAAGCTTTTGGACCTCACTTTCCAGTTGTGCCCGCGCTCTTTCATGATTCCGGATGGCCTCTTCATTTTTTGCAATAATCTCCATCTGCTCGTGCACTTGGTCCTCTAAGAGACGGACAGCCTCGGCATTGTTGGCGCCATCCTTCGTAGCTTTGCGGAGTACTTCGAGTTCCCGGTCGTTTCGCTCTTTTTCGTACTTGAGCTCTTCGTGGCTCTGTTGTAGGTGCTCCAAGCGGGTAATATAGTCAGAAAGTGCCTTTTTGTTGATCTCTAGTTGCTGCCGCAAGGCTGCATTCTGCTCTTCAACCACGAGGTCCATATCTCTTGCCTCCATAACTGCATCAATATCTTCATTGAGTTTATCTTCATCGCCGGCATTCGCTGCATCGATTTGCATTGCGCGAATGATGGTCATAATTTCCGCTTGGTTGACTTTGTCAAGGCTGGTCTGGATCAATGGGACGTATTTCTTGTTATCCGGTCCCATGGCAGCTGCAGAAACCATGACAGCAAGGAGCTAGGAGGACTTTGTCTTAGCATGCGATCTTCCAGACTACCGTACTGTCGAGGCTATCACGTACCTGGCTGAGCCCCTGCGGCTCGGGGTTCTCGGCAACAGCATGATAGTCGAATCTTTTAGCCTGACAGCCCAATTCGGGAATTTGTCGACGGATAAAACGAAATAAACCCTTATAGACGGCTTGGATATTGCGTTTGTTCGTCAGGTATCGGGAGGTGGCGGGATTGGATTCAAGATGGGAAGGATCAAATTCGGGGTCCAACTCATGCAGGATATTCGCTAATATTATGCCGTTTGTTAAATCTTCTAGGGAGTCGGCCTTGCGGTCCAGACTAAACACGTGGTTTACCTGAGCAGGCTGGATTAGTTTCTCGCTGCACGGGAGATAGCAAAGCCGAGCAGAACTCACAGCCTTTAAGAGCGCGGCTTGCGCGCGCCCACTGTATACCGGCATTGTGTCCTTCGAGAATAATAGAGTAAAATCTGACAATCTGGTGTATACACTGGCTACCTAGGTGGTGCTCGGCTTTCAAAGTGAGCGGGGAGGACTGGCTGCAGAGTAGAGAGCTTTCGAACGTGGCCGCATGACGAAGAGGTAAGTAGGGACCTGAGCCAGGTTGAGTGCCAGCGAGTATGATGCTCTGTGACGCAAATATGGTGCTTCTAGTTTGCAAATACCGTACACAAAAGCCACTGCTTGCCTGTATGGCAGTTAGGTAGGCGTGCAAGATCCAAAATGAGCATCAGTCTCGACACGTCGAAGGCTATGACAATTCACCATGTCAGACCCACTTGATGGAGCTGCAACCTTACAGGGGCCAGCCGCACCATGTACAGTGGGACGCAACTCTGTTTTATTGATCCCTTCCAGATACCAAGATACTACGAGATTGACTAATATGATGAATATTTTTAAGAAACTGAAATACTAAAGAGAGTTGATATTTTTCTTTCTTTTGACAGAGGAGTAAATACACATTACCACCCAGTGTACCAATAAAGAATGAAGAAAACTACCTACTCGGTAGTAGCTAAACCCAACGCCGTCCGATAATTCATCAATGATCATGCCCCTCTAACAATGCTCTCAAATTTTAAAATACACGGTCCAAATAGTAGGCCATGATCAAGCACCGTTAGCCGTCATGATCCTGTCTTCTTCCACCATGATCTTGTGTTTGCTGCCAAAGGCCTGCACCATTTCTACCGATTTCTCGGGCGCGATAGCAGAGAAGCCCCTACGAATAGCATGATTAGCATCTGTAACAAGTGACTGTCAGGCACCATGAAACATACTTGATTATCTGATAGTCATGCGTTATCTGCCCGCCGGCATCAATAATCTTCTGTCGTGCGCTGGCAACAAAAGAATCGGGTGTTGAGTCGTCAAAGGAGACGATGACCGACATCTTGCGATCCACAGCGAACCCGCCCGGAAGCAGGGCCAACGCCAGGATGGTATGCAGGAGGAGCTTCATCTCGACAAAACGTTTTTGTCAGCTTTGCAGTTTTGCTGCAGTTGGGACTCTCTATGTTGGTCGCTAGGAGCGCGCTATAAGAAGTTTTTTTTTTTTTGCAGCGTCAACGGAGCGTGGCGGGTTGTGATGATGGACGATGGGAAGTGGCAATGACACTGATGATATACCAAGGACAAGCATAGTTATCGCTAGCAAGCGCGGCGCGCAATTTAATTTTTCCGCATTGGCAACGAGTGCAGCCAAGATATTCCCCACACAGTGCTTTACAACCTCCTACTTTAGGCAGGTACTTTAGAATTCCTATGGGTGAAAACGCGTAACACAATAATAAATGCCGGATTATCATACAGAAATTACCTCATATTATCTGGGCCAGCTGGCCAGCTGCAGCCTTAATCCTAAAACTGGAGCTCGGAACTTTATGAAACCCTTGACGGTCCGTCCTCCTTAATGGCTTGTCTCGGTCCCGAAGCATCATGCGGAATTGGCCATTGTTATTCCTAGAGCCAGCTACAGCCTTAATCAGTGTAGTGGGTTTAGTCCTCCTTAATGGCTCGTCTCGGTTTTCCGAAGCATTATGCAGAATTGGCCATTGTTATTCCTAGAGCCAGCTGCAGCCTTAATCGGTGTAGTGGGTTTAGTCCTCCTTAATGGCTCGTCTCGGTTTTCCCGAAGCATTATGCAGAATTGGCCATTGTTATTCCTGGAGCCAGCTGCAGCCTTAATCCTATAACTGGAGCTGGGAACTTCATGAAGCCCTTGATGGACGGTGCAGCGGGTTCAGTCCTCCTTGATGGCTTGTCTCGGTCCCGAAGCATCATGCGGAATTGGCCATTGTTATTCCTGGAGCCCTACTTCGAGTTTGAGATCGCTATGGGAGGATTTCTCAAAGTAGGCTCGACTGCTGTTAACATACTACTCTGGATGCTCCCTGCGGCTATTCGCTGCCACCTTCGTTTTCACCTTCCTCCCAGACATCTTTACTTTCCTGTTCAACTGCTCGCATCGCTACCGCAACCTTCTCCAGCTTTGATACTACGTCGATGACACCAGCATTTACACGTTGGAAGTATTCATCGTTTGCCTCGCGCCGTTTCCTGGCTAATAATATGTCTGCCTCGGTCTCTTCTTCCAACTTGGCTCCCAGTCGTTCAACGTCCTCACCGAATTGCCGTGGCAGACTTGTATTTCCCTTATTATTATGATTAGGCTCTGTATCGCTGGTACCCGGCTTGGTGGCGTCTGCGAACGATCCCTTTGCGCTCCGGAGGTCGTCGCCAACATCTGGGCTTCCCTCTTCATGGGAAGCCTTCTCCATCGTGCCATCTGCTTCGCTGCGTGCCCAAGCCTGTGCCAGTGCAATTTGTGCTGCTCGCAGCTCAGCCAGTTTGATATCGTGGGAGCGGCCGAATACATGAGTGCCCGCAGATGCGGACAGCTCAACTTCCTCTAGAGTTGCCTGCATCTCCGCCCAAAGGGCATCTGTGCGGTCTGCTGCCCTGTTTCTATCCGCTGGATTCATGGAGCGGCCAGCTCTTTGCTGGTCTGATGTAGTTGCTGGCGCATGCCGTATCGAGGCGCTGCTGTCATATGACGAGCGCTCTCGCCTGATGCTGGCTGGTCCGGGTACAGAAGAGCCAGGAGCTAGAATCCCGGGTAAAGAAACGCGGGAAGCGCCCGGAGATGGATGAAGAAACAAAGATGGCGGAGGGTCTCTTTGCTTGCTCTTAGATTTAGCGAGAGACATTCTGGCAGTGTTGTGCGAATACTGCCTCATAAATTCCAGTATGTCATCTTGCCACCTCGTAGCGAGCCAAACGCCAGGAAAACGGACTAGCCTGATCTGGTCTAGACTGCTGCATATTCCGACTGCTTACCTAAACTCGCCTGGCTAGAATCAGCTAGCCACGTGACCTTTCCCCCACCAATTTGCGAGTTGGCTACTAGGGCCAAAAACCCTACCACGAAATTCTGGCGGGACTTTGGTCCAACTTTTCGCATTGCTCCGCAAGAAGTCACATCACCAACCGTCCCGCGATACCCAGATAATTCGGTACGTGCAATTCGACTCGAACGCCTCGAAACCCCCGTCTATACATCGAACACGTCCGACTAACATATCGAAGCAATCATGGCTGGAGGCAAACCCCGTGGTCTTAACGCCGCTAGAAAACTGCGAACGAACCGCAAGGACCAGAAATGGGCCGATCTTCACTATAAGAAGCGTGCTCTAGGCACTGCTTTCAAGTCTTCTCCTTTCGGTGGTTCTTCTCACGCTAAGGGAATTGTTCTCGAGAAGGTCGGCGTCGAGGCCAAGCAGCCCAACTCGGCTATCCGAAAGTGCGTTCGTGTTCAGTTGATCAAGAACGGCAAGAAGGTCACAGCTTTCGGTACGTACGGACGGGCAGCACAAGACTGCTATTTCACATGCCCGGTACACCTTCTAATACATGACTTTAGTTCCCAATGACGGTTGCTTGAACTTCGTCGACGAGAACGACGAGGTTCTCCTGGCTGGTTTCGGTCGCAAGGGCAAGGCCAAGGGTGATATTCCCGGTGTTCGCTTCAAGGTCGTCAAGGTTTCCGGAGTCGGTCTGCTCGCTCTGTGGAAGGAGAAGAAGGAGAAGCCCCGTTCTTAAAGTCGGCGTGCGGTGGAAGAAAAATACATCCTATTTCGGCATGAGTCCTATCGGCGTGCTTACATTGGCATTAAAGGCTGGGAAATGTATCAATGGAGACAGCTCTTGAGATTTAGACAAAAAAGTCTTCAAAAAACACGAACCATTGAATGATTCCTGTGCAATTCGCATGCGACCGGCCACCATCTATGCTACAATCAAGTCGATACTATGCTGTTATACAATCTGTGCAATATTACACTCAACTTGCGTTGAGATCGGCTGCTTCTTGCTCCAATTTGCGGAGGCGAAGCAGATAGTCTGTCGCCAGGCCTGTGCTGATGACGCCGCCAGTTATCCAGCAGCCATTCACAAACCACCACCAACAATCCTTAACGCTCTTGAGATTGACGCGCTTGATCATGACGCCCAAAGCAACAGCAGCACCGCCGCAGCTCCCGATGAAAAATGCAGGTCCAGCCCCTGCGGCAGTGCCTGCGGCAGCGAGAAACCCAATTTGAACAGCTGCAAGTCCCGTCAAGACCTTTTTGGTATCCGCATCATGCTTCAGAGCAATGCTCTTGATTCCCGCCTTGGCGTCATCCTTGATGTCCATGTGGGCATAAATCATGTCGTATAAAATAGTCCAGGCGATATTAGACGTGTACAAGCAAGCAGCAGCGGTCAAGGCGACGCTGTTGGACAACAAGTCGATTCCAAGCGCCGGGAACCCCATGATAGCTCCCCAAGAGAACGTGAGCCCTAGCACAGCCTGTGGGTAATAGGTTACTCTCTTTGCCAATGGATAGATGGCAACAAAGAGCAAACTAGGGACGCCGTAGTAAAGACACGGAAGGGGAAATTGGAGCAGAATTCCGAGCCCGGTCAGCAGTTGGAAGCCAGTAAACACTAGGCCATTGAAAGGAGTCACCGCTTTGCGTGCAATAGGTCGCAGTCGTGTTCGCGCAACGTGCGGATCAAGATTCCGATCCCATAAATCATTAATTGTACATCCGGCGCCGCGCATTATCAGAGCTCCGGAAAAGAAAAGCAGTGAGGTGCCAGCAACAGACATAATTGATGTTATAGGTTCTGCGATGGGGGCCGCCAAAAGTGTCGAGAAAAGACAAGGGAAGAAGAGATAATAAGTCCCGGTTGGCTTATCAATTCGAACGAGCTCTCCGTAGGGAATCCATTTTGCAGGTAATATCGAGAGAATGCCAGTTTTTGGTGCCTCATATGGCGACGGCGCTTGCTGAGTGCCTACGGCTTGGAGGCGATGATCACTCGCATGGAATGTTGCGCTTCGCCGGATACTCGATCGGAGCTGTATCCTTCTCGCATCGTGACACCTCAAGCCCTGATGTGCCCTCGCCAAGTGCGACGAGAAGAGTCCCCGGGCGAGAGTGCCATTAAAGCCGCGTTGCAGCAAGGGGAGGGTCATCTAGGCAACCATGATAGTGAGAAATGGGTGCTCAAAAAGGAGCTGGCTGAGGACTAGCAACGCACCTTCAAGGTCGGAGCAGTAGTCGAATGGCACAGGATGCATGGATTGACCAGAGTGAAGAAGAAGTCCCGTTTTAAAATATGCAGTACAATATATCACTAAATTTAGATGTTATTGCCCCGAGTCCAAAAAGTGCACAAGCCTCTAACTACTAATGTGTTAGCCTCAGGCGTCCACATCACGTGGGAACGCGACCCAGCTTGCCACCCACTTTAATGAATTGCTTGTTGTGCTTGCCTTGACAGGGAACAAGCACCTAGACGAGTTCAACCATTGTGAAGGTCCAATGCATAGTATGATTGCATCTCGATCCCTCTATTTTTCGGCGAGATAGCAATAGAAACCAATAATGCCGAACGCGGTTGCCTTGCAGACACGACATCTGATTACGACCATCAGGCTCCACCCTACAATCAGACGCGATGCCTGCAGCATCTCACCCCCAGGCGAAGTTCGATCCTGTATCGCCGGATCTTGACTTACGCTCATTGGTGGATGAGGTGCCGAATTTTAAATGGGCACAGCGAGTTTCAATAAGCCAACTGCGCAGCCTAGGTCCTCAGGAATTTGAAAAGCTCGTCCTCATGCATGTTATTAATGGAGGAAAACCCCTTGTCATTGAAGGCTTCGACGCCGTTCTACCAAAGTGGCTGTTCAGCTCTGAATGGCTGGAGAAAAAGTACGATAAGAAAGGTCAGAAGCGATTGGATCCTGGCGACTCGGTAACCGCGATGCTAACTGCGCTTTAGAGGAAAGAGTTCGCGATATCGTGTCGCAGAGCGATATTCCCATGACAACTGGTCACTATTTACGATCCATGAAGCAGTTGACCAATCAGTGGACTCCTACCAACTTTCGTGACGAGAGGCGACAGCGTCTCTACCTCAAGGACATCGATTGCCCGCCTGAATGGCAGGAGGCGCTGCAGAAGATTGTGAACCCAGTTCTATTCTATCTGAACAGCGCTATCACGCGCACTGGAGCCGTATCATCAACTGAAGATGAGCCGCGGAACCCTACGAGTGACGCCGCCCCAGCTGGAGATCTCATGTCGAGCCTGCCACAAGAGATGCGCGCAGAAAATCTGATGTGCTACATCGGCCATGAAGGCACTTACACACCAGCGCATCGGGAAATGTGTGCTTCTCTCGGACAAAATATCATGGTGGAGACCTCAGGCGACGCAAATGGTGAAAAGCCCGGCAGCTCAATCTGGTTCATGACAGAAAGCAAAGACCGCGCCGTGGTCCGAGAGTACTTTTTGTCAATGCTTGGTCATGACATTGAGATTGAGAAGCATTTCGCACAAGTTAACGCGTGGAAGAAGGCCCCGTTCGATGTCTACGTGGTAGAGCAACGTGTCGGTGACTTCATCTTAGTTCCTCCTCTTGCTGCTCATCAAGTGTGGAACAGAGGGACAAGAACAATGAAGGTTGCATGGAACCGGACGACAGTCGAAACACTCGAGTTAGCTTTACAGGAGGCACTTCCCAAAGCTCGGCTGGTGTGTCGAGATGAACAGTACAAAAACAAGGCCATGATCTATTATACACTTCAAATCTATTACCACCGCCTGCAATCGCTCGATGAGCATGCTCGAAAAACTCATCGCGACGACCTGCGAAACTCCTTCCGAGCCAAACAACTGGCATCAGACTTCAAGAAACTTTTCATTCTCTTTACGAAGATATTGGTTGATGAAGTGTTTTTATTCAAGGAGCGGGAGGTTGAATTCGCGCCTTTTGACTCGTGTATTACTTGCTCATACTGCCGCGGAAATATCTTCAATCGTTTTCTTACGTGCAAGAGGTGTGTTCGGACCCTCATCAACGGCGATGAAGATACATACGACGTCTGTATGGAATGCTATGCCATGGGGCGGTCATGCGGCTGTCTGTCGGGGCTGCAGTGGTGTGAGCAGTGGCACTGGAGTGAACTTGTTGAAAACCATGAAACATGGCGCTCAATGATCATGTCTAATGATGGGTTCATCGATGTCAATATTTCTCCACAGCCGCTTGAAGTAGCCAAACAACTAAGTGGCAAGAAATCAGTTGCACAAATCTGCCAAGAAGCACTGCGACAACGACCATGGAAGGACATAACTCAACCCGAAAAAGACCTAGCACCGAGCGAATCCGAGGAAGGCGAAGGGGGGGAGCAGTCCAAATCGAAGAAGAAGCGAACCAGGAAGAAAAAGATGGGCAATGTGCGGCGCTGCCATGTGTGTTGTCACAAAGAGCTTGTCTATCGCATGCAGATGTGCTCAAATCCCGACTGTTTAGAAGGATATTGTTTTGGTGTGCTTTATAGAGCATTCGATATGATGCCGCAAGAAGTCCTCCAGGACGAAAATTGGCAGTGTCCAAAGTGCTTAGGAATATGCAATTGCGGTTACTGTCGCCGAACAGGAACTACCAACCCTTATACGCCGAAAAACACATCGCTTGGGCACGATACCAGGGCTGTTGCGGATGACCGAAGTGTCGAAGCTCTTGTGGATTTTCGACTACATAACCTAGCTTGGTTGAAGGCCGCTGGTGAAAAAAGCCGCGGCCAGGATACCAAGCGCATGCGGCGGTTGCGAGAACAAGCGGATACAGCCAAGGCGGAGGGTGAAGACGCTGAAGACGATGAGGCAGATCCGACTGTTGAAAGCTCGACCCATGATGCATCCCATCACGAACGTCCAACACAGATTGCAGGCGGTAATTCTGACCAACAAGGGGCGGAGCCAGCGGGCTTTGCGCAGCCCAGTCTCAATCAACAGGCAATGGAGCCATCACCACTATCAGCGCCCTGGCTTATTAATAGAGATCAGGCTATGAATGGGCAAGATGGAGATGATTCATCGTACCCTGACCCGCCCGTGCTCGCAGCTCAAAGGATCGGCATGGGCTACTACGAACAAGACGATAGTCCAGACAAGATTCTCTTTGACCCATACCAAGCCCCAACCGCTGAGGATTTGAGGGAGGAGGAAGCAGACATACCGGAGTTCGTTAGGAAATCTATTCGCAGCGCAAAGAGAAAGGCAAAGAAGGAAAATGAAGACCCAGAGTTCATCATTAAGAGTCACTCACGGAAACGACCAAAGGCCTCGCGCGAGCACGATTTCCTTGACAGCATGGATCCTGCATTGTTTAATGAAGTCCCTGTTGCTTCTGCGCAAGACGCAGGTCCAGAAAATGGGGCTGAGAATAGCGAGGACATGACTTTGGTACAACCCGGCTCTGAAGAACCAAAAAGGAAGGAGAATCCGCGGTATGATGCGAACGAGCCCCTGCTAAGGCATGCAAAGCCCAAGGCATCTTATGTTGAGTTGGAAGAGATAGAGTTGGAAGAGTTGGAAGAGGTCAACGAGAATGCGCATGCCGATACGCTGCTAGCACTCGCACCCAGCAAAACATCCCCCAAGCCAACAATGGATGTGCCTGAGGTAGAAACCGACGACGCGACCATGGAGAAAAACGAGTCGTCAGTTCAAGTCGGTCCCCAGAGCAGCGCGCCTACAGGACAGAAGCGCCGTGGCCGACCACCCGCGCACAGCAAACGCCCATCTTCAGTCAGCCCAGAAATCCGGCCCACGAGAGCTGAGGGAACAGAAAAAACGAGAGCGACCGGCGATACACGGCGACGCGGCGTTGGACGTCCTAGGAAGTCTGGCCCACGGGTCGCCTCAAATCGGGTCAGAGCTGAGGAGGAAGCTGATAATGAGCCGGCTCCTACTACCAACAGAGCACGTAGAGGTAGAGGTCGACCTCGTGCTTCCGAGCCCTCTCGATCGCCAGCTCCTAAGAGGGCTGACACTGCAGGTCAACAGTTCATGTCTCTGAAGGAGCGTATGGCACTCCGTGGGAAAACAGTCAAAATCGCACAGCGAGGCCGGGATGCTGCATCATCGCCTGATTCCCCCAAGAGATCGGGAAGCATGACTGTGCAGCTACCTGGTTTTACTGCAGTCAATAAGCCTTCGTTAGCCCGCAAACAGTCTTTTGAGGATGTTGACGAAAACACCAGGACTACCTCTCGGCAAAAGAGTGATGCGACCATTGGGTTTGCGGCGGAAGAAACAGGCAGCTCAGGAGGCGATTCAGGTTCCAGTGACGATGATATTCCGGCGAGAATCAACCGGTCGGAAAGTACGTCGAGGCCGATTTCAGTCGCGCTCAGGGGGCGAGGGCGTCCGAGAGGACGACCAAGCATGCGGTCTCGCGGGCGAGGGCGGCCCTAACTTGCAAGACAGGAAGGGGGGAAAGCGGCTGTATCAGAACGCGAAGGAGAACACAGGGCTGTGATTCAATACCAAAGGTAGCTAGCTAATGGGCGTGTTCGCGGTCAGGTCAAGAACCATGCAAAAAAGTAAGACGCGATTGGTGAAGCAGCCGCGGGGGTTTATGACTCCGACCTACCACTAATAATAATACTATACAAACTCCTTACCTACTAGCTGATAAGTGATAACTTGAGTGCCAAGTTTATTACGGGGTTCTCGGCGTGGCTTTTTGGTGGCGCTGAAATGGCCGCGAACCGGCGGCCCACGTGCTGTGATAGTTGAACGAGAGCCAGAGGCAAGAAAGAGCTTTTAACTTGTTATTAATTTACTGCCTGGCGCGTATCCAAGCAGCTAGCCATGGCGGGCATCGATACCGCCGCAAGAAGTCAAACTTCATTTTCTACTTGCCATCGTTTTTTCCTTCTTCGACAAAAACCACCGCCATCTTCCTTCCACTCGTCTGCCGCTTTTGTAAGCCAAGCCAAACCACAAGCTGCAGCTGCTCAAGGCCGCCAACCCCCTCATCGATCACTGCCGGCATCGGTGCACGGCTTGCCACATTGCTAGCAGCCTAGATAAAGATATATAGCAAACAAGGGCGCGGGAAGAAACCTCCTTCCCATGGCTTCATCATTTCGGTCTGCCGCCGCGTTCGGCCTCCTCCTGGTGTGCGGCATGCCGGTCTGGGCAGCAGATGCCGACACCAAGTGGTACGCGCCTAGCAAGAACCAAGTCAATGACCTTGATGCTGTGCCTACCGCCACCGGCGTGTACGGCTTCATCTTCAACTCGTCCAAAACCCCGGACAGTGATTATGGAGCCTACAATTGGTGCAACATGCCTCACGTGCGCCGCACCGAGTACGTGAAGCCGAGTGCAGAGTACGAGTTGAAATATGTCGAGCTGGCAAGTGTTCCTCGCTCACATCCCTCCTCTCTTCCTATTATACTAACTCTTGCAGATTCATCGTCATCACAAGCGCACGCCATACTCCTCCAACGCATTCCCTGTGGAACCCTACCAATGGAACTGTGATGATTCCATGCTCCATTACTACGGAGAGCCCTTCTCTGGTCCCAAGGCTGACAGGGTTTATCAGCAGGGCTACATCTCTGACGTTAACCCCTTTGTGCCGCCTGGCTGGATCGGCAGCTGCAAGTTTCCGCAGATCACTGCCGAGGGCTTGGTGGACTCGTGGCAGCATGGCGCCGACTTGTACGGCGTCTATCATGATCTTCTTGGATTCCTGCCGCCCAGAGGCTCTTCCGGGCTTCCGCCGTCCGTCAAGTACCGCGTGACCAACAACTTGATCACTAGTCAAGTGGTCGGCATGGTCATCAATGCCATGTGGGACATCACAGAGCCCGTCCCGATTCTTGTGCAGGCGCTGGGCGTCGACAGCTTAGAGCCGCAGTATCAGTGCAAAGCCTCCAGCGACCTGTTCAACACCATCAAGTCCAGTTCCAACCCTCAATGGCGTCGCCATTTCGACCTGGCCGCGGATCTGTATCGCACGCTCGACGAAATTTCCGGTGTCCCGTCGTCCGATGCCGGCTTCCACGAGTCTTTCGACCACTACTACGACAATTTGTCCGCTCGCCAGTGCCATGCGAAGCCGCTGCCGTGCAAGCTTGTAGATGGTCGCAACAGCACAGACTGTGTTTCTCAGCAGCTGGCAGATGCAGTCTATCGCTGGGGCAACTGGGAATACAGTCAGATTTACCGAGACAGCGCCGCGTCCCTTGATGCAAGCACGGGTTCCCTCGGCGTGTGGGTTGCTGAACTTGCTGCAAACATTCGCGATGTGATTGCGGGCAAAAGTGACACGATCTACTATCACAACGTCGCTCACGACGGATCGTTGTCCCGCCTACTATCCATTTTGCAAGTCGACGAGATGGTCTGGCCCGGAATGGGATCCGAGGTCGTCTTCGAGGTCTACCAGAAGAAGAAGCAGTCACCGCCCGCGCCCACCGTGACCATCGCCCCCAGCTGCAACCACGACAACTGCCTCCGCCACATCATTGGACAGTCCTCCACTGCCCCCTCTTACTGCCTTCGGCTGGCGACCGCGACCGCCTCGTGGCCGGCGCAATGTGGTGGCAGCGAGTCTCGCGTCGCGTCCGCTTGTTCGTGCCTTGACCTTTCTACTACTGCCACTGTAGCTACCACGCCGACAAATACAGGCGAAGCGTCTGCCAGCGGATTCTACGTGCGTGTGCTGTTCGGGGGGCAGACGATGCGCTCATCTACGCCTGCGCTGGGTTTGATGGACATGATTCCAGTTGAGAAGCTGCTGGGGTACTTTGACGCTTTGGTCGGCCAAAATGCCAGTCAGATAAGGTCAAAATGCGGCAACTAGAACGTCGATTCGCGCGTCAGTACCAAGGTCAACTTTGCATCGAACTAGCTTGATGAGTCTAATACAAGTCCATATATTATTGAGGAATTTCTAGTTCGTCCGCTAATTCTTTCCACCGATTAGACCGCTGGGGATCAAGCTTCTTTATGCTCGCTACCCAGGCTTCAAGTTCACTCTTTTGCTCGCTGCTGACCGGCTGGTTGCGAAACTTATGCAAGAGCAGTGTGTATTCAAGTAACATTTCGAATATCCACTTGACGTCTTTGTAATCCTCAAGAAGGTCCTTGATGAAGTCAATTTCACGACTGAGTACCTTGGCTCGGTCCTCAACGAGCATCCCAGGCACAATGGCCAGGTTTTCGGGTAGCTCAGTGACATTCAAGGTGAGGTACTGGTGGTAGTACCATAGCGACTGGTCGTCCGGGCCAACATTTAGCCCATTATCGACCATTGAGAATTCTAAGGCCTGGGTAAGTACAGGGCGCCAGGGCCGGCCAGCATCGCGCTTGTCACTCACCTTGGTCGAGAAACGCTCTGCGCGACGTGTCATTCGCCTCGCGCTCCACAAGCAGCCTGGGTATCAGTTGGGCGCGGTTATGCCAGGCAGAAAAGTTTGACAAGTCGCCCTCAATCATCTTGGTCGTATAAGCGAACTCGGGTTCCGCCATGCTCTGGCCCTGGAGCCTCGCGGATTCGAGGTGGGAAACGACGTAGCGCCTGTAAGCCCAGGCATGGTAGTTGCGGCGGTCCCGCTCCAGCATCTTGGCGACGAGCCTGAGCTCCTCCTGCCAAATAGACTTGGCCATCTCGGCCGGTAGCAGCGACGTGGCCTGTTCCAGAGTCCACATTCTGTAGTTCCATATCCAGTAGCACTTGGGATGGGCCATCAACAGCGGCACGGTGAATAGAAGCTCGTCTCGAATGACTTCGGAGGTCTTTCCGGTGCTTCCTCCCTCGCTGTCATCCTGTTCCCTGTCCTTTTCCGTGTGACCTTGGCTTGTAGCAAGTCGGCGTCGTGTCGGTTCGCTTTCGCTTTCGCCAGAGTCGGGCTGCGGTATAGACTGAGGCGCATTGGCGGGCGCGTCGCCCGTGTCGTGGAGCTCCGATGCATCTTTCGATGATGGTCTCTCATCATCCCTTCTGAAAGGCCCGGATACGAGGCAACGTCGTCGCGCGTTCCACACAGAATAGTATTCGGGGTTTATGCGCAGGAGCTTCGTGGTCAGCTCCAAGGTTGTCGAATCGAAGCGCGACTCCAAAGTCTAGCAGTATATGCCTGTGTTACTCAATACTCTTCTCCAGCTATGGGTGAAGAGACGTTTCCAATTTACCTGAGCGCGTAGCTGGCCATCAAGGGCTCGGTATTTGTCAATCTTGTCGAGGTCTTTCTTCAGCTGTTCTGGGCTCCGGTCACGCTCAGTCCTGGGCACACCATGCTAGAGGTTGACGATCAGCAACAGGGTAAACTAGGCATGGACAAAGTTGATTCATACGCTGGACATTTGGCATGGAGTATATAACGGGTGCTGGTGTTTTCAAACTGTAAATGGAGCATGGTAGGAGGAGCTTTCCTTTCAGAGAGCAGCACATGGCGGGGTAGATTTATTAGCTAGTATGTAGATGCCTAGATTAGTACGCAGCAACTTGAACATCGCCTACTGTTTGTACCTGAGAGGATGACGGGAAGGCTGGACATTTACAGTGAAATATCAAATTCCAGGGGGTCAATTTTGATACCTAGCTGCTAGGATTCAAGGGAATTATGTATTTAATTCAGTTAACACGCCAATTACGTCGATTTGCGGTGGAATCAGAGGGCGTTGATGTACGGGGCACAACGCTAGCCCACTAAGTTAACAGGTACTACCTAACATTAAACAGCCTACAGGTAATAATTGTCGACAAACGGCCAGATGGCATACTTGGCTCCTACGTCTATCCCAACTAGACGCCGGATCATTCCTGGGCTTGCATCAGCTTGCCATAGAGCTAGAGGAGATAATGCAAGTATACAGATGACCAAAAGCCTGTTGCAAGGCAAGTACCTTAATCAACTCAACACCGTACAAGTTACAGCTACCCGCTGACACTGCAGCTCCTCTCCAGTGCGGCCAACACGAGCTGTATTCTTCGCGCGTCAAATTCTCTTCGGCTTCAGGTGCGCTCAGATACTACAAGGCGAGTGTGGACTGACAGTTGACAGCTGAGATACATTCCACATGCCGCCTGTAAGCCGCGAGCTTTTTCATCGAGTCCACACGCCGCCAGTCGTTTCTAGTCGGCGCCTGTGCAACTCAACCCCATGAGACAACACGATACCCCAGAACGCTGCCGTTTATCGTCACACGAGCACCCAGTCTCTAGAGCTTCTAGAAATCGTACCATTACCGTTTTAGCGCGCAGCATCTAGTATAGATGCCGTGCGTGCCTGGGCAGTCTCGCACCATGAAACTGCCCAGAGACGTTGCTTCCACTCAGGAAACGCCTTGCATTCCTGATTTGTTGCCCGCGCGAGTGTTGCTCAGGTTTCAACCGTTGTGCGCGTACCATCCTGTAAGACTGTGGGCATTCCTAGTAGAGCATTCACACGGATTGCCAGCTAACTGCATTGCCAGCCAACTGCATACTGTCCATGGCTGAGGCAAGTCTTTCTCAGGTCGTCCGTTGGACAGGATGAGCAACGCTGCTCAAGTCAAGCGCCAGCTCCTCTCCGTCGCGAGCTTCCGTACTCCCCTTGCGTTGCAGAAACTGCGAGTCCCAGCCTTGGTCGAGGCGGAATGTCGTCCTTCTCGAGGCAATGTTGGCGAGACACCGGCTCTGTTGCTCTGTTAGAGAAGCCGCTGGCTCTGCTGAGTTGTCAGAGAACCCGCCGGCTCTGCTGCTTTGTTAGAGAACCCGCCGGAATCATCAATTGTCAAAATATACAACGATGAATCCCATGGGCACCCGCAATGCACACATGTAAATGTATTGGTATATATATCGTGGCGTTGCCCCCAGCTGCCCAACGTTCAGACTTCTTCAGCAACAAATCCAGAGCGCAAACTCTTAATTTACCCTTTTCTATTCTACCCTATCTTTCTATTCCTTCTTTTCTATCTCCTCTCTTTCGCTACAATGCTGGGTTTCCTCAAGAAATCAATTGCTACGGTTTTGGCGCTGCAGGCAGCCGCCACTTTCGCCCTTCCAGGATCTAGTGAAGTCCATCTCCAGAAACGTGATGATGGCTATAAAAATATGGTTTACTTTACCAACTGGTTTGTCACTTTCCCTCCCTATTTATAGTCGGAACCTTGCTAATAATTGATCAGGGGCATCTACGCCCGTAACTACCAGATCACAGACCTTCCAGCCGATAACATATCCCATCTCATCTACTCTTTTATGAACTTCAATGAGACTGGCATGGTGTATTTGACAATCGATACGATGCTGGATATCACAGGCACTAACAAGATTCAATAGGTTTTCCGGTGATCCCTACGCTGACTTGGAAAAGCACTACGAGAATGACAGTATGCACTTGCTCCCTCCCCCACCTTCCTGCACATGGCAAAAGTAACTTACCTACGTATTCTAGCTTGGGAGGAACCTAGTAGTAACGCTTATGGATGTGTCAAACAACTTATGGTTTTCAAGCACAAACATCGCCACGTCAAGGCTCTATTATCGATTGGTGGTTGGACCTGGTCTACACACTTTGCCGCTGTCGCTGGCTCGGAGACTACCCGGAAAACTTTTGCCAAATCCGCCGTTACTTTTTTGAAGGATTGGGGTTTTGACGGTATTGATATCGATTGGGAGTATCCTGCGACCGATGAAGAGGGTCAGAACATGATTTTGCTGCTCCAGGCGATCCGTGATGAGCTCGACTCGTACGCTTCGCAGCACGCCGCGGGCTACCACTTCTTGCTGTCTATTGCCTCGTCTGCTGACCCCGAGAAGATTCGCCGACTGAAACTTGCCGAGCTTGGAAAGCTCCTCGATTTTGTGAACATAATGGCCTATGATTACGCTGGATCCTTTAGCAACGCCACTGGTCACAACGCCAATGTATTCCCGGACCCCAACAATACGGCTGCGACGCCATTCAACACCAACGATGCTGTTCAGGCATACAAAAAGGGCGGTGTGCCGGCCGGAAAACTTGTTCTCGGTGTACCACTCTACTCCCGAGCATTCGAAAAGACAGAAGGCATGGGCAAGCCATATACTGGTGTCGGCAGTGGTAGCTGGGAGGCAGGAGTATACGACTACAAGTCCACTCCCTGCGAGGCTGACAATCTCCATTGCGATGAAAAGATTATGGCCTGCTACTGCTACGACCCAAAAATCAAGAAGCTGGTTACTTTCGAACCCCCAAGTATCGTCAAAGACAAGTCCGTCTGGCTCAAGTCGGAGAACATGGGCGGTTTCATGTACTGGGAAGCCTCCGGTGACAAAACCAACTCCGAGTCAGTCATCAACACGGCCAGTCAGGCTCTCGGCAACCTGGATAAGTCGCCAAACTGCATCTCTTATCCTGACTCAAAGTATGACAATATCAAGAAGGGCATGGCTTAGGGGCTTGGAGGTTGGCCATTTTGACAGCTGACATTGGATTCAAGTGCTTCTGTATATCTGGGTGGTCAGGGAAGCAGTTGGACAAGACATTCGATCTTTTGTGGTAGCTAATTTTTTTGTATACTTTTGTATATTCTACTGGTGCCATGGGCATGCGTATAGCAATCAACTGGCTTGATATTTTCTACCCATCAGTATTCGGGCATTTCACGATGCTGTAATGAGGAGCTGACAGCGAAACCAGACAGCAGTATTCACACAAGCGCCAGCACCGCGCCTTCCCATTCATCCAGCGGGAATTTTCCTTCTTTTTTGTCCACCTTGGCATAACATTTCTTTTTTTTTCTGCTCCGTGTCTCCTCTTCTCTTCTCCTCTCTCCTACGGTTCCGTCACTTTTAGCTAAATATTTCTACCTGACCGAGAACCAGCCTCTCGGTCTGCTCTACACCAGCTAATAGTAATCATCGCTGACCGCTTTGCTCTTCACCTCTCCCTGCCTCAATGCTGCACGGTCGCTCTTTGGCCAGCTTTCCGCTACCACAAAGGTAGCTATCAATGGCTTCTGATTCCGAAGGTTGCTGGTCGAATGGAACTCCCCTTCGAAGCCGCATGCAACGCCGCAGTGTTACCAGTCCAGCCTGGTTATCTCGAGGGAGTCCGGATTCCGGATACGCTTCTTTTGACGAATGTAGCAGTCTCGGTTCTCCGTGCTCCAAGGGCCGCCTCGCTAGTATATGCGGTCTAGATGGTCAACAAGTTTCTCGCAATACCGAAAGAGCCTACCCCAACGACCAGCGTCACAATTCTACACCTGCCTTCAACATCGCAAACGAGGATGGCGCAACAAATCTGAGAGCAACAGACACCGTCAAGGAATGGCTTTCCAACAGTTGTGAGAATGTACCAACACATTCTACACCTACGAAAGCCGGCAAGGCTACTGCCTCATCACTCTCGCCTGACAGGTTTATCCCATTCAGGGCCAGGGCCAATCAATCTACTTGCCAGCGCTACCGAACTATTAAGCCGTTGGAATTGCTTTCCAACACGGACAAAGCCTCCAGGCGACATATCCCGGGCCGTGATCCCTTCTTACCACAGCCTAGACAATCATCTTTGCTCATGGCACGATTCCACCCACCCGAAGAGCCTCACGGTAGGTCTCACTACGGCCAGTCGCATTGCTGAAGGACTAATCATTTTCCAAATCTTCAGATCCGTCTCTTGCAACCCATCACGACTTCCAAAGATTGGAGCAAATACAGACAGGCGCAGGAACCGTGTGGAACATCGGCGATCTCCCCCCTCGTCTTACGCAAACTTCTTCTCCGAATGAGCTTCGACAATCCATCAATATTGATACATCCACCGCTTACCAACAGCCTCCCAGTGAATCTAGTGTTAAAGAAGATTTGGCAAATTATCAAGATCGTGTTGCCTATGCGCTTGATATCAACCAAGCCGGTAAAATATTGCAATTCTCTCCGCCGATCCGTTCACCACCGCTCGCTACCAGCATCATGGAACAATGCAATCTTGGAAGAACGTATTGGACTGGCTGTGAATGGACAAATAATGCACCTAGTCTGTTTATGCTTTAATCTACGTCTCAGGATGCCAGCTAATCTGCAGCAGGACAACCCCCAGCACCAAAGCCGAGGGTGCTACCTTCGGCACCATTCAAGCAAGCATCACGGACCCTGTACCACGGCCTTTGCTAACATTTCTTAGGGTTCTAGATGCCCCCTTTCTAAGAGACGACTTTTATTGTTCTACTTTGGCCTATTCCCCTGTGTGCCAGACCCTCGCCGTTGGCTTGGGAAACACGCTATATACTTGGACCAAGGAGAGCAGTGTCCACGTAATGCATGGGCACCCTTCGGCCGGGACCTACCTGTCTTCCGTCGCCTTTTCGTCAGTTCAGGGAAAGAAATGTATCCTGGCTAGCGGCAGAAATGATGGATCGCTCATGCTACAGTCGACCTCTGACGCACTGCCGCGCTTCGAAGTAAGGCAACCTTTTGGTATCAGCTGCCTCAGCTAGCGGCCAGTGTGCACACTGAGGCCATCGAAGAATCCTTTCATCCCTGGAGTTCCAATCCAAACGGAAGATCTGCTAGTAGGTGATGATACAGGAACAATCTATTACTACATCGTTGAATGGCCAATGAACTGGGAGGTCTCCCGAGATAATTGGCCCGGTTCAATGTATTTGGTCGCGAAAATTGTCATCCACAATCAACAAGTCTGCGGTCTTTCTTGGTCTCCGACCGGTCGGCTGTTTGCTTCAGGCGGCAACGACAATCTTTGTTGTCTATTTGATGTCGACGATGTATTAAGCGAAGGTCAGGCTACCAGAGTTCCTCAAGATGGGCCACGAGCTCCATTGGTTCGGCACGGGCTGCAGTTTCGTTTTCAATCAACGCAAAGGGCCCGCAGAAGTTCTTCTCTCAATTTTATTAGAACTGTTATCGAGGAAGGCACCGAAGTAAGACGAGTTCAAACTTCTACGGACAGTCTTCGAACCCTTACTCACGGTTGCGAAAGACACCGGTAGGTCCATGGAGCAGCCGTCAAAGCCATTGCATTTTGCCCTTGGCGCGATGGTTTACTTGCAACCGGAGGCGGATCGAACGACAAATGCATACACTTCTTCCATACAACTTCGGGATCCCGGCTGGCAACAATCGCAGTCGCTGCCCAGGTCACCTCACTTATCTGGTCCACGACGCGGCGAGAAATCGCCGCGACATTCGGTTATGGCCCTGACCACCCATACAGAATCGCCGTCTTCAGTTGGCCAGACTGCAAGCAAGTTGCTGCAATACCGTGGTCCTTGGAGCTTCGAGCGTTGTACGCAATCCCATATCCTTGGCAACATACCGAATCTGTGCAATCTCGATCTTCCCGGCCTTCAGGGGATGGTTGCATTGTGGTTGCTGCAAGCGATCAGACAGTCAAGTTCCATGAGGTCTGGGAGGCAGGAAGCAAGAAGGCCCTCGGCTTACCAGGGTACTTCAGAAGCAGTGATATTCTGGAAAGTCTTGAGGGAATTAACAAAGAAGACGAGGTAATACGATAGTCCCTACTGAAAGTCGTATAAATCCCTATTTCACACTATGAACAAAGACGCTGCGTCGAAGTGGTGCAGGAACTTGAATGCGACACGCAGGGGTAGAGGTGGCGGCAGTGCAACGGATGTTTTACATTGACTGAATTCGACGTTGTCTTCCATTAGCAGGTCCAATACAAACAAAAAAAAATTGATGAAGTATATAAAGGAAATGACGAGGAAAAACAAACGCTTGAGTGCACCAAACATGAAAACGCCAACACCATGCTCCTCTATGTGGCCAACAGCAGTTGCCTAGCTATTTCAAAATGGCAATCAAAAGGACTAGAATTATTATCAGCACAACAATGGCAGTCATTTGCTTGTTCTCGCTAGCGCCTCGTGCAATCTTGCCGAGCATTCTCTGCCCTCTGTCGAGACGGCTCTGGTGCCTGTCAACGACACCGTCGACCTCATCCAGCATGACGACGTGGCTGTCCAGTTCATCCCCAATTTGCATACTCAGCTCCCTCTGGCGGCTTATGGATTCCCCTAGGCGATCGAGCTGTTCGTCTTGCTGTTCCATGATCTGGGAGTGGTATTCGTGAATTTGCTGATTCGACATCTCGTCCGCCTGGTCGCGGTACGCGGCCGGGTTGTTGGCCGGGTCATCCCGATAGCGCCCAAACAGCTCCTCGGAGGGCGACGGCGGCGAGTCGCTGAACCTGACGGATTTGGACTTGCGGTAGGCGGACGGCGTGGACGTGGCGTGTTGGAAGTCGTCGGCCAGGGCTTCGGAGTTGGGGTGGGTGACGGTCTCGATGGTCTGGGGCGACTGGAAGCCGTGGAACTGCGCCGTCAGGTGGTCAAGTTGCTCCTGGAGGGACGACGTCGATTCGCCCAGGGCGGACGCGGCACTGATGGGGGGGGTGGTGGTTAGAGCAAGAGTTGACACCGGTGTGGCACGGCCGGGGCGTTTTGGAAGGAATATATACCTGTCATCGCCGCTGTCGCGGAGCCGGGCCGTCTCCGTCTCTAGCGAGGCCAGGCCGGACTTGAGCTGCTCGAGCGACCGCGAGAGGTGCCCGTCCTGGCTGTCGCTGTCCAGGCCGAGAGTCTGGGCCCGCTGCCGCTCCAGCAGGGACAGCTTGATGTGGTCGGCGAGCAGGTACAGCTGTTCGGCGCTGCTCATCGTGGCATAGGCTACTCGGAGGAGGAAGGGGGGAGAGGGGGGGAGGGGTGCCGGCTTCCTGGCCGCGGCGTTCTGGGCGGGTTTGCGGTGCGAATGGGTATTCGCCGTTGTGATGGTGATGAGGACGAGGCAGATGGCTCAGTCGAAGCGAGGCAATACGGAGGAGACGGAGGTGGAGGACGGAGGCGGCGGCGTGCTGCATGAGGGGACCCCACAGCGACGTAACTACCTAAGGCGGGTACCTGCAATAACTAGGTACCTACTTACTTGATATTTCATGCTAGAAGTGCTCTATTAGTGGCCATGTATTTTTCATGCCCAGTTTCATGGTAGAGATACCTATTTCCCTAACATAGAACTACGCAAGAGCCAGCAATGCGTTTCTTCGGCATGGAATGGGCAAAGGTAAATATGTAACACGGGGGAAAGGTTTCAACTACTGCAATTCAGAGCCACTACTCACAGCCTGCCAGACATGCACGTAAACATTCACTTTCCACAGCGGGTAGATTGGTCGTTGTTTCCAATTCTATATTTGGCATACATATGTCGCCATCGTTGTAGTAAATAAAGTACATTTTTGCGCCTGATTGATACCGTGTCCCAAAAGCCAGTCTACCTCCATCCTGTTAATACGCCACGAGTTTGAAATCACGAAGGAAAAACGAGACCGGGCCTGGTTTGGCTAGGTCAGTTTAATCATGTGTGCCATGGTGATGGATGTTTTCAGCTGTTTTCAATTCATGTTGATGTCCGTGTCGTTGGCGTTGGGTGTGAGAGCAGCTGGAGTGCCAACGCTGGCAATGGTTTCGGCGCCTTCAAAGGTCGGTGGAGATTGTTGTAAATTGCGGAGGGCGGTGTTGGCATCACGACTGACCAGTCGGGCCTGGCGGAGGTCCTCTGAGCAAAGGAAGAATCCCTCGGTGGCTTTCACGAGGTAGGACTGCAACCCTTTGCTTTCGAGGCATATTTGAACGTCGCTAAGCGGGTAGTGGTTCTCGATAAACTTGGCCCAGCCGCGGGCGGCCGCTTGGATGTGCTCATCATCGCTGATCCTGCGCCAACCGATGCCGAGGTGGAGAGTGAAGCTATCAATGACTGGGCCGTCGGCTTGCGAAGCAGGCATGGTTTGCGGTGCGCTTGTGGGACTAGCGGCGGATGATACTTCGTTGCTCGCCATGCGCTGGAGTTTGTGGCTTCGCATGTCGACCTGGGCGGCTTCGACCTGGCGCTTCATTTCCGCGTCGGCCGCGGCATTCTTTTCTTCCATCCAGGTGCCCGATTGGGTGCTGGCATCTGCGACGTAGCCAGCGTTGGGTTTAATCAATGTCATGCCTTCACCATACACCCAGTCGTCCTGAGGCTCGACCATTGGCTCGGGAGGCGCGTCAGGCTCGAGGTTGGGGCCAGCTTCGTCTCTGGACCGCTTTCTACCTTGTGAGCCGGTAGGTCGGTTGAAAGTTTGCGATTGGATCTGCATCTGAACATGAGGCGGCGCGAATACCGATCCCGCGATCTGGTTGGGGTGCGATGGCTGGGGAAGGGCCAGCACGGGCGACGCGGTTGTGAATTGGCGTTGGAAGGAGGCCATCTTGTAGATATGTATGTGGTGATTTGGGCTGTAGCTATGCAGTTAGTGTGTGATGATTCAACAAACCAATGGATGCGTTTTCGAGTCGGTGTGGCGGGCAGCGGCGAGACGGGTTGTTGGCGGACACGTGCGGTGCAAAGTTGGTCTTCCAGTGGGCGATATAAGATGAGGAGCTTGCGACAATGACAACGGGAGTGTATGACAGAGGATGAGACAAGAGTCGGCGGCTTGGAGCATCCAGACGATGTTGTGGGAGGTGGGAGGTGGGCTTGACTGGTGGACTGGACTGGTGTAACGAATGATGCCCCGGTGCTGATGTTGCTCAGGCGAGAGTTTCCATTGCTGGGCAGACACCGATGCAGGATGGATGCTGTTTAAAGATTGGTGGCCAGCGACGCTAAGCCCCAGTTGTCAGTTGACTTTGATGCAAAGAAGCGCAGCGGCTTAGGTGGGGATGACGCCTCTAATTGGCCAGTACTGGCGGGGCAGAGGCCTGGGTGGGCCAGGCATCGCTGTGGCTGGCCAGGGTTGTCACGGTTGTCCAGTTGGCGTCCGAGTTTGCGTGGGCGGGGACGAGATTCCAATGTTTCCGGCCAACGCCTGCGGGCCAGGCAAGATCGCTTATTCCGCTGTAGGTGCTACTCACCACACCCCGTAAATTTTGCGAATCCAGCCAGCCCTCGCAGAAGCCCGCGTCCCTACATGCCTACCCTACAGACTTTGTGATTGGACTATATGGTGTGGCCTTTCGCAAAATGTGACATTTGGTACACCAATCCGGCTCAATATTCTCTATATTTGTGATTATCCTCCACCCTGGAGTTCATTGTCCGTATGCGTGGTCGAATGAAGAAATCGTAGCAGCTTCCAGGCTGCTGCACCACCGGCGGTGTAAGTGAAAGAAGCCGTGTATAAACTAGTCCCTGGCAAAATGAATACCAAACCCACGAAAAAGATACCGAGACATATATGGGCAGGCAAGAAAATACACTGCGCAGATGCACACAAAAAAATACAGCTCTCGTTAATATGTGCGTAAATACGAGACTTGCGCGGCTGGTAATTAACTATCATAAGCCTCGTAACCAGGTTAGCCCTGATTCATGTCTGAAGTAGTCGCACCTAGATTTCCTATTACATAATCACAGTGCAGTCTACAAAAGAAAAGAGAGGTACATGTGAGGTACATAAAAAGCGACAATTTACAATGTGTCGAAGGCCCATTTCGATTTGTACCCATAGCGTACAACTGCAAGCCTCTCGCCAAATAAGGTTAGAACCCCATTTGTTACCCAACTAACTAGGCAGTTAGTCAGAGAATGCATCTGTGGACCCCAGTGGCGGAGTGCACAAAGACGCATCATCACGACAGCTGCACCGCTCATTGTCCAAGGGAGCAGCGAGGCGCCCCGGACACCAGAAATGAACGGGGACCTGAGTCTCTCCCAGGCTCTCGGTGGCCTTCGGATAGCCAACCCCGATGACGCGACGCATGACTGTACCCCAGTCCACATCGACAACACCTCTCCTGCACCTACTGCGGTACATGAGCCATCCCGGGGTGATCACGAACAAACTGCCACCGGCAATATTGATAATGACCACCACGGCGCCAAAATGGAACAACATACACACGAAATTGTACCAGAGCCCCTCGTCTACACACAGCCGCCCATGGGCGTACCCAATCTGCCCGCGCACAACCCCATGCCAACGCACAGTCAAGTCGTATACGAAGGCAGCTACGGCGAGTCACCATTGCAACAACAATCAAATCGACTGATGGCGCTCGCCACAGGCACCACGAACGATTGCGTCCCACGCAGAAATTCGTCGCGAGGAAGATCTGATGACCATCTGCGCAACGAAGCGGGCCACTCGGCTGCCTATGCCGGGACAGTATCGGGCCACCCCAGTGCAGAAGATTGGAAAGACCGCGGCGCTGCTGTGGGCATCAGGAGAGAACTGGACGCAAACGGCAGGTCGATAGTACGACAAGTAAAAAAGGGAGTTCGAGACTTTTCATTCGGCCGGATACTCGGAGAAGGGTCATATAGCACTGTTTATCTGGCAACTGACAGACAAACACTGAAAGAATACGCTATCAAGGTCTTGGAAAAACGACACATCATCAAAGAGAAGAAGATCAAATATGTCAACATCGAGAAAAACACACTGAACAGACTCACCGAGCATCCCGGCATCGTCAGACTGTACTACACGTTTCAAGACGAGGCATCTCTCTACTATGTCCTTGATCTTTGCAATGGCGGAGAGCTTCTTGGCGTCCTGAAGAAAACAGGAACTTTCGATATCGACTGTGTCAGATTCTACGGAGCCCAGATTCTGGATGCTATCGACTATATGCACTCCCGAGGGGTTATCCATCGTGATTTGAAACCGGAGAATGTCCTCCTAGACAATCAGATGAACGTCAAGATCACAGATTTCGGTACTGCGAAGTTGCTGAGAGACCCTAGGGATCTGCAAAATGCAGTACATAGCAACGATACCGGTTCTGAGCAAGATGAAGACAGAGCTGCGTCTTTTGTTGGTACTGCAGAGTATGTGAGCCCCGAGCTCCTAACGCACAAGACTGCATCAAAAGCAAGTGATATCTGGGCGTTCGGGTGTATCATATTTCAATTACTCGTTGGAAGACCACCCTTCAAAGCTGGAAGCGAGTACCTCACCTTTCAAAAAATCGTCAACCTCGAATACGAATTTCCCGTTGGGTTTCCACCAGCTGCAAGCGACCTTGTGGAACGTTGTCTGGTCCTCGACCCTGCAAGAAGGCTGACCATTGAGCACATAAAGAACCACGAATTCTTTGAAGGGCAGCAGTTTGGGAGAGGATTGTGGAAGACGAAAGCGCCGAGACTTCGACCATATGTCCCCCCCCCGCAAGAGCCAAACATTATCCAGCTGAATGGCTTTCAGAACACCCATGCCCCCAATGCTAGTCAATCGCGACAGCAAATGAATCAAAAAACGGCACCACGTCCGGGACGAATTATCACGGAGCTCTCGCCTCCAACCCAACTCGATATCGAATGGTCTCCAGTCCTCACCAAGGACAATGAACGCATATTAAAGCTGGCTGACTTGATGGTAATTTCGAGTCCACTGCAGAACGGCGCCAATGGCAAGGGCCCAGAAGAGGGCCACAAAAAGCTCTCTCGGTTCTTCGGAGGCAGCACGACGAAGAAGCGCCAAAGACTTGTCATGGTTACATCGAGCGGAAGAATTGTCCTTGCGCCTGCCGGGGGGGAAGAAAAGCGATCCAAACAGGAGCTTTCACTCCTCGCATCAGACAGCTCATGGCACACACAGAATGATGCAAAAGGCCAGCTAGTTTGGTGTGTCGACGTTGTAAGTTTGCTCAGCGAAAGATCGCCTGCCAACCACGCTAACAAACAACCCGCCAGGGAGGAAACCGCTATACATTTGAAGAAACGAAAGGCACAGCGCCATCGGAAAGCGGTACATCGTACGCAGAAGAATGGATAAGCAGTCTGGAGCGAGCGCGCGACCTTGCCATTTCACAGAACCCTGTGACCCAGGGCGGCGAGAATGGGTTTTCCGAAATGTCCTCGACCGTGCCCAGCCCGTCTAGCACCCTCGGCGGCCGGGGGAATGGTCCTGATTCATACAGCATCAATGAGCGACCATCGCGGGGGCATCTTACCAAAGGCCAAGGCGCTGGAGAGGAGCCTGCTCAGAAGAGGAATCGCTTTAGCAAACGACAATCACGCAGTGGTCTTGGTGCCGCTTTCTGAATGAGGATGCTGCCTTGTGCATGCTTGGAGCCGATTTACACCTACAGCGAATTTGATGTTTACACTGGGACTCTTTACCGAGTAAGAGGTCCGTCCTAGCATTTAAAGCATGGCGTATTTTTTGGGAATCGGTGTCCTATTTGGGCACAGACGTCTTTTCTTGGCATTTTATTAGTTCGCAGCATTTGATGGCGGTGTCCAGCAATCAAGGGCTGATTGCTGCTGATCACTACGGATATATCAGCTCATAAACTTAGTCTTATCGCCCCTCTTAACGATTGGTTTCAAATGAAAAAGCCCATATCTACTCATGAACTACCATGTGGTGGCTATACGTTGACGCTGCTTAACACGCAGTGGTGAGAGAAGCATGCTGTGACGGTTGGCAGCATAAAAAACCAAACTTTAGAAAGATCTCTCATTTTTGATTCTGTTTTTTTTTTTTGGGCTACTTCCCAGCGTCGGTTGGATATCTGAGGGTTGTTTGTGGTTGGAGGATGTCTGATGGCAGATCTTGCAATGTAAGCACGTGACTAAATCTCAATGGCGCTGGAGCCTGTCGCGACGCGGATTCCGGCGCAAAGCCAACCCGTTAACAACGATTGACCTGCAGCGACATTGAGTAATTTTAACATCCCAAAAATGCAGCAACAGTATCGCGCCTTTGCTCAGCAGGCGCCGCAGAGGTCGCCACATGCGACTGCCCGCCGAGGTGGCATTGGTACGTTAATTCTACGTCACCTTTGAAGGGTTGTACCTGCACTTCGATTGTTACTGACAACGCGACAGGCCCAATGATGTCTGCTGGGCCACACCCAGCAGTACCACTGACACAGGCACAAATGGCACAACAACAACAAGCTCAGGTACAGGCGGCTGAGCTCGCAAAGCGACGCAGCCGCAAACCGACCGACAAGAACATACCCGATGGCATTGAGGATAGCATTGTCAACCCAGAGAGCGCCCAGCGATACAGAGATCTCAGAGATATAGAGCGCTTGCTCGATGCAACTATTACTCGTAAAAGGCTCGACGTTCTTGACAATACCCAGCACCCGACGAAGGTAGGTTAACTCGAGGTAGTTATGATTGACAACTGACGCTAACATTGACGTAGTTGACAAAAACTCTTCGCATTTGGATCAGCAACACTGTGCAGGATCAAGCATGGCAGGGGAATGGACCGACGTCCGACTCATTCGACTTTTCGGGCGCTGCAGAGGCCTCTTACCGCGTAAAAATTGAAGGCCATCTTCTCGACGGCGAGGACGAGAATAAGTCGAAAGACGCCGCCACCGATGGTGTTAAGGAGGATAACGACCACGCCATGGATGACGGCCAGGCCAAAAAAGCGAAATCGAGCGCTACTGCCAACAAACTGAAGCTTTCACATTTCTTCAAGGCCATGACCGTTGACTTTGATCGTTCGCGCTTCCGCAACGGTGCTGAGCAGAGTTTTGAGTGGAAGAAGCCCGATGCAGCAATGCGACAGCCAAACGCGCCGAATCTTCCTGCTGCCGCTAATTTTGATGAGATAACATTTAAGCGCAACGGCGATGAAAATGCGAACATCACAATCAACATGTTTCGACAGGAAATACCCGAGCGGTACCAATTTAGCCCAGCACTCGCCAACGTTATAGATATGAAAGAGGGTACACAGCAAGAAGCAGTCATGGGGCTTTGGGAATACGTGAGGCAACGCGGCCTTCAAGAAGACGAAGAAAAGCGCAATTTCCGCTGCGACGAATTATTGAAGCACGTGAGTGTCCTCTCTATTGCCAGGCGTTTGACCCCGCCCAAGCAGAATTATATTTTGATTCCCTTACTAACCATGCAACAGGTCGTGAATGGCGAAGTTGGAATTATTCCAATGCTCAACGAATACGTGGCACAAAATCTGCTGCCTCTTCCGCCTATTGCCCTGCCATATACCATTCGTGTCGACGAAGAATTTCACAGAGATCCGCAGCCAACCATCTACGATATACAAGTGACGATTGACGACCCGCTGAGAGCAAGCTTGCAGGAGCTGATAAACAACACTCAATATTTGGCCATGCTCAAGGATATCAGCGGCCTCGACGAACAACTTGCGCGCCTTGTACAAGCTGTATCGGCTTCTAAGGCTAAGCACACGTTCATGAAATCGCTAGGTGATGATCCCGCGACTTTCGTCAAGAACTGGTTAAGCTCGCAGAAGCGGGACCTGGAAGTTATCATGGGCGAAGGCTCTAACGGAGGTGACAATGGCTATGGTGACGAATGGCGCAGGGGTGGGAGCAACGGTGTTTGGGCAACACAGACGGCAAGAGAAAGCGTCAATGTTCTCCTTTCTCGTCAACGTTGATGATAGGGTTCTGCTAGGGCAAACTCCTCGATGCAAAATACCAAAGGCTGGGGAACCCGTACGTCTACGTGGGATCACAAACTCCTTACTGGGTACGGGTACGGTGTGATTGGCGTTGTGTACGATTTTAAACCTTGGATGCTAAACAGTTTTATTTGAAGTGACTTATTTCCGCAATCCCCAGGCGTGAAGGCGCCGACAACTGAGAACAAATACTTATGACGAATTAGTCCTTCGTAGCTTTAGTGACTATCCTGAATGCTAATGAATCTATCTTTGTGGCGGAACCGGTGTTGAGGGCATATTTCTAATTTGCTTGATCAAAAATTCTCTTTCGTCAATGAATTGTTCGTCATCTGTCCGATCTTCCAAGAAATGCGATAGAAAGGTCAAAAGTTTCTCGCGATTCATCAGTAGAATTTTCTGAACCGGCAATGATTTATGAGGATTTGCGACAAAAACTTTGAAGACATGAAAACCCTCGTACTGAACCATTTTGCGATCGTCTCGGAGTAGATTCATGCATATTTTCAAGTGTTCGCCACTGTCGACGTATGCAGTCATGACGCTATAGTTTGAGCGGTCCAGCAGAATCTCGCCGAGGAGCTTGATAGACTGGCGCTTCGTAACATAACTATTTGATTGGACGAGGGTATTATTGTATTTGTCGAAGAAGAGGTCGAAGTTTGCAGAGAGGTACCGTGGGACGAGGTCTTTGTGTCGGGTTAGGAGCTCCTAGAGAAGCATGTCAGTAAATACTCGGGACTCATGTGTAGTTATTTAAATCACCCGGAATGTCGTGAAAGCGTCAGCAGCAACCTCGAAGGAGCTCTTATTGATCCAGTCAAAGAACCTCCAAAAAATGCCCCTTCCGCTCTGGGGTCGGTCTCTGTCGATAGCATTCAGACCTTTTGCACTAGATCCTGGCGCATCGCCATCATCATACAGAATGACAGCAGCTGCAGCTTCGTTTTTTAATAACTCGCGGAGCACTGATCCTGCTGGGGTTGCGCTCTCTTTATGATCGTACGCACGACACAGCTCCACAAGAACTTGGGGCCGATTGCAGACGACGTATGACAGCGCTATTGGATCACTTTTCGGAGCTGCCGCGGCGGGACGAAATCGAAATACGTACGAAAAGATGACTTGGGTATCCTTTCGTGATTCGAACGGTAGACGATGGAGATTGACGGCTAACAAGTGAAGAAGATCCTCGTCGATCATTCCAGTAACCAGTTGATATATTTGTTCCGGGGAACTATCAGTCTCTAAATGGTTCACAGTGTTAATATTCAGTCGCGTAGATCGCTGAGGTCCGTATTTAGAGAGAAGCATGAACATGCCTTGTGTGCCTTGCAATATTACCTTCATCTGCGCCAGAACGCGAGACAGCTCCTCGGCCTTTTATTGTCAGCAGGTGATGTTGTTCCAGTGTAAGAAAATGAACGTACCTTTGCGGTGCCGGTAGGACCATCAAGCTTCGAGACATGCTCGCGAGCTTGCTTGGGGAGATCGGCTACGGTGCGAGCTCGAGCCCGACCGAACAGGAACGACATCGGAAGCGGAAGAGGTGTCGGGAGGGTGTTGCGGGTGTCCTTTTTGTGAGCTTTGATGTTACTTGATCAGATCTTCTATCAGACGCGGTATCCTTCTCGCCAGGGCCAGCGCACTGCGTGCTGCTTGTTTGACGTAGGTAACTTAGTTGCGCGTATGGTTGTGATTGTTTGTCAAACAGGGGTTAGCTGGCCAACTATAAAGTCAAGGTACCTGGGTAACAATAAGGGCCGCCGCGCTAGCGGTAGTAGGATCGGGTCACAACCCGCGTTTGCGTCTACTAAGGATCCGAGAAGTAATCAGTAGGTAGGTAGCTAACTACTGCTACCTACAGTATGTAACTACCTACTATTTGTGTACATTAAGAATTCTTGCTTGTTCCACTGGGATCCCCCTGGAAAACGATAGCCCCGCGCCGAAGCATTTCGTGCGTGAAGTCGTCGCCGATGCGTCCGTCGTTCCTGCCTACGTATAGGTACCTGCTCAGGTAGATCCTCGTAGTCATGTTGTTGCTCACTGGTAATTGGGGCAATGTAGTGCATAGTGAAATTGGTCTCCCTTTCTCCCTTCTAGATACTCAAGGTAGGTTAGAGTTAGGGGCGGTGTTTGATTTTGATTTTAGTTTATTGGGTACCTAATCCTGGTAACTTATCACTACCCCTCCTCTGGGTTGAGCAAAAGGGCAAGTAAGAGGTGGGGGGCACCGGCAACCCCACCATTTTCAAGTGCGCTTCGAGGTGACTCACCCACCATCCGTTCCCAAACTTTCTCGCCCGGTTAGTCATTCTGACCTGGCCATTGTCCCTTACATATAGGATCAAAGTAATCGAACCAGTGCTACCTACCATTTGAAAAGCGAATTTTGCTCCGGAGGACCTGGGACCGACGAAGGATCCCTTCACCGCTGGGTACGAACGGTGATCAGAACGGAAAAAAAGTTTCGCCTAGAAATTCCTCACCATGTCTATTGACTTTCCGAAGGAAGAGGAGGTCATCCTTGAGAAGTGGAGAGAGCTTAATGCTTTTCATCGTCAAGTTTGTCTCATTCTCTCCAGTAACAAACTTCCGCGCACTGAATCTGACCGTTTCCTCTAGCTTGAGCTGACGGCTAATCTCCCACGATACACGTTCTACGATGGTCCTCCCTTCGCTACAGGCTTGCCTCACTATGGGCATCTCCTTGCATCCACTATCAAAGACATCATCCCCCGGTATTGGGCAATGAAAGGATACCATGTCGAACGTCGCTTCGGGTGGGATACTCATGGCCTCCCCATCGAACACGAAATTGACAAGAAGCTGGGAATCTCTGGGAAAGCCGCTGTGAACGAACTTGGAATTGGAAAATATAATGAAGAATGTCGAGCGATTGTCATGCGGTACGCCTCGGAGTGGAGAGTCACTGTTGAGCGACTTGGCCGTTGGATTGACTTTGACAACGACTATAAAGTATGGCTGCCTGGAATGATAACCTAATTTCGCGGGCAAAACGCTAACAATATGATACAGACTATGGACCCTACATTCATGGAGACGCTCTGGTGGATTTTTAAACAGCTGTTCGATAAGGGAAGTGTCTACCAGGGCTATCGAGTCATGCCGTACTCAACGGTTCTCACGACTGCGCTGAGCAATTTTGAGGCCAACCAAAACTACCAGGATGTGACGGACCCTGCTATTGTGGTGTCATTCCCGCTCATTGAGGACCCGAATGTTAATCTTCTTGCCTGGACCACCACGCCATGGACACTCCCTTCACATCTCGGCCTCGCGGCACATCCCGACTTCGAATACATTAAGCTTCAGGATGGAAAGTCTGGGAAGATTTACATTCTCCTGGAGAAGCTGTTGGGTACACTCTATAAGGATCCCAAGAAAGCTGACTTCAAGATCTTGGAAAAGATCAAGGGCAAAGACATGCTCGGGTGGAGATACGAACCCTTGTTCGACTACTTCTACGAAGACTTCAAAGACAAGGCCTTTCGTGTTCTGAATGCCACATATGTCACTGCTGATAGTGGTGTTGGAATTGTTCACCAGGCGCCGGCCTATGGTGAGGACGACTACAATGTTGCGCTTGAGGCTGGTATCATTTCCGAGAACCACCCACCACCGGATCCCATTGATGACACAGCTCACTTCACGGAGCGCGTGAGAGATTTCGCGGGGTTGCATGTCAAGGAAGCAGACAAGCACATCATCAAGTACCTTAAGAATTCTGGCCGCTTGGTTGTTGAATCCCAGATCAGACACTCATACCCGATGTGTCCTCGCTCCGATACCCCGCTCATTTATAGAGCAGTCCCATCTTGGTTCATCCGCATTCCTGAAATTATCCCAGATATGCTGAAGAACATTGAGAGCTCGCACTGGGTTCCGAGCTTTGTAAAGGAGAAGCGTTTCGCCAGCTGGATTGCCAATGCCCGTGATTGGAATGTTGGGAGGAATAGATATTGGGGCACACCTATCCCCCTATGGGTCAGTGACGACCTCGAAGAACGCGTGTGTATCGGAAGCGTGGAAGAGCTGCGTAAGCTCAGCGGACATGAGGGTGAGATTACCGACCTTCACCGCGACAAGATTGATCACATCACCATTCCTAGCAAGATGGGCAAAGGTGTACTGAGACGTGTCGACGAAGTCTTTGACTGTTGGTTCGAATCTGGCAGTATGCCATATGCTAGCCAACACTATCCTTTCGAAAATGCGGATAAGTTTCAAGCATCATTCCCTGGCGACTTTATTGCCGAAGGCTTGGACCAAACCCGTGGGTGGTTCTATACTCTGCTGGTCTTGGGCACTCATCTCTTCGGCAAGTCGCCCTTCCAGAACTGCGTGGTGAATGGAATTGTTTTGGCAGAAGACGGAAAGAAAATGTCAAAGCGCCTGAAGAATTATCCGGATCCAGCGATTGTTATGCAGAAATACGGCTCAGATGCCCTGCGCCTCTACTTGATCAACTCCCCAGTCGTCAGAGCTGAGCCTCTTCGCTTCAAGGAATCTGGTGTAAAAGAAGTTGTCCAAAAGGTATTATTGCCTCTCTGGAACAGTTTCAAATTTTTTGAAGGTCAGGTTGCTCTTCTCAAGAAGGTCGAAGGGGTTGATTACATGTGGAACCCCGATCTGGAGAGCACAAACACGAACGTGATGGACCGGTGGATTTTGGCAAGTTGCCAGAGCCTGCTGGAGTTTGTAAACAAGGAAATGAAAGGTAAGCCCATTACTTCGGTGGTAATTGGTCATCATATTCTAACAAATCTGTCAGGATATCGGTTGTACACCGTCGTTCCCCGCCTGCTGGAACTGATTGACAACACTACAAACTGGTATATTCGCTTCAATCGTCGTCGTCTCAAGGGCGAAAATGGCCTGGACGATACACAGCACGCGCTTAATGCGCTATTTGAGGTACTTTTTACACTTTGCCGCGGCCTTGCACCATTTACGCCATTCTTGACCGACAACATTTACGGCCGCCTTCTACCCCACATCCCCAAGAACCTTCAAGCAGAAGATGCTCGCAGTGTACACTTCCTCCGATTCCCCGATGTAAGGAGTGAATTGTTTGACTCTGCTGTGGAACGACGTGTCTCGAGAATGCAAAAGGTTATCGAGCTTGCTCGAGTTTCTCGAGAACGACGCAGCATTGGGCTGAAAACACCACTGAAAACGTTGGTAGTTCTTCACCACGACCAGCAATATCTCGACGACGTCAAGTCTCTGGAAAATTACATTACCGAGGAACTCAACGTTCGAGATCTTGTTCTCACTAGTGATGAGGCCAAATATGGTGTCCAGTATAGTGTCACCGCCGACTGGCCTGTGCTAGGAAAGAAGCTTAAGAAGGACATGGCCCGTGTGAAGAAGGCGCTTCCTTCTTTGACAAGCGAACAATGCCAGGGATACGTGCGCGATAAGGAGATTTTAGTTGATGGGATTAGACTCGAAGAAGGCGATCTGGTGGTGAGACGCGGTGTTAAGGATGACGAGACATCCAAGACGTGGGAAACTAACACGGATAGTGATGTGCTCACCCTTTTGGACGTCCACATCTACGAAGGTTTGGCACAGGAGGGCCTTGCGCGGGAAGTCATCAACCGAGTCCAGAAGTTGCGTAAAAAGGCAGGCCTGCAGCAGACAGACGACGTCAAGATGGAGTATCGAATGCTTTCTGACCCAGAGTCGATCGGCTTGGAGGATGTTCTCAACACCCAATCTGCAGCCTTCGAGAGAGTTCTCCGTAGACCACTTGATAAACATCAGGAGGGAGACACGGGCGAACTCATTGCAGAGGAAGAGCAAGAGATTCAGAAAGCCACTTGGATGCTGAGGTTGCTGAAGCTATAGCTTCGCGGCATGTTTAGGCTCTTTTATAGCTATGTAACTACACTAGCTTGCACCACTTTAGGTCGATTTAGATCGCCGCAAAAAAGTACTGATCAATTTCTATGACTCTATTGTGTAGTTTTGGCAGCTCGCTGCAACTGGCCATCAGCTTCTGCCGTCTTTTCTTCACCATTTGAACTTACCAAGTAGCAATTTTTCAATTTCATGAATTCCCTCGCGCACTTATCCTTTTCCACAGCGTTGTAATCAGCGACAATACACTTGCCATATGCAGCTGCCTAGGTGGACACAAGCAGAAGTCAGTATGCAACATTGGACCTCTGCTGGCAAAAATTTCTGCACCAACCTCGACGTGGCACTGCGCTGCTGCCTTAGCAAATTTTGTGATTGGACGAGGACGCGTCATGGCGAATTGTAAAATATAGATTAATAGCGTATATGCTTTACTGTACCGCGCGCTTATAATCCTGCCATTTCAAAGTTGAATGTCAAGGGCGGATGACTACTCCCGCACCGTGTTGTGTTGAGTAGTGCTGCAGAGCCATCGACACAGAGCGCTATTCTACCTGCCTTACCTAATGATATAGCCCAGCAAGGATAAATCTTCGACCGCTGCACACTTACGCTGCCGCCGCTACGAAATAAATTGAGAACTGCCAATGGGTTCATTTAAAGAGATCATATGGAATTATCGTACAAATTAATTTTTTGTGCGAATTGTAGCACCGTGAAATGCAGAACTTGTGGTTCCGCATGGTAAGTTTCGCGCGATGGCCCACATAGGTACTAGGTACGTGCCGATGTTACTTGACTGCTCTCGACGCGTAAAGCCGTGGCTGGGCGCGTTCCCCAATCTTTCTTTTCGATGGACCCCAGCTTTGCCTTGCAACTGTCGTCTCCCATCTCATCTCGTTTGCTCATTCCTCTTTCACAAGATACTTCAGCACGATCTGAACAGAAACCTCAGCAATCGCTTTTATCTGGACTGGTCATGAGGCATCAACAGCAACCCGTTTCTCAGCTGGCCAACTTCGACAGTCCCATTGCGAGTTTGCCTTCTGCCTTGATTATGGGTCGCTAGCAAGCGCTCCGGAATATGGGCTCAAGTATGTCCTAAGCAATGTCTACTAAAAAGCGTTTGAGCTAATGAAGGCCATCTTAATCCAGTGGCTTATGCGCCGCTTCTACATCCGACGAATAAATCGCCCTCCCCACCGCGTCATGTCGATTCTCAATCCCCGGCGTGGACCTCAACCACCCAAGACCCTTATTACTCAAATGAAGGTCTGTTGAAGAACCGACGCGCTCTGAATATGGTATTAACACATCGAAGATATCGAGATTCTGCACGAAATTGTTTCCATCGCCCAAGAAAAACTGGAAGATGGCGGCACGCGACTACTTCCTGCTGCTGCTCTGTTCAAGGCTTACGATGAAGTGCTCCCCCAGCATGGCATCGATCCGGACGACGAAAATCATCTCTCGCGCTTGATATTTCGCATTGGAGGGGAAAAGGGCACTATCAGCCTTCCTGAAAAGTTCCAGGCCGTCCTGGCTAGTATGGGAATTTCGCTCGAGTATGGAGATAATAGCCCAAGCTCGCAGAGAGCTGCTCACTCTTTACACTCATCCCTGGATATCACAAACCAGGATGAGATGAAATATTACGGCTCACCATTATCATCACCACAAGCTCACAGTAAATCAGGACCGCTCGTTTCACCACGGCCGAACATAGCAGAGCATGAAGGGGAGACGATGGAAACGGAATGGAAGCCATCTGACGGATACACACCTATTCCCATTGCCAATCTGATGACCGAACCACATCCTAATCCAATGAGAAGCAGTGGGCTTCCAGTTCCGCAGGACTATCGACCAAGGGCTCAGAGCCGAATCGCAACTCCTCCAGTACAGCCCATGATCTCGCATCCCGAACCATCCGCACAAGATGACCTTGAGTTTCCAGACGGTTACGAAGAGGTGCCTATGTTACGAGCCGCGTTATCGCGGCCACCCCTCCTTGCTATCCTGGATCGATGGCGGACTGCGACGAAGAGTGGACAAATCCAAAGATCGGGAAACTCGGCCTCCAATATAATTGAGGCTGAAGAATCCGGAGCGCCCCACCCAACGATCCCTCAGTCACAGACTCTTTCCCAAAAAAATCCGTTACCTTCCGGCCAAACAGAAGTTTCAAGCCAACAGAACAAGCAGGCCGATGCTACGGGATCATTTATTCCGGCTCTTGCTACTCTTCGTAGAGCAACAACGCTCGGAGAGCAGGAAAGTGGCGGCCATGGCGAGTACACGGTCATGTTGAATCGTGCTAGCAGAGCCCGAGAGATATATTTGGCTAGCAGGACCTTCAATCACTGGGCAGAGAGAACTGCGGCAAGGTTAGAGAAAGAGGCGGTAGCTCGCCGGCACATGATCCGATTCCGTTGCTTTAGGGGCTGGAGCAATGCCCCCAGCTCGAGGGCGCCTTCTGTTGATCATCTCAGGGCAGCCACAGCTGTGCAAAAGCTTCGACGTGCTGTTGCATGTCAAGAAGAACAGCTTCGAGCGGCTGCAACGGCGATATACGAGACGAACCGCATCGAAAAAGCAAAGCATGCTCTGTGTCGATGGCTCTGCAGCACCACTCAACACAATATTCAGCGTGAAACCGTTCATCGCGCCAGAAAAGGCGTAGCTCGCTCCTGGAACGGCTTGGCGGTTCTACACAAAACACTCGCCGAATCGACCGCCAAAAAGCGACAAGATTACCAGAAAACGCATCTGATCCATCATTGGGCTGGCAGGGCTCAACATGCGGAAAGGCAGCTCACTATCAGTAAAAATGTTGGACTGGTACGGCCAATGTTTGCTTCTCTCGCAGCCTGGTGGGATCACGCAGAAGTTGAAAAGAGAGCAGAAGCATATCGTGCGAATCTGATATGGGAGAAAGCGCATTTTGCCCTGGACAACTGGAGTCTACGTGCTCGCGCCCAAGCGTGTGTTTGGCGGAGCGACTATCAGAGCGCTGCATATGCGCTGAACAAGTGGAGTCGAATACAAGAGAATGGAAGACTGCAACAGAGCAGAGCAGCTCTCGTTATCGAACGTTGCCAGGTCCCTGCTACGCTGAGCCGAGTTGATCACTTTGTCAACTATGTGAGCAAGCTTGAATATTATGCGTACCGTGCGCGATTGTTTATCATGGCGTCAAAATTTTTACGGGTGCTCGATCACGCTCACGAGGCGAAAAAGGCCTCACGAAAGGAAGAAATAAGACAGCAGCTCAGGACCCGGTATAAAGAGGTGTCTTCTGCGAGGAAGAAAAGACAATTCCATTCCACATTGGAATTGTGGCGTTCTTCGGCTCGGCGCCACGCCTCTATTGCGGCTGAAACGAAGGAGCATCTTGAAGCCCAAACCCAGAGCTTAAAGCTGGATGCCGTCCAAACATGGCTAAGGGCCACAAGTGACTCGCAGGAGCAGCATGCCACGGGCCAAAGACACGCGATTCATCATGTGCTGAACTCGTGGGGAGCGTCTTCTGGTGAAGCGGCGCAACAAGACGCCCAAAGCTGGGACATGTGGGTTCAGCGCAAGCAACGGCAAGCACTCAAATCCTGGTCAATCTCGTCTTTGCAAGGGAGTGGCCGGGCACACACAGCGGCAATGGTACATCAAAGGCACGAAACAGACCAACGAAACCGGGCATTTCAGCTTTGGCGACACACAAGTCAGAAGATGGAAAACACCAATGCCAGCTCTACTGCGACGACACCGCATATGCGTAGCCTCGCTTTTAATGGTCGGCGCTCCTGGAGAACACAGTCATTAAGGAAGCCGGCCGTGAAGTATGAGGCTGCTCCCCAGGACCTTCGAGCCCTCAAAACGCCTGCAGCTCCTTATTTAGACACTCCTACGCGTTGGACCGGGAGGCTGGTAGTAATGCCGAGTACACTTGCCAAACCTGCCATGCCGCCTCTAAGAGAAGCAGATGAGCGGTCTGCAACGGCGTCTAGTTTGAGCGACGAGGCTGAAATTCCCCATGCTCTGGCAGCCTCGAACACGAAAGGATCACAACGACGTTTCGACCAGAGTCCGGCTCTGCGAAGTGGCAAGATGGCTTCCACAACGCCACACGCGCCACCGCCCAGGAACTTACATCGGACCATTCCAGTACGCGACCCGGCATTTCCTGCAAGGACCTCTACCGTTTTTGAGAAATCGCTTCCACTGGGAAGATCCTTATATAAACACAGGGAAGCCGGCGGAACAAAACCAATTGAGCCATCAGACCATGTCGATGCTGCAAACCGACCCGATTTGCCAGGCAGCTCCGGACAACTTGGACATGGACCTCCAACATTGAACTGGTCTGGCATTGAAACACCGAGTAGGCGACCAGTCGGAAACATGACCAGGGGTGAATCTGGGAACGAATTGCGCAGCTGGACAAACGCGGCGAAAACCGCACCACAGCCCTCGCGGTATACTCGGCAAGGGCGTTATGCATAGCAACCGGTGTAGAACACCGAACTGGAGGTGCAGAGTTTTCTGCGCTGCTAGACATGGCGAATCAATGCGGCTTAAAATTTTCTGCACTTGCAATTGGGACTTGGATATTTGCCTGGTGTTTTAGACTTGTGTACATACATTCTGTTCCGGCATATTTTTGTCGTTCACATACATAATTGGCGCTAGGACCGGAGGCAATAGTTTGGCGTTGGGGATTTCACTTTTGATATTATTATTACGGTGAATGAAAATCTTGACTGGTAATTCCACTGTCTCTCTCCATTATGTTGCTACGTAAATAAAAATCACTAGTTTCTTTGTAAAATACTTTTTTGCCCAGGTCTCTCGGAGAGATGGATGCACGCGGCCCCACATGGCATGTGAGCTTCGCCCGTGACGATACAGCTACGACCTGGAGCTTAAGTTGCTCGTAAACTTCGTAACCAACCTGCACCAATGAACGGTAGAGTCACCAGAAACAGCGCAAATGATTTCATACAAAAACGTCTGGTAGTATGAGTGCCGTTCTACCGGGTAGGCCGCAGTCAAGGCTTCAAGGGCTTGCTTGCGGCTCCTGGGCTAACAGACACGTCAACGTGAGCTCTCAGACTACGCGATGGTAGCCAAGCTAACCAATCCGGCATCATTGCAGGCGTATATCACTGGCAGCGCGCTGACTATTTTGGACGATCCGCAAAAGATCATCCAAACCGTTTACGACGACAATGACGACGAACTGGAAGCTGTTGCATTCGATGAAGCCAGTGGCAAAATCGCTGTCTGTACTACCAACTCAATTCGAGTGTACCGACCGACTGCCAGACCGGAGGATCCATTAAAGGTCAACTTGGCAACTACCCAATACCCATACTACAAACTGTGCTGACTCTAATGTAGTGGGCGCTAGAAGCATCATTCGAAACACCGCAAGTTGCGACTGGCGAGTCGTTTGCCTTATCATGGGGCCGAGAGGAGGAGCTCCTCGCTGCATCATCTTTTCTGTCGCTGTATTCCACAAAGACAGAAGTTCGATGCTCGTGGCAAAAATCACTCCCGAATAGAGCCAAGTTTGCGAAACTCTCCTACGACTCAGCCTACATTGTCTCCATATCCGACCAGGACAAGTTGCCCAAAGTATGGCGTCGCCTGGCATACGGCCGAGACGACGTTCGATTCGACCACTCATACCTTCCACATCCCGATGTGGTGACTACCATACGCTGGCGCAAGCCTCTCCATCTTGACCAATCCGCTGCCAACGTTCTGTATACCTTCTGTCTAGACGGCCTTGTTCGTATCTGGACACCTACGGAAACCGCAGATGGGCAGCACTGGCAACTTTGGGGGTCCGTCGATATAAATGGACTCTCTAATAAAGGCGCACCGATCGATCCATGCGACTGGCTTGTGTGTGTCATTGACGGTCGAGACTTCATACCCTGTGTGGAGCATCTAGTTCAGGTGCGCATGTCTGATGATCCAGCTACAGACGAAGTGGCTATGGAGCACCTGGTTGCTATTGCGAATAAAACACCGGAAATATGTATAGCGATAAACCGCAACGGCACAATGTCGGCTTGGGCGCTGGACAACGTCGGTAACAATAGCCCGCCAGGCGACCGCATATTCAATATTGCTCACGTCAATTCCGCGGTCTTCGAGTCATTGGTGGGCTTCAGGAATTCTCCAGAGTCACACTATTCGGAGATTCAGTCATATTTCGATAGGAAAGCCGGCCAACTAGCACTTCTCCTACATTCATTCGATGGTAGAATTGGGGTGTTCTATAGCGACGTCGCGAATCTATTCAGTCCAACAACAAACGACCAGCGCATATCCCTTCAAACGGTTTGGTCTGGGCATTCGGCCGCCATTACAAAGATCAATCGCAACTTCAGCGGGCGTGCAGTAGTGTCACGAACAGAGAAAGGGGAGTGTATTGTATGGAATCATCCGGAACAGAGAGGTATCGCAAATATCGGCCTGAACCGGATGAGTGTCATACCATATGCGGAACATATTCACAGAGTTTGCGTTCTTCGCAAGGGTAGATTCGTTGTCTTTCTCGGCACAGACGGCGTATCTCTCTGGGATTGCCGCCCCAGTAGAGCTTGCATGCTTGCAAGGTGCTCGACACAGTGGGATGGCAAGGCTCTTTGTCTTATTGCGCTACCTCGTCCAGAACCAGGCAAAAGAACCAAGGCACATATATCTATGATAACATCGGAACGTATGGGTATCGTTTGGGAAGTCACATTGCCAATGTATTCCACCGGGGGTTCTGACCCAGCCAGTGGCAGCATTAGCCAGTTTTGTCGGTTTCAGCTGGACGTCACAGACGGACTCAAATACGTGCTCCCTGTTGACCCTGCCGGGAAAACCCCTGTCGCATCGGTCTTCCTGGATGTGTTTGCTCGGGACGTCGCCATCTCTTACACCAGGAGTGGCTGCGTGAACTTTTGGACCGCGAGGGTGGATCTGGAAAATCACACAGTCGATTGGCTTTCTACCTGCTGCACAGAAACTGGGATGGAAGAGCCGGCCCTAGCGAGTGGAAGTACACTGAAAAAGGCTGCCTTGGTGAACTCTTCACGGTCCCAGCTTACAATTTGGGATATTGGCGGCTCTCGCCTGGAGTTTGAGGAAGATTATGACGTGCACAACGTGATTCAGGACCTAGATTGGACGTCAACGCCAGACGGACAGTCAATATTGGCAGTTGGGTTCCCATACCGAGTTATCCTCCTCTCCCAGATGCGTTTTGACTACCTCAACAAAGGACCAGCATGGGCGCAAATCCGTGAAATAAGCATTCGAGAACTAACTCCTCATCCCATTGGGGATTCCACGTGGCTTGGCGACGGTCATCTTGTCATTGGCGCTGGCAATCAGTTGTTTGTCCAGGATCGACTTGTCAGCAGCGATGATGCTAATACTTTGGACATACGTTTACCGCAGCGTCGCGACGGCTCATGGGATATCTTCGAGGCCGTTCAGCGATTCAACGGTCCTCTACCTATCTTTCACCCTCAATTCTTGAGCCAATGTGTTTTGTCTGGGAAGGGCGTGCTTGTTGGACGAGTTCTTAAAGCGCTGCATAAGACACTCAAATATCTTGTGCCAGGGGAATCTGTCGACGACTATGTAGGATTGGATGTGGCGGAGATATATGCAGCAACAGTATGTTGATCATAAGAAGCCTTTAAGGCATGGACTAATAACCGAAACAGGCAACGGCGCCCCTGTTCAGAAAGGGTCAAGTACAATACTTGAATTCCGAGTACGATGAAGACGAAGACGACGAGCCGTTCCAAGAAACCACAGCTGCTTCAATTAATGAAATACTGAAGAAAGTTCGCATTCCACAACTCTCCGGTCACGAACAGATTCAACTTATGGACATGATTGAGTGCGCGGCATTTGTTGAGAAGCACCGCCGATCTATGGACGAGAATGGTGCGCGTTTCATGCTTTTCTTTCGCCAGCACGCACTTCGCAAGGGTCGGACTAGCGAAATCCAGTTGTCCTGGAGAGAGATTAACTGGGCGTATCACTCTACAACCCAAGATATCCTCGTTGACTTTGTAGCACGACAGACGCATGGCCCTGTTCTCTGGAGACACGCTCGGGAAAGTGGCATTTTTATGTGGATGACGGACGTGTCTGCTTTGCGAGCACAGTTTGAGATTTTTGCAAGAAACGAATACACGAGCAGCGAAACCAAGAGTCCCGTTGATTGCAGCCTGTTCTACCTGGCTTTGAAGAAAAAGACGGTCCTTCAGGGTCTGTGGCGCATGGCTGCCGGAAACAAAGAGCAAGCAGCGACTCAGCGGCTGTTGCTGAACAACTTTGAAGAGGAGAAATGGAAGATAGTGGCTCAAAAGAATGCATACGCGTTGCTAGGCAAGCGTCGTTTCCGTAAGTGAGCCGGTCGGGGTGCTCCATCTTGGCGCTAACATGATGGATAGAATACGCTGCGGCCTTTTTCCTTCTTGCCGGTAGACTTGGCGATGCTGTTGAGGTTTGTCTCCGCCAATTAAAGGACATGCAATTAGCCATCGCTGTTGCTCGTGTATACGAGGGCGATGGTGGCCCTACTTTGCGCAAGCTACTGCATGATGAAGTACTGCCATTGGCCGCTCAGCAAGGTGATAGGTGGCTGGCATCATGGGCTTTCTGGATGCTGGGGCGCAAAGATATGGCTGTGCGGGCACTTATAGTATGTTTATTCCCGCCCAGGTTTCTCCTCCGCTAACAGTTCGGTACAGACCCCCGTCTACACATTGTTGGAGACTCCGAGTTCGCCAGAGTTTCGGTCGCGGCTGTTCTTGACAGATGATCCAGCATTGGTTGTTCTATATGGACAGCTGCGTCATCAAAGTTTGCAGACGTTGCGGGGTGCTTCGAAAGTTGACCCGAGGGTCGAGTGGGAATTTGTCCTGCACAGCGCAAAGATATATGATCGCATGGGGTGTGATCTTCTTGGCTTGGATCTAGGTAAGAGGAGTCGCACTTCCATTTTTTGTTGCTGAATCGCTGCTCACGCAGAAACAGTGAGGAATTGGGAATTCCAGCAGCCGTCGTCAGCAGGGATCGGAGGGGAGATGAACCCACTGAAGCTCCTCAGGCGAAGAAGCTCCCTTGTCGTCAATGACCTACCTCTGCCTCAGGTGCAGCTGCAGACGGCGGTCCCTGGCTTAAACCAGCGCGCTGGGAAGACAGAGCCTCGGGCGCCGACGACTTTCGAGGAACCGGATGCCGGTTCGCTGCTTGATAGCTTTGGGTTGTAATGGGCAGGCAGGCCGAGTTTGTGCCCCTCTGCTGCCCCAGTAGATAGATACCAGGACCGAAATGTAAATACACCACACAGTGTACGACCAGCTTTTCTTGGTTCTGTCTCTAGCCGCAGCCGGCCTTGATTGTGGTGTGAGCAACGTCCAGGGTAGTAGAGGTACCTAGCCTGTCCGGGTACGCGAGCCCTGGCTAGCAGCTCTGCAGCCCATTAACCAGTAACTACCACCTACCCGTACCTACAGTAGTAGCTACAGCTAGCCAACCAGCCGCGTTTATTACTAATCTCGCTGCGAACATCTGCCATGGCGACAACTGCTGATGGCAACTCCAGCATCAAACATCAGCAGGCGCGGGAACGGGCCAGCACAGCTACAGGGCGAAGAAGATGGCGCCCGAAATACACGGGCAGAATTTCACAGTCCGCGGCGTTGCTGCCGGCCTGGCCATTGGCACCGTCATCTGTGCTGCCAACGTCTACTTTGGGCTCCAGACAGGATGGGTCTCCATCATGTCCATGCCTGCCAGTCTGATGGGCTTCGGCATTTTTCGCCTGCTCAGAAGTCACCTGGAACTGCCATTTTCGCCCGTGGAAAATGTTTTTGTTCAAAGCGTTGCGTGTGGCATGGCCATCATGCCACTGGGCTGCGGATTTGTCGGCGTGGTACGTACGAGACGTTGCTTTCCCGAGATGCTGGACGCTGGACGCTGGACGCTGGACGCTGGACGCTGGACGCTGGACGCTGGACGCTGGACGCGCGCCGGCTTCTGCCTCCATGTTTCCTCACACCCCGTCGGCTCCTAACCAATCGATAGATACCCGCAATGAACTATCTTCTTTCACCAGATGAAAGAGGCCCACTGAACCTCAGCCTCTGGCAGCTTGTGACTTGGTCTCTTGGCCTCTGTTACTTTGGCGTTGTCTTTGCCGTGCCTCTGTACGTTCTACCTGGCCATCATTTGGTCATCATTCACATGAAATAACTTGCTCACCACTTCCAGACGTAAGCAAGTCATCATCAGAGAACGTCTGCGATTCCCAAGCGGCTTTAGCACTGCCGTTCTCATCTCCGTGCTCCACGGCCAGGGAACACAGTCGAAGCAAGCATTGGATGAGGCATCAAAAGGTGGCTTTGCCAGCCTGGTCCCCAAAGACAACGAATACGACACCCAGCAGGACCAAGTGAATGAAGCCGCTGCTCTGGTGGATGAGCCCATCGCAGGCCCGAGTGATTCGCACTGGGCGGCGAATTTGCGACTTCTACTCCTCTGCTTCATTATATCAGGCCTTGCCACTGTTCTGACGTACTTCTTCCCCATTCTCCGAAACATACCCATCTTCGGAACTGCAGTGGCTCAAACATGGCTATGGACGTTGAACCCTAGCCTGGCGTACGTTGGGCAGGGCATCATCATGGGAACAGAGACAACCATGCATATGACACTGGGCGCCATAGTGGGATGGGCCATCCTCAGCCCTCTGGCGAAGCATAAAGGATGGGCACCCGGTCCGGTTGATGACTGGGAAAGTGGAAGCAAGGGCTGGATTGTATGGATATCTCTGGCCATTATGCTCGTGGATGCCGTCGTCAGCCTCGGATATGTTGCAACCAGATCAATTTTCGTTGCCCACTATGACTCCTCGACTGCCGGCTTTCTCGACACCATTCGCCAAACTTGGCCGGGAACACTCTTCTTCTCGAGTCGCAGAACTCGCTATGCTCTTTTGCAAAGACGAGACAACGATGACGACTCAAGCGATGATGAAGGTGATAGACCCGAACAGAGCGCCGACCAAGACAGCGACGACGCCCCAGAGAATCAGCGTATCAGCAACAAAATTGTCGTCATCGGCCTGTTACTCTCGATAATTCTCTGCATCATCACCATACATACGGTTTTCGGAGACCTAGTGCCGCTATATGCCACCGTAATCGCGGTGTTTATGGCACTGGTACTGAGTATTATGGGTGTACGGGCTCTCGGTGAAACTGATTTGAATCCAGTATCCGGGATCAGCAAGCTGGCGCAGCTTTTTTTTGCACTTATCATTCCACAGTCGAACAAATCAAGTGTGCTCATCAATCTCGTCGCCGGAGCAGTGGTAAGTCTCTTGCGCCCTCTCACAACTGCACGCTGGCAATTGGCTAATATAACTCGCAACCGTAGTCTGAAGCGGTAAGACAACTCTTTGAATACCCGATACCGAGAAGATTCTTGGGGCTCACCTTTATTCCTTTCAATAGGGCGCCCTTCAAGCCGGAGACCTGATGCAAGATCTGAAAACAGGTCACCTTCTCGGCGCATCGCCTAAAGCGCAGTTCTGGGGCCAAATGATAGGAGCAACAGCCGGAGCAGTTCTGAGCGCCTTCATTTACCGCCTTTATACGCGGTAAGCTTGCAGGCGAAATTCGAAATCTACCTCCTTGGCTGACTTATATCAGCATCTATGAGATACCGGGTGACCTCTTCCAGGTGCCCACAGCATATGTATGGATATTTACTGCGCGGCTCGTGACAGGTCAAGGCCTGCCATATATGGCCAAGGATTGGGCTATTGCGGCCGGCGCCATTTTTGCGTGCACAACTATCATAAGGACTATCGCTGTTGGCAAACCCTGGCGCTCGTGGATACCAGGAGGCATTGCGGTGGCTGTTGGTGAGTCGAGTGTAGTAGCGTTGGAATCAGTCAGAAACTGACACCTGCCCTGGTATTAGGCATGTATAATGTGCCTTCATTTACCCTTGCTAGAGCCATCGGTGGTATTTTGGCCTGGGTCTGGCTACACGTTATGAAGCGTTCGAGCACGCCGCTCATCATTCTAGCTTCTGTAAGCCAGTGCAGCACCGCCCGCCTCGTCGGCCCATTACTGACAATTACAGGGGTTTATTCTCGGTGAAGGATTCTTGAGCATCGCGAATCTGATCATGGAAGGCCTATCGGTTCCTCATTTTTAAGACCGAAGTCGAACAAATCGAATTTTAACCCTCCGCCCCAATCACTTCAACTTCCAGGTCCTGTCCTTCTCCCCCTGACCTGGCTCACGCCAAGTCAGCTGAATCTGAAGCGCCCTGGCATTTTCTTCCAAGGCAGAGAAGACAATTTGACCAGAGATTTTCGGCTGCGGGACGCTCAGCTGAGCTGGAGGCTGCAGCAAGAGTCCCTGCTTCCAATGAGTTTCCTTCCCGAAGGGTCCAGTAGTGAAAGCCACATAGCCAGGCTTCCTTTTCACGAAATCCTCGGGCGTCGTTTCAGGTTCCGGCAATTTATCGGCCCGAGAGTTGGCAAAGAAGTTGTCGAACCAGATTAAAAAGCCATCCAATGAATCCGTGTCGCCCGTTACTTGTGACTCCCAATTCGCCGTGAAGAATAGGTCCTCTGGCTTGACAGTGTGAAGGTCGAGAACCTTGAACGGGTAGGGCTTTCCACACACTGCAGCTGGTGGCATTGTGAGAATTCTGGCCTCGTCGTATATGCACTCTTGCATAGCCTTCATGTCGAACCCGTAGACATCTCTCCAAAATGACACTGTATCCGTCACGTATTCCGAATCCCGGACCGGCGCCACCCAAATAGTGGCGGAGCTGGGCACAAGGAGGCCGTCTGGCCGAAGGTATTTGTCACGGGCATATAAAACGCTAGGCAGCATAGCTTCGTAGAGCAAGCAGTAGCCCATCCATTCGCTGACGATGATGTCGACCTTGTCAACGGGGAGCTTCACGTCTTCGATGGCACCCCGGAGACAGGTTATGGTTCCTGCCAGTCCGTTGTTGAAGACGTTCTCACGGGCTTTGTCAATGATGTCCGACCTATCGACTGCGATGACCTGCGCAGCACCTGCCTTTGCGCAGAACATGCTCAGGATGCCTGGGTATGTTAGCTACTACGTTCATTTCATGCTGGGAGCTCGACTTCCGCTTCTGCTTCGACCTACCGGTGCCACATCCAATATCGAGAACCACCTTTCCTTCGAATAATTGCTTGTTCTCGTAAATAAAGTCTCGGTAGGCATCAGTGCGGATCTCGTCCTTGAGCATAGTCTCGTGAATGTCTGCAGGGTGTCAGCTTCCCTGCCGGGGTTTGTCTGTGCTGCTCGGAAACGGATTTCGTTTTACCATTGTAGGCGTACGACTCGAAGTAGTAATCCGACGAGTCTTTCTTCTTTTCTGTTGCTAGATTTCCGGCGTCGTTCTCGTCGCCCCAGCGCTTGTCCAGCGTCTCCTCTACGGCGAGTCGGTAGCTAGCAAATCGCTCCTTGACGGCGGCCAATTCGGCCTCGAGCGCTTTGTTTCTAGATTCGAGAGATGTGCCTGGTTCCGAAGATTCGGGCTCCGGGCTCCCAGAGTCTTCGCCGAGAATCTCGTCCAAAGAGAAAAGCACGGCGTCATTGTCAAGGACTGGCTGGAGGAACTTGTCGTCGGCAAAATCTTGCGCGGAGAGAGCACCGGGTAGATTCTTGCCCTCCCGGGTGCAAGTTCTTATGAAATTTATGAGCTTGATTGCGTCGTGGAACTCAAGTTTGAGGCGGTTTGCCGTGGCGACCAGGTCGAATGCGTGCTGGGTCTTGCAGTGGGCGAGCAGGTCCTCGATGCTGGTGAAGGTCTCGGCGTCAAACAGCGACACAAAAGTGATTTGCTCCTCATCCGGCTCTACATCCAACCATTCGGCTGCATCCGAGTGCTCAGAATCGCTAGAAAGAGACATATTTGCAACCTCTCTCTTTACTTGACGAAGCTCAAGATGGTTCTGACGAGGCGAGATACTGTCCAAGAAATTCTTTCTCGCGGGGCCCACACAACACAACCAAGTTCTCAAAAATCGTCACTCCACTCTACTTTTTTTTGGTGAGGTGCAGCACTCCAACACAGCGTCGTTTTATACTACGAGTACTACTACCTACGCTTCGGAAGATGATCGCAACCAGTATGCATTGACATTGCCAGCTACGGAATAGAATATATTTGTTCCATTACCGCATCCACAGCCTCTTATTTTATGGCCCTAGTCCACCTCGTCGTCATCACTTTCGTCCTCACCATCCGACACAGACTCACCGAGTTCTCGAAGGCGTTTCTGCAAAGGAAAACGAAGATCCCTGGTGTTAGCTTCGCTCAGAGCTAAGAAACAACGTTGTCGTCGGCATCATACCTTGTACTTGGCCACTTGATCTTCCAAGTCCGTAAACACGATCAGCAGGTCATCAAGTTCGGACTGAACGCTCTCCTTTTCCTTTTTACTAGTTGCTAGCGCTGATTCGATCTGAAATTCCGTTAGTTGGTCTGCGGTTTGAAGTAGACAGACGCAGCATGCCTTGGTTTTCTCTTTTCGCGCGTCGTCAGTTTGTCGCCGGGCTCCATCAAGTTGTTCATCTAGTTCCTTGATCCGTTTGCGCAGCTCCTCTATCGTTGTGGCCTGCTTTTCGCGCGTCGAATCGAGTTCGTCACGAAGCTCGTCCGCTTCGCGTGACTTTGCCTGCAACTGCACGTCCTTATTCTGCGAGTCTCTCTCTCGCTCGTTATTGGCCTATTTTTTTATCCCTTAGTCTAGGAACTGGTTGCGTTCAATTGCCAGAAATGCTTACCTTTTGCAGAGAGGCTTCTAGGCTGCTGATTGTTGCGCGAAGATCCGCAACTTCTCCCTCGTGACGCCTTTTCGCATGTTCCGCTTCCGTTTCGGCGATTCTTTTCACCGCATTCAATTGCTGTTCCAGAGACGAATCCTTAGCAACGATGGCTGCTCTGAGGGCCGCGACCTTTTTCTCATGTTCTGTTTCTGTTGAGGCCAAGGCTGACTTTACGGCTGCGATTTGCTTTTGACTCTCAACATCCTTCGCATAGTGAAGGCTCTGCAATTTCCTATTCACAGTCAGACTGGTATAATTTCAAGCAGCGTTACAAACCAACTTTATTTCTGCTTCGTGGGACCTCTGAAGTCCTTCCTGTGCGGCCTTGGCCATTGCCTTTTCTCGTTTGGTTTCCTCCTGCGCCTTTTGCAGCTCTTTGCTTGCTTCTTCCTTGAAACGGCGGTACTCGCCTTGCTCCTGGCCAAGACGCGATACTTGTGATTCGAAAGCTATCTTCGCCTCTTCGATAGCCCCGTCCTTCTCTTGTATTTGCGCACGCAGGGAATCCACCAGGTCCCTAGAGATTCCTTTCTGGACACCATTGGTGATGACGGAAATTTCAAGCTCTGGGCTTCTGTCAAGAGCTCTTGTAATTCGACTGTAGTTGTCCTTGAAGAAGTTGACAAATACAGAGTCGAAATATACGTCTGCTAGGCCGCTAACCAGGGTTGGGTCTCTCCTTTGCGGTGTGGTTTCAAAATCTCGCAGAAATGGGTGTGAGCGCAATTTGAGCAGTCGATCAAGGTATTGTTCCCGGTTCAACCGAGTCGTAAGGATGGAATGTAGCGTCGTTCTTGGTACAGGCGAATCCTTCGTAGAAAATTCATAGACGATTCCAAGAAGCATAGCACAAAGGCCCTGAACTATTTCGCCCCCTTGCACGATAGGCTGCGAAATTATTTGAATCAGACTCTGAACATTGCTCCCCTCGGATAGAAAATCGTTGACCGCATCCAAATCCTCGAACAGCCATGTTGTTAAGAGCATTAAGTAGCCGACAGAAATGCGAGCATCATCACCTCGTCGAATGCCTGTCAAAAAATGTGCAGTCACGGTTTGGATGCTTGTAACAAGCTCCTCATCTTCGGAAGCATCGCCCTCAGTGAGTGATAGGGCTTTCGCCTTGGCAGCAGAATTATCATAGAGCAAGTGAAATGTAATGATCGCGGCAAACCATAGATGATATGGGTCGCTCGCTGATTGCTCGGAAGAGGGTGCGAGTAATACTGCAAGTGCATTGGTTGCATCCTCGCTCCCTGTCAAGTAGCCTTCGATAGCCCTTGTAAGGAAATGCAACCGAACATTCGAGTGATTAGAGAAGTAGGCCTTTAGGCACTCACTGGCCGCGTAACGGACATTGAAAGCAGCACTGTCTTGCAGGTTTAGGATAAGGTCAAGTAACCCATCAATGATGTATACTTGGGGGTGGCTTTTCGGCTCACTCGAAGGAGCGTGACTGTTCTCTATCCGTGATACACTGAGCTGAGCAAAGCTCTCCTGCAATGCTTCGCAGTCACGAATCATATCACCGCATGCGATCAAAGCCTTTTACATACAGGGTTAGCTCGATATTGTGACCAGAGACCTGCATCAGTGTTTGTCTCTACTCACCTCAGCTCTGATTTCCATCTGAATATCGGAGCTGAATGCCAGATGAAGAACATCGGCGCAAAGCCCGTGTTTCCAGAGCAACTTTTGGTTACGCGAAACGCCCGCGGAGCCAGGGGTAAGAAGTAGCCGCAGAATTGCTAGAAACGCGTATAAATTCCTATTTCTTTGTGCTTGGGCCCAAATTGCCACTTGTTCGCCATCACCGAATTGCGAAACGCTGTGCAACAGATCTGCTAACGTTTTCATGCATCCAGACTCACGAAAGAGTGTCTGGTTGGATACGTTGCGACGGAGCAGATTCGCTAATAGAATGAGACAATCTTCCACCATCCGCCCTCCTTCAGATAACGAGCCGTCAGACTCAATGATTGCAAACAATTTCTCAAAGGTATTCTCAAAAGCAACTAGCTTTTGTATGTCGACTGAGGCCGGCGTTAAACTTGTGAGGAGGCTTATACCTTCATTTCGAATGGCATCACGCTCATCGTCAAGAGTAGAAACCAGGCGGGATATTCCTAGCGGTGCAGTAAAAACACATTCCTCGGTTCGCTCAGTCCGGGCGGAGTGGATTGCCCCTAGTAGTTGCAATGAGTATAGTCGAGAATAGAAATCGTTGGTTTCGAGGAAGTCGAGAAGCAAGGTGACGTTCTCTTGGCGTTGCGTAAACTCGTCGGCGAGCCATAATACAATCTCATCAGAGGTTTCCGGGCTATCTTCGCTGGGCGTGAAGAGCATAAGCAGCGTTTCTAGCACGATCTTGACAGTGTCGACATCTTCGCCATCCTTCGCCAAACTCCCAATAAGCCCTCTCAACGCGCTGGACGAGACAGTGGCCGGGAAGTCTTTCGCAAAGCTCCGCAGCCCTAAGATGGCAGCCCGGCGGTCTTCCAACAAGGTGGCAGAGCTCAACCGGCCACTTAGAACGGAAATGGTATCCGTAGCGGACTGTTTGGCCGGTGCAGTCGCGATTGAGAACATAGCGTCGGGGGTGATCCTATATTTTCCGTGCCATTGGATTGCTCGTGAATAACTTTCGGTAGAAGAGTATAGAGGTCGCCGCGTGCGACAGACTCGGCCGTGGAGAGCTTCCAGGTACTCTCGTGCTTGGGACTGGAGAACGTGGTCTTGCTGTCCTTTAACAGCTCCGCCAGTAACCTGACAAGGAGCTCGTCCCACTAGCTGGTTTTAGCCAGCAACGACGAAGAGTATATTTCATACTTTCGTCACGAAAGTGCCATGTTTTCAAGTTCTAATACTTTTATATTAACAAAATTAAGGCAGTTTGAGGTCTCAATTTAAATTGGATCATATTAAAGTTTATTGCGATACTTTTTTTTCTCGAATTGCTTCGTAGTCAACAACGGGTGGAAAGAAGGATGACGGTTACATAAGCATGGGCCTTATCTTATCTGCCTAGCTGATAAACTCCAATTTCTCACTTTGACTTCGCGACTGGCTCGATGTCGCGTAATCAGTCTTCAAGGAAGAATAAATTCCAGCCGACAATTCCGTGCGATCTATTATTCCTGGACGTCATCTCTTGTTGTCGACAAAAACATTAGATAGCTCGTGATAGATACCCCATTACGACTGGAAGAAATTAGCATCGCTACCCCCCCGTTCGACAAGCGCAATCAATTCGCTACTAGTGTTTTCAATACCACAAAGTGGTATCAACAAGTCAAGATGGGTATCCCAGCTGCCTTTCGGTGGCTTTCAAACAAGTATCCCAAGATTATATCTCCCGTCATTGAGGATCGGCCCGTCGTCATGGAGGATGGCACCGAGATACCGGTCGACATCACACGCGCGAATCCGAACGGCGAAGAGCTAGACAATCTTTATCTTGATATGAATGGCATCGTCCATCCATGTGCGCATCCGGAGGACAAACCAGCTCCCGAGGATGAGGAAGCAATGATGCTTGAAATTTTCAACTACACTGACAGAGTGGTCAACATGGTCAGGCCACGAAAAGTTCTCATGATAGCAGTTGGTGAGTTTCCGTTCTGTCGCTGTCAATTCGTTATTCTTTTCATTCTTTTTCTAACGTATTCCATAAGACGGTGTTGCACCTCGAGCCAAGATGAATCAGCAGCGATCGAGACGGTTCCGATCGGCCCAGGAAGCCAAAGAAAAGGAAAACGACAAGCAAGAGCTGATAAAACTCCTCAAACAACAAAACGGGGGCCATCTTGCTGCTGAGAGCACGGAAGCCATAACCAAGAAAGCCTTTGACAACAATTCGATCACGCCGGGTACCCCTTTTATGGATATCCTTGCCAGCAGCCTGCGCTATTGGTGCCAGTACAAACTGAACACAGATCCCGGCTGGGCAAAACTGAAAATTATCATCTCGGATGCCACTGTACCGGGTGAGGGCGAGCACAAGATCATGAATTTTGTCAGGTCCCAAAGAGCTAGCCCAGATTACGACCCCAACACTCGACATGTCATTTATGGCCTAGATGCCGATTTGATTATGCTAGGACTCGCAACTCATGAGCCTCATTTTCGCGTCCTCCGTGAGGATGTGTTTTTCCAAGATGGCAAAGCACGGACCTGTAAGCTTTGCGGTCAAAGAGGGCACGATGCACAAAATTGCAAAGGCGAAGCGAAGGAGAAAACTGGAGAGTTTGATGAGAAAGACAAGCCAGTGACACTAAAGCCTTTTATTTGGCTCCACGTCTCAGTGTTGAGAGAATACTTGGCTGCTGAGCTTGCCATCCCGGATCTCCCGTTCCGTTTCGATCTCGAGCGGGTTATCGATGACTGGATCTTCATGTGCTGCTTTGTTGGAAACGACTTTCTTCCGCATTTGCCAGCATTGGAAATCCGTGAGCACGGCATTGACACACTCACGACGATTTGGAAGCGCAATTTGCCCGCCCTAGGCGGCTATATCACAAAGGATGGCCACATTGACTTGGAACGAGCTCAATGCATATTGAACGGCCTTGCGGTGCAGGAGGATTCCATATTCAAGAAAAGAAGAGAGCAGGAAGAGCGCCGTGAAGCGAGCGCCAAACGTCGCAAACTTCAAAACAACGGTGGACATGGACGGGGAAGCCGCAATGATGGACACGCCTTCAAGGGTGGGCACGAAGACCCTTCACGCGGGCTTTCTCTTCATCCCATTGGATCAATGCCGACAGCACCCTTGAAAGCAATCACTCACGACATGATTGTCAATCGAACAAGCGCCAACGACGCAAATGTCGCCAATAAAAGCGCAGCGAGTGTGCTCAAAGAGCGCTTAAAGGCAAACCAAGGAGCCTTGGGCTCTGAATCAAAAGTTACTGACACAGAAGACGGCACGCCGCAGCCGGCATTGGGAAAACGCAAAATATCGGCTGTTGAAGGGACTAACGATTCCACTGCCGATGATTCGCAAGACACAACCAATCCAGCTGGTAAACCCGAGGCTCCCACGGACCCGGTCAGGCTGTGGGAGGATGGATACGCAGATCGGTACTATCAGCTCAAGTTTCACAGAGATCCTAGCGATATAGCGTTTCGCAAGAAAGTTGCACACGCATACGTCGAGGGGCTGGCATGGGTTTTGCAGTATTACTTTCAAGGCTGCCCTTCGTGGGAATGGTATTACCCATATCACTACGCACCATTCGCAGCTGATTTCCAAGAAATATCAGAAGCCAATGTCACATTCGAGAAAGGCACCATCTCCCGGCCTTTCGAGCAGCTCATGAGTGTTCTTCCAGCCGCTTCGCGCGATAACTTGCCGCAAGTATTTCACAGCCTCATGACTGATGAGGATAGTGACATCATTGACTTCTACCCAGAGGATTTTGAAGTTGACTTGAACGGGAAGAAGATGGCTTGGCAAGGTGTTGCACTATTGCCGTTTATTGAGATGGACCGCCTGCTGGCTGCTGTACAACAGAAATATCCGCTTCTTAGCGACGAGGACAAGAGGCGCAATGGTGTCGGGAGGGACGTCTTGCTGCTGTCGGATAGCCATGAAAGCATTTACGACGAAATCTTGACCAACTTTTACTCGAAAAAGCAAGGCTCTGCGCAGTTCAAGCTCAATCCAAAGACGAGCGACGGCCTGTTTGGATATGTCGAGAAGCAAGAAGAATACGTGCCACACGGTACTCTTCACTATCCCCTCGAACGGAAATCTATGCCGGATGTGGAGTATGACCGGTCCGTGAGGTACGTACGAAGAAATCGACAAATCACACACATTCAGCTAACATGACAATTACAGCGTGAATTACGACATGCCAACCATGACTCACGATCATAAGTCAATGCTCTTGCGTGGGGTAAAAATGCCCACTCCTGCACTCACGCGAAGTGATGTCGAAATCTTGAGAGGCAAGGTATCGAGAGGCGGATATGGCGGTGGCAATCGCGGGGGTCGCTACGATCCTGGTGGCCATCACCAGTTCAGACAGAACGGAAGGGGCCGAGGGCAGGACTTTGGCTACGGCCGTCCGCAGTCAAATTATCATGGGCACTATTCGGCTCCGCCACAACATCAACACTTTCAAGAGCAGAGTAGTGGATGGCGGCCCCCCCATCCTGGGTCGTCAGGGTTTGGAAGAGGTGGTCCTCCACCACCGCCCCCCGCATACTATCAACAAGGTCGGGGCTCCCAGGGTTTCAATGGCGGTGGCTACAACAACGGTCCTAGGCAAAGCTACCCGCCGCCAGGGGGTCAGTATCGTGGTGGATGGAATGGGCACCGATGAATTACTTGCGGCCGGTTGGGAATCTTTTCGCGGCTGTGTTACCAATATACATCTGTCTAACATAGTGTAATTTACGTCTGCTGATTTCCCTGCATAGTAGCTATGCCTCCTTGGGGTGATTGACACGTGTCATGGTATGATCAAAACTATCAAAGCCAAACACACATGGGCAGTATCAAATTGGTAAGCCTTGCAGATGTAACCTAGATTTTGTCTAAATCCAGTGCTCATCACGAAGCTCCGTTTTGCGAGCAAAGGAATCTTGATACGGGTTGGGGCGGGCAGGACCTTCGAGCTCCGGTATGTATCCAAGCGTACATTCATCGAATGAAACCTGGGGCTGTGAGTCGAAAAAATGGTCGAATCTCTCATCCAGGGCATCCTGTAGGCTCTTCACTTGACCAGACGGGAAAACAGTCTTCCATGGATAGCGGCACGAATCTCCCTTGCAGTTCTTGAGTGTAAGGACCAGGGTATCAAGACGCTTGGTGAGGCGACCGACGTCGAACGGACCGGATTGAGACCCAGTGCCGTACACGTTGGAGGTTTGGTAAGGGTCTGCCTGGGGACTGAGTTAGTATTCAGCTGCAATCCCGTTCAGCCTGGTGGTGAACGTACTGTCATGTTGTACAACTCGTGATCACCATTGCACCATACAGTGTACATGAATTCGTAGCTTTCAGCGACGATTCTCAGTGTCTTGTAGGTGTTCTGGTCGAAGTAGCCTTCTATATTGGCTGTCAGTCTATGTAGTAGCTGATGAGGGGGTATGTTCTTACTCAGGTTGTCAAACGCAGTTCCTTCGATAATGCCTGTTCCCCAGTACTCAATGTTGACGTGTTCGTTCTTGATGGAGCTCGGAGTCTGATCAGCGGATCTGACAGGAATAGGTAATCCATCAAAGTCGTCTCGGAGAGGAATGTCAGCCAACTGAAGAATGGTCGGCGCAATGTCGGTATGAGAGGATGGAAAGTTGGCGATTCTATTTTTGGCGATTCCGGGGCCACGAATAATGAATGGCACGTTTACATCTTCCTCAATTCCGCAGGTCTTACCAGCGGGCAATCGATGCTGTCCGAGATGGAAACCGTTGTCAGCAGTGTAGATGATATAAGTGTTGGCCAAGACATCGGGACGGCCCTGAAGAGTGTCGAAGATGACATTAACAAGGTCGTCAACCGCTTGCAGCGACTGGAGACGTCTTCTGTGAAAGTTGTCGAGATATTGAACTTGCGCAGCGCTGAGTACGGGCAGGTTTTTGAAGTAACTTGCAGTCCCGGGCTGCATGCCAATGTTAGCAAGTAAAGTCTCGGCTCCATACTGTCAGCATCATTCAATCACAATTACCTTGGAAGGGTTGAAATTCTTATTTCTTGGGACCTGCTCATCTGGGAACAGGTCCTGGTGGCGACTGGCAGGTACAGGTTCTCTGAAGGTATCGGTCAACTCGGAATGCGGCGCAATCGGAGCTACCCCGAGAAAGAATGGCTTGCCAGCATCCATGCCTTGCTTGAGGAACTCGATGGATCTGTTTGAAATTAAATCGGTGGAATACTGCCCTGGAAAAGCTTGCCACTTTTTGTTGTCGAGTGTGAAATAAGCGTCATTGTACACATAGGTGTTTGGGTCGAGCAAAACTATATGGAGAATCAGCGACTGAGTGTGAAAAGAAACTGAGAGAGGGACAAGGCGCGCACAGTCAGAGCGGTTCCATCCACGAGGGGGCGGGCTTTGGTATGTTTTTATTCCGAGTTGATTCATCAGTTTTCCGGTATAGTACGTGTTGTAGCCAGCCTCCTGGAGCCAAATAGGTAGATAGTCGTCGTTCAGTCCCTGAGAAACGAACTTGGGGTAGCCACCTGGTTTTCCATAAGCTGGTATAGGGGGTAGTAGGCGTGAGAAGATAATTACCCCATGGCTGTTTAAGATTGTAAGCAGATACGTCGGGCATGGTCTAGGCGGGTGCCCTGTTGGAAGTGAACATACTAGCTTGACATCAGTTACATTGGTGTTATGGGCAGCTTTGCCGGTGAGAAGTGAGACTCTGGAGGGGCAGCAGAGTGAGACGGTGCAGAAATGCTTGGAAAGTGTGGTGCCCTCGTTTGTGAGGTGTTTCTTGACAGAGGCCATGTAGTTGAGAGAGTCGAGTTGCCGGTCCTGGTCATCGGTCATGATGAAGATGAAGTTGGGCTTGGCAGGAGCGGCAGTTGCCTGCACGACAACGCCGAGCATCAGAGGAAGCAGTGGTGAGAGGAGCTTCATTGTGTTGGTCGCGGTTGTTCAGTCCTGCCTGGCCTCTCTGCACTGACGACTAGCAATGGGATGTTTGGCCACTATTGCGACATCGCGACGGAGGGGATGCCGACACTGGATATTTATACAAGGCGATGGCTTCTGCGGGGCAAGTGATCAGCTTCCCCATCCCCCCATCCTTGTTGTTATTGTAAAGTCACTCAATCTGTCATGGCGGCCGATGTCCGGGATGGATAGTAATGCAGGGAGCAGGTAGGGGGCGCTAATGGAGGTGCAAAGTGCGAGGAAACCCGGTGAGACGAGCCGGATGGTCAGTATCGAATGACTGGACTGTCCCATGGCTCACCAATGTCCATCCATCCATCCATGGGGATGGATGGGTGTGGTGTTGCAACATAACAGGCGCAAGGGTTCGGATTTCGGATACATGCGAAGTAGTGGCTTGTTGGCCCGGGTAGGTTGGTTGTGGCTTGGCCAGGCAAGCAGCGGCGACACCTTGCAAGCTACCTTGGTACAAGTTTGTGCCTTTTGTTCGCACCCAATTGGCCATGATAATTGATATAATTCCGGGTCGTGCCGAAACAAGTGCAAGTGCTGTTGCAGCTGGATTGGATCCGATGGTTTTCACCAGTTATATAACCTGCCCTACCCTGTACGTGGCCTCCCTTGTTCGTTGACGCGTGGGCAGTTGGCTACTGTTGCGCAAATTTCCACTCGATAATATGACGCCGCAACTGTGTATTTTCGCTCTTGCTTTCAACATTGATAAGTTGATATCGGCATGAGCTGAATGCAGTTTGTGATTGGAGTTGCCCATGTCGGGTCCACTAGAGTGAATGATCTGATCGATGCTGGAAATGACGAATACGCCCCGACAGACCGAGATGTACGCTGGACTATTGAATTTACGTACATTTCCCCACACAGCGGCTGTATGCGGCGTAACCGTAATGCTAGCGTAGCGAAGCCCGTCTTGTCTGAAGAGAATGAAGGGAAGGATTGGCTTCGGTCTATGACCCGGAAAGGAAGCTACCTGAAAAATTAATATGTACTGGCAAATATGCATACATACTTACTCATATTGCCTGGAGCCCCCACAGCGTTACAATCACCAATATTATAAATCGTGAAACGCCGGGCGCGATAACCGAAGTCGCCAGCAAATAATTTACCACAATCAAGTACAAATCTAGGCACGCGAGTTTTCATTAGCAATTAAAATTTCGTGATGCGGTTCTTGTTTCGTACCTGATCTCAGATATCTTGGCACCTAACTACCTAGGTAGTTAGTTACTAAGTAACTTAGGTAACTACTGGGTATCTACCTACCTAGGTAGTCAGTAGGTACCTTCTTAACTAATACTAGGTGCAGATTACCTACTACCTGTTACCGGTGAGGCAGGCACAGCATACCCGCCAGATGGTGGTCCGCCAACCACCAACTTCCCCACACACCTACACCACCAACTCTTCTCCTCATTGCCTGAGGAGGCCCAAGGTCGCATCGCGCCCGACTGCAGGGTAAATACTGACATGCATCGAGCTGAGCCCGCTGAACATGCTTGGACCGCACGATCGGAGCGAGTCGCAGCTCAACTCCTCGCCGATGCCGGGCTTGAGCTGTTCCATCTTGAGCAACTCCAGGCCCTCTGGGCAGGTAACTGAGAGCTGGCCACCCCAGGGCTGAGGGCTGGCAGCCTGCTCCGGTCCATTGCGCTACAATCATTCAATAGCTAACCCTGTACTGTCACCAGGCTACGGCTTCATCTACTCTGTTAGGGCCAAGCCCATAGTAACAGCTGCCGCCTCGGCTTCGACACCCGCCTCAGCTCCCTGGTGCCCCCTGGAGGCTGACGGCACCATCCACCTTGTGCTCAAGATCATCGCCCCTCCAGAGATGCGGAATGAAGAGGGCCATCTACGCAAAATATTCAGCTATCAAGTCGAGCAGTATTTCTACCAAGTCATTGCCCCCTCACTGCCACCAGGTCTTGCGCTGGCCAAGTGTCTGGCCTCAACCCCCAGCTTACACTCGGCTAATGGCATATCCGAACACCACGAAAGGAAGGTGACTGCAACCCTGATGACCGACTTGAGGCTACCCTTCCCCGTCGCCTGCGAGAAGAGAGGCGACTTGTCCACCGCCCAAGTCCACTCGGCCATCAGGTGGCTTGCAGATTTCCATGGCAGCTCCTGGTCAATGCAGGACGACACCATAATGAATGGGCTGGTCTTGCCTCCAATAGCCGAGCTGGAAGCCCGGAAATCCGGTCAGAAACTGCCCCCCAGATCAGTATGGCTCAACGGCGGATACATGTACCTTGCCACAAGACAGAAGGAATATTCTTCCCTCGCCAGCAATCCTGACTCGGAATGGTCGGCGGTATTCTGTACCTCTGACGGTACAGCCTCTATTGCCGAGAAAGTATCCAAGTTCCTTACTCCAAAAGGACGACCATTTGAAACCCTGATCCATGGTGACGTAAAATCCGAGAACTTGTTTTCTACCAAATCAGGGGACGATGTTGCCTTTTTTGATTTCCAATATGTTGGGCTAGGCCTTGGCGCAAGTGATCTCGCCAAGTTGTTCACTTGCTCTGTTCCTCTGCAGATGCTCATAGCCAAAGGGTCGTCACTCTCACATACAATCGGAATGCAGCAAGGCGAGCTGCGTCTACTGACGCATTACCACCAGCTGCTCACCCGTCATCAGGGAAAACACGGCTACAGCTATGAATTCTCGGAATTTCTGCGCCACTGGGAAACGGCACTCGTCGACTGGTGTCGTTTCCAGGCTTCTTGGGGCTTCTGGGGAAACACAACTTGGTTGCAAGCTCGTGTTCGGTCTATACTGTTGGATGACGGCTGGAGAAAATGGCTACATCAACAGTAGTAACTCAGCCAATGTGCATATATATTCTTGGCGTATGTGCATCTATCTCGTCTCTATGTACAGCATCAATCATCGCCCCCATCTCGTTTGTTGTACGCGACTCCATTAGCCACGGAATAGTAACGCTTTCCGTGCCCGACTCAAGCATTAACCATGGCATAATAGTCAATGGACCGTGATCCGGGACGACCTTTGCGAGACTCATCACCCACCGTGTGGTCATACACAGTAGTGAGCTCATTCGCGTCATCCCATGTAATCGCTATGTTGCCAACCGAGTTTGGACGGAGAATCTCCGTCATGATTTGTGCCCATTTCCAGGGTTCATCGGTGCCACCAGGCTGGCTGTTGAAGTACTCCCAACCCATCACGCCGCCAATTTGGCCATATTTTTTGCGCAGCGAGATGATGGTTGCATTCAGTTGGTTGTAAGGAATGTAGCCATAGCCATTGGAAGGAGATGTCAGCTGTCCAGCAAGCACCCTTGACGCCGCGAAGCCGTTGGACACAATCTTGACGTAGTCATCGGCGCGTGACATGGTGCCGAACCCGCTGTAAAATTGTCCGTTATAGAAGTCAATGTCATCGCCATTGCTGGATTCAAGAGATTTGTAGTCGAACCCGCTGAGATTTCCACCATTCCTCAGTGCGGATGCGACCGGTGCGAGCGTGATGATGAAGCCGGATCCAAAATCCGTGCGCAGTCGGGTGATGAGTCTGGAGATGCCGGATTGGCTCATAGGCTGCTCAACATCCAAGTCCATGCCCTCAAGACCAAACTGAGTGATGATGTCGTGAACTTGCCCATAGTACTTTTCAAACGTCGCATCATCCCCGTCCAGAGTCGACGAGTCAAAGGAGCCAGGCGCAGCACCTCCAATCATACCCATAACTTTCACTCCCGCCTTCTTCATATGCGTCGTCTCATTCCACAGCGTGTAGAAGTGGGGGTCTCCAGGAGGGTAGTCATTGAGGTGAACCTCGGAGCCTTTGTTGATATGAAGGGAGCAAACGATGAGGTGAGTCAATGCGATCCCCTTCTCGTTGATGAGTGGCAGCATGGAGATTGGCTTGCCAGCCTCGTCATGCGTGGTCTGGAAGTACACGACAAGTCTGGGTAGCCCTGATTTTGCCGTGGCGGTGGCAGAAGCTTGGGAGGAAGCTTGGGCGGAGGCCTGAACATCGCCAACCGGGCTGGCCTCCAGCAGAGGGACCAGCAGCGATAGGAGGGAGACCAAGGACCACCGCATCTCAGTTTCACCGTGACTCGGACAGCCAAGTATGTGATGATATGGAGGAAGACTACCTGCCGCTGCCCCAAGAACGGGGGGATACTGATTGATATATGCATCATTCCGGCAGCTTGGCACTCTCCGCATGCCCAAGACTTTAATAATCAGACGCACGAGGGCAGAAGTGCGGCTCGGGACACGGTCAGGGGCCTCTTTGGTGAGAACTTGTAGGGCCGAGAAAAGTCAACCCCACAACAGTTGCTACCTTCCTAGATCAGAGGAATAATAAGCCTACAGATACCAGTAAAACTCCGGCCGGCGGCATTTACTGGCACATGCATTGACTTCTTCTTTTCACTCCCCCCCATCTTGTTTTAGAATTAGGAATGGCCGAATCGGTCTGAGATGACTGTTGGACGCGTTTCAAGACCTCCTAATCTCCCACATAAGTCTAAGGCGGTTCTTAGACATGTTGATTTTCGATGAGGGCAGGAACGCGCTATTGTTAGTTATTGGTGTGGTGTGTTAGTTATTGGTGTGGTGTGTTAGTTATTGGTGTGGTGTGTTAGTTATTGGTGTGGTGTGTTAGTTATTGGTGTGGTGTGTGGTGTGTGTGTGTGTGTTGTGTTGTGTGCATGTGTCTGTGGTGTCCGTGGTGTCGAGTGCCCTGATGACTGGAGAGGGGGGGCGTGATGGTGACGGCCAAGACCCCCTTGAAATTCCAGATTTGAGACTAGCAACAGTAGTATGGATTATCACCTGCTTCAAGGTCATGCTGGAACCCTCCCTCCTCAGAGGCTAACTCGCTTAACGAACAGCTGGGGAGACTAGACTATGGGGTTGGACAAAAATCGTGACCATCAGTTATGAGCAACCAGCGCTTTGTGACACTTGTTCATTGAACCATTTGAGTTTGTTATCAATGCTGTTTTGTCAGTTTTACGAACTGCCGTTGTTCAGTTCTCTATGTTGCGGTCGCGGGCGCAAGTTGCTCAAATTAAGCCCTATCATCGTAGCATGGTTGACTGTAATTGCCGTACGGCCATTTCCAGAGATCACTTCCAGAAGGCACCACCAGGATGAAGCACTACGTGGTGAAAGCCTGCATCTAACTACTTTCCCGCCCTACTACTAACGCAACAGGACGGGTACGGTGCGGTGGGCGGTGCAGTCAGTGTAAGGGGGAAAGGCCGCCCACCAGGTGGTGAGGGGGCAGGGTTACGAAGATAACACATGCCATGCAATAATTGTCTCGTATTTGTAAAGTTGGACAAAAGTGAGTTGCTATAAAAACAGCAAACAGTAATGGTTAACGATGAAAGATTAGCGAAATAAATATTAGTCCCCCCAAAAACAGCGTGCGCCTTCTACACCCCGTTTATCTACTTACGCACGCACAATTATGAACAACAAACAAAACAACAACAATAAAGCCTACCAGTTGGCGAGGCCAGGAAACACAAATAAAAACCCGTTGATCAATTTCCGGCAATGCATCTGAATTTTTTTCAGGAGCACTTAGCTCGTTCGCAAGTTAAAAATGGGTGCTGCAGGCTGTTCTTGCATCAGTCACGAAGAAAGTACTTTGTCTGGTTGAGCGACTAAAAAAAAAACTGCTCCTTTACAGACAAACATACCCGCCTACGTAATGTCGCGGAAATAAAGAAAGGTGGCTGTTTAGTGCAATAAAAAAGAATTATTAGTCTAGAACAGTTTTAGATTTTTATACGAGCTAGCAATAGAGCATATATAGATATTATATTTTTATGTACCTAGCAAACACCAGGGACATAAAAAGATTACTTGTTAAAAAAAGAATTCTTATAACAGAAGTAGGCGTAGAGCCCGAATTGGCAAAATTACATTACAACAACTAACTACCAGGCGGGGTAATGTCCACGTCCACCGCCGATCCACGCACGCACCGATGTTGGCTTGCATAGATAGCCCAACCTCATGCCTAACTGTCTACAATGATATACAACAATTCACCCAATTGGCATATTGCACCATCGTGATGATACAATGAGCGGCGACGCAGGGTTGGTCGGCTACCTAGTCGATAGAATCGCTGCCAAGGCGAGTCCTCATCATGTATTATTCGGCACAGCCCCTTGTTAACCAACTCAAAGCTGCCTCATCGGGTGGGAGTCAGTGGTGCCCGGCCAGACGATGATGAAGTTGTGCAAACAACACAGGCAACCCTCATCAAGCTCAGCAAAACCACTTCCGCTGTTGTGATTGACTCGCTACTTGATCTTCTAGAAGATCTCTCACGTCCTTTCGCCAAAATATCAACTCACCCGAACCATATTCTCCAGTCCGAGCTGTACGTCCTGAGTCTGGTGTCAGCATGCTGCTCCGCAAACTGGTCAGCCAGAAAGAAGGAGGGTCTGTTGCCGGAAAAGCTGAGCAAGGAGCTTGTTAACCGCCTCTTCGAAGTGTTCAAGTCCGTTCTTGAGCCCATACCGGATGATTATGTGCTTCCCGCGCAAACGCTTCTTGACCAAACATCCGTGGCCAACATCACAATTCCACGACCTGGTAGAGGATCAACAACAGGAGCGGCAATCCGTTTTAGGGATGGTCTGGAATCCCTGGACTCACAGCTCATCGAAATTGACAGACATGTCAAGGTAATCGTGGAGTACATGACGGTCTCAAGCTGGGCGGTGACGTTTAGCTACATTCGCGACGTGATCCACGCCATTCGCTCTGCTATGGGAGACTCTCATACCGATGCGGCGAAAAACAGCCAACAGCATGAACGTGGTGCCTTGGTTGTTCTAAGACTGCTGTCCTTTTGCTGGGTTGACGGGACGAAGCTGGGACTCCTCATACAGGAACTCTGTTCCAGCTACCTTCACTTTAGGGGGCCATATCAGAATACTGTGGCGGTAGCAATACCTCTTCTGATTACTCGATGGATAGACAGATACCCAGCAGAGTTCGTTTTGCTCCATCGCCTTCACAAGAGGCTGGATGGTGGTGCTGATACCCTGTTTGACATGACGCAAACCGCTACAGAAACAGGGCGGCGGAGAGTATACCTCTATCCCCTTCAAACGACCCTGCTTTTTCTGATGCCCGATGTTTTTGAAGTGGCTAGCAATCTGCGGGAGAGCAAAGGCCACAGCGTCATCAAGAAGGTCTCCTTTCTCGATAGCCTGCGGAAGGCCCTCAGGAATGGAAACGAACAGGCGGGGTACTGTCTAGTATCTCTTCTTCGAGTTGCTCGGCATTTCGACGCCGAAAGCGACTCGGCACTGGTGAGCTATGCCATGGATGTGCAAGATGAAGTGCGAGATGCGATATTTCGCCCGCCGCCCGCGTCTGCGTCCGTTCTGCCAGTCTGGGACCAGAGTATGATTACTGCGGCACTTGTGAGCCTGTCGCATTTAAATCTAGACGGCTGTGTGGAAAACCTTTATGGTGACTGTGTAGCGGCTTCTGCTCCAGAGGGCTCCAAACTTGCCATGATCCAGGCCTGCTGCTATTTCGCCCAGCTTCCTGAGTCCGAGAAGTATAAGAGGCTCTTTGAGAAATCTATACCTTTGATGAGACTAGAGCTAGAGGTATGGCGAGTCTCATACACAGCTGTCAGATAGGCGTGCTGATCAATCTGCAGACCGAAGAGCATCTTCGTCACGACGAGAAGCACCGTGAGCAGGAAAGGGGCCACACAAACATGATCTGCAGCATTTTGAAATTCCTCAGCATAGATCAGGCCCCGATTATTGGAGAGTTTTCAGGACCTACGTCGGATTCTGTATTTTTCAAACCCCTTCTGCTTTGCGCCGTCTCTGCCGAGCCTGCTATCCGCCAACAGGTTGCCGAGGTCATGGAGAGACTACAAGCTGACCTCCCAATACTCCTCAATGAGTTCGAGAGTAGAGAGGAGCCTGACATGTTGAAGATAAGAAAGGTCGTTTGGAACAGAAGGTACTGCCCCGGTAATGCCCTCTGCAGTACAATACTGACGCGATGTGAGCAGCTCAGGTAACTTGCTAAAGCTCGGGGAGCGTCTTGTTGACGAGAACGATCACTCTGCGCTTTCGGAGATTCATAGCTACCTGAGAGATCGCTTTGCTCTTCTCAGGCGGCTCCCAGTAAGCCGTCCTGATGCTGCGTGCATCCTCACCGCCGCTAATGTTGCCATAGGGGCTTTCGCATATGCCCGGTGGCATCTTGAACTTGATCGCGGCCTGCACATCAAAGTTGGAGACTGCGCTTCTGGTGTCCTTGTGCCTTCCGGGCATCGAGGACTGCGAGATCGCGGCGTCTTGCCTCAGCATCTTAGTGGAGGAGTGCCGATGGGTTGATAGCCATTCCGAGTCCGGCTCCATGGGCTCCCGCGTAGCTTTCATGCGCAACGCCGATATCTTTCAGGAAATATCCTCCCCTACTTTCCGGGTGACTGGGCTCGTGGCCTTTCAGAAAAGGACAAGGGGTATTCTTCGGCGGATACAGTATCCGACGGCGGGCATCATCCATGCATGGGAGTCGGCATTTGATACATGGATATACCTGGGCAGAAAAGTCTCGGCGACGTCGGCAGATGCCACAGAGGCCATGAAACTTTCGCAGTGGCGAGATCTGGGCGGCTTCCTTGCATCCATGGGCGGAATCTGCACAGCACAGCAGCCTCTCGCCCTGGAAGAGCCCGCACTGAACGCACTTCACTGGATCGATCGTTACCCCGCCGGCGAGGATCAAGAGACTCTTCTGGCACGATATCTTCGTCTGGGTATTCAGCTGATGGGTTGTGCAAACGTCAAGGTGCGAGAGACCATGAGAGATATATTCACTCATGAGGTGCCCTCCTGCTTATTTCAGCCTCTCCTCAAGTCTCTGGAGTCTGAGGCAGAGGCTTTTTTCACTGATGCCTTTGCTCCGCACGCTGAGCGCGCACAGGACAGTGACATCATCTTTGCCGAGCAAGCTGTCTCCCTCTTGAAGGACATGGTAGAGCGGCTTCATAGTCCTCAGGAGCTTGCAGCCGCGTCGTCTGTGCATTTAGGCTCACTTACTCTGAGCTTTGCTAAGTTCATTGCCGAGTATCCTGAAACGGCGACATCGCTACGCATTAAAACGCGCATCTGCCAACTGTCCGAAGCAGTGATGCACAGAAAAGAGCACCTGAATCTTCGAGATGACGTCCTAATACGCAGCCAGCTGCTTGAATACATGATTACATGGATCCGTCCGCCAGGGCCTGCTCTGGAGGCCAGCCGAGGAACATCTAGACTCGAGGAACTTGAACGGATGCAAAAAGAGCTCACCAGAGCATGCCTCAAAGCACTGTCAGAGCTAACCTTTAGACTGCCGTTGCAGACACAGGACATACATTCCGATGCGGGCATGAGTGCAAAGAAGTCGGAGCTTTTTCAGCGCTACTTTAAACGCTTCCTGGATCTCATCAGTACTGGGGGCGCAGACGCCGCCTCTGAGCCAGCGGACGGTCTCTCTAGTTCCGAGATGGCAATCACTATCTTGTCGAACCTCCTCAGTGCGAACATCGACGTCGGATTAAAGCACTCTCTCTCTCATGGATACCATGAAAGTGTCGAAGTCCGCACCGTGTTCGTCAAAGTGTTATACAACATCCTGACGCAGGGAACAGAATTCAGCAATCTGTCCGACTCTGCTGTTAGCGAGAGATATGAGGAGCTTCTTGGGGTATGCCTCGCGATTATCCTCGCCGGCTATGCAATGAAATGAAATTCAATCGCTAACCGGGGTACAGCTTCTCACGAAAGATCTATCGCTGGCCGTGTCCATGAGCCTCATCTGCCCGAGCACTGAGATTGACGAGCTCGCCGTGTGTCTCCTGATAGTCTTTGAACAGAGAGGCCGCACATTCGAGCTGCTAGAAGCCCTGATCAAGGAAGAAATAGAGCAGACAGGTAAGGCGCCGACAGGGTTGTGCTGGCTGCCGCACCACTGCTAACTTGGCCAGAACATGCCACCGAAATCCTACGGAGAACTTGTGTTGCCACCAAGATGCTATCGATATATGCAAAGTGGAGAGGGTTTGAATACCTGAAGGGCACGCTGTCCAAGATCCTCGATAGACTCATGATGACCTCGCAGGAACTGGACCTCGAGCTCGATCCAGCGAGGGTCTCCTCCGCGGAAGAGCTTAAGAAGAATGCTGCACAACTCCAAATCGTCGCGAAGGTGTTTATGGACGATATTTGTGCCTCAGGTCCGAGGATCCCACCATCCTTTCGCAAGATTTGTAGCATTGTAGGTTCATCAGAAATGCGTCGGACACGTTGTCTCGGTCAGCATGCTCACGCATACAACAGATTCACGATGCTGTTGCACCCCGGTTTCCCGACGCCAAATACACGGCTGTCGGGGCGTTTCTTTTCCTGCGCTTCTTTTGCCCTGCGATAGTAGCACCGGAAGCAGAGGGACTCGTTGACATGCCGCCATCCAAGGAACTCCGTCGAGGGCTGTTGCTCATCGCCAAGGTCCTCCAGAACCTTGCCAATAATGTTCTTTTTGGTACCAAGGAGCCATATATGTTCCCCCTGAATCGGTTCTTGGTGGTAAACATTTCTGTCGTGACTGGCTTCCTCCGTACCATCTCTGTATGTGACCAACAACCAGCAATCAACCAACAGCCACATTCACACCTGCTCTATGCTGACCTGACTACAACAGGTGCCGCTAGCCAAGCTAGACATTCCCGTTTCTAAAGAAACGACCGACTTTGGCTCCTGTGTATCCTTTCATCGTTTTCTCTACGACCACTGGGACCACCTGCGTCAGACCTTGGTTGCCAGGGAGCGTCGCGAGTATCTCCGCTTGCAAGACGGCTCGCCACGCAGTCACTCACCTGTTTTTGAGCCTCTGCGCAACCTTATCACAAATCTTGGCCCGCCTCCTCTTGCGATATCCTGGAACAGGCCGCAGATTTCCCTAAATGGACCAATGCTGTATTCGCGCTTCCAGAACTTTATGCTTCGAAACGCCTTCCGGGGCACAGAATCATTTTTAACATCTCGTACCATCTATGATGGTGGCATGACACAGGTGAGGGAGCGGATGTTGTTGGGAGGTTTGGCGTCGTGTTGCTGACTCGTATTAGGATGGGCTATCAACCATCCTCATCATCCTCCGCTATAGCGAGACCGAGGGCATTGACCACGAGACGCTGCTGCACTGCTTCCTAAAGGTGAGTGAGGTTGAAGGGTCAAGTCTTGCCTCGTCAATGGCTCAATCTTGCAGATATGCACATGCAAAACTAACACGGGACAGATTGCAAGCAGGCTATGGCACGAGCCCTTCGCTATTCTCGTTGACGCGACCTGCTACAGCGGCAAGAACGACCCCAAGGACGATTTCTTTAAAATGCTCGACCTCCTCATGCCCTGCGAAGTGCTGCAGAGTCTTACTCGCATCTACATCTACAACATGAACAGCGCCTTCAAGTATGTGGCGTAGTGATGCTGGCGTCTGAACTGAGCTGACTGGATTTCTAGACGCTGCTTCCGGCGACTGTTACGGATCGTGACCAAGAACGACCTGTCTGCTTTCCACCCAAAGAACGTCAAATATGTGCTGCCTGACGGTATGCAGACCATGCGACCCCATTTCATGATTGAATCGTTGCAGTTTCCTAAAGAACACTCGTCCATCGTCTCCGACGTACGCTTCGTATACAATAATGTCACGCGCTTGTCCAAATCCAAGGGCAAGGTAGACGTCGTCATCAAAGTGGGCAGTCATCATGTGCAGGTGACGACCTGCAAGTATCAGGAGATATTTTCTAGCATGCGGCTTAGCACGACCATCAACGACATCTTCCGCCTTAGCGATATCGATGAGGCGGCAACGGCGATTTCTACCGATGATGGGTTTTCTTTCGGGTTGCGGGCCGATGGTGGACGCATCGTCATGTGCTTCACGAGCGCTCAGAAGGCGACCATTCTCCAAGCCATCAGGAGTGCCAAGGCTAACAATAGCAAGGACGGTCGGATGCACAAGCCAGTGGAACGGCTGCTGCGGCCTCAAGATGTCCCCGGTACGCTGCTGAATCTCGCTTTCATGAACCTGTCGAGCCTCGACCACCAGCTTCGGTTAGCTTCTTACAACTTGCTTGGCGCGCTGTGTATCACTTTTAAATTCCGTACAACTACACGGCTTGTCTGCTCGCGAGGTAAGGTCCGGGGCGTTGGGGAACGAAGCGGCTCCTGTTTACCAAGCTGACCACGAATTCAGATCTCTCGATTCCCATAGACCCGACACGCTTCATTGTCAATGTCAGCCGCGAGCTTGCTGCTTCAGAGCCTCAACTCACCTGCGACTTCTTGTCCGAGTTTATGGAGAGCTGGGACACGTTTACAGAGGAGCAGAAACCACTGAGTCTCGCCTACATGGCACCCTGGCTGTCTGGGCTTCGGAGAGACGTGCTCACAGGCGAGACGGATGGCGAGAAAGGCAAAGAAAAAGTGGCTGCCATCTTTCGCAAGTTCATTGACCTCATCGCGCTCGACCAGTCGCTGAGCTATGCGCTGGAGCAGTTTGTCTGGCCCTCGCTGAGCCAGGATGAGGTCCTACTCGACATCTTCCTCGAGGAAGTGATGAAGATGGCCATCGGGTTTGGCACGCAGCAGGAACTCATCGAAACCATGGCATCTACCGTTGCCAACATCGGAACAGTGACACTGCGTGCGCGGTTCCTGTCAAGGCTACGAAAGGCGCTGAACCGCTCCTCACTGCGGCCGACCAAGAACCTGCCTGATAACGCAGTCTGGCCTGAAATCTGCGTCATGCTGCAAATATGCACCTCGCTGTCCTTCGGCAGCGGCGTGCAGTCTCAGCTTTTCCTGCCAGAGATATTCCACATCGTCACAATGCTGGTGAACACGGGCAGCGCCAAGGTGAGGGTGCAGGTGCACAGGCTTCTCACCAACACGGTTCATGCCGTCTGCACGGCATTTGTGCTAGATGAGTCCAAGTTCACCAAGCTACGCGCATCCCTGGATGTACTCTCGGAGCGTCGTAGCGGCATCTTCTCCTCGCCGTCTCCTGGTAGACGAGACGCAGCCTCCGTGTCACTCGCTGGCGACCAAGGGTCTACGCTGCCGGCCATGGAGAATCTCGTGGCCATCCTGTTCGACATATGCACCGTAGCGGCACCGTCTGTCGACACGGCCAACGCCTGGAGGTCGCGCTGGATGAGTCTGGTGGCGAGCACCGCGTTTCAAAACAACCCGGCGGTGCAACCGCGTGCCTTTGCCGTCATGGGCTACCTGGCCAAGGAGGAAGTGGACGATGACTTGCTTTACCAGGTTCTGGTCGCGCTGCGCAACAGCGTGAGCCAGTTCGGCGAGGATGGCCACAGCGAGATGCTCACGTCCATCATCACCTGTTTGTCTCGGATGATGGCTAACCTTCCGTCCGCGTCACGGTATGGGCTGCAGCTGTTCTGGCTGGCCATGTCTCTCATCCGACTCGTTCCAGGCAGCCTCTTCAACTGCACCGCGCAGTTCCTGGAAGCGTTGCTGATCAACATTGGCAACATTGGCGGCGTGCGCGGTGACAAAATGGTTCCGATGCTGCTCCACAGTCGCAGCCAGTTGGACGAGGCCGTGGAGCCGCTGGATGAGGCTTACGGTATCCATTTTGACGAGGACAACTTCCACTTTGCTGTATGTGCCTGCTTGATCCGTGGCCTGACGGATAATGCGACCCGGTTGGCCGCCGTGCGGGTGCTTTGGTCGTTCCTGGAAATGACGGCGCCAGCGTCGCAGCTGCCGGCAAAGCTTGTGCACACGATGGTCGACTCGCCGTACCTAGCTCTCATGCTTGCCCGGTGCGTCGACCAGGATAACTTCCGCGATAACATGTGGCTAGCGGGCATCAACCCCGACGGGATCAGCGGCATGCTGGAAGGCAGTCGGCGCCGCCACGCCGACGTCATGGAGGACCGAGACTTGCTTCTGATATCCGCGATTGAGCTGGTGGATTTCCAGTATCTGGAAGACGCCATACAGGCGAGGACGCTTCTGTGGCTGAACGAACTGGCGCTATCGAGACGAACCGTTTTTGCGTATCTGTGAGTGATCTATGCCTCGCCTTATGTTTTTGCATCGGCATGCTAATGACAACCAGCTGCGGCGCGATGCCGACCATCCTCAACGACGTCCTCATGCACGGACAGGATTCGGCGGCGTTGGAGGCAGCGCACACACTTGTGCGGACACTGACCTCGGAGAGGGAATACGCCAGTGCAACAGGCTCGATGGAGTCGCTGGAGGAGGCGCTGGAGGAGATGGGCTTTCGGGGCTTGTGGAAAGCTTCGTTCCAGGGGATGGCAGAGGGGAACAGGGCCGATTGCTTCGAACTGACAGAGAAGTTGATTGAGGTATGCATTGCTTCCCGTCTGTGTGTGCAACGTTGCTGACAAAGGCCCTTCACAGCTCATTGTGATTTGAGACGCGTGCTCAACACAGGTGGTGTTAGTGGCAGAGCAGTACTGCTCAAGGAGGTACTTGTGCTGCGGAGATTGCAAGTACCTCTACTGTGACCAGGGCATCCATACCTGTCACGTTCTCCACCAAACCCACTAAACATTCGATCATAATTTAGGCCGTTATTAGGGTCTCCCTGCAAGTCCGGTTCTATCCGTGCAAAATGTCAATCCGTGTTTCAAGGGCCGAGTTCAAACAAGTGCTAATAATACGTATAATACGAATACTCTCACGCTGACCTCGCGGTCTGATTTCGCTGGGAAGACAGCGATGACTCAAACTGCTCCCTCCCCGCTGGCCCAGCAAGAATAACAGCATTAAAAGTGTAACAAGATCATTTTAATAAATCAGATATAGAAAAGTCTGCACCTTAAGTAGCAGAATAGCATCAGTCATTTTTTAAAGGTCAGCAGCCCTGAGCCAACCGTACCTAGCACCTAGCCCATTCTGTCTCCACTGAAACCTAACCGATACCGGCTCAATTCTGCCACCCAACGCAAGGTTAAGTTAGTCATGTTGTGGGATACCGTTCTCTGCCAGACCACCGATACAATCTGCACAACATTCTTCCCATCTCTGCCCTTCTGTATGGCAGCTGTCTAACAGGCCTTTTTTCTTTTCGCTTCAGAACCGCAAAAAATGGCCGAATCGGCGTCGGCGTCGGCGTCGGCGTCTCCCGTCACTATCCCCATTCTCGGCCAGCCTAGCATCCTGGTCGACAATGGCCTTTGGGCAGACTACATCGTGCAAGATCTCTTGAAGAATGTCGCCTCGTCCACCTACGTCCTCATCACCGACACGAACCTGCACGACGTCTATGTGCCCCGATTTCGAGCGAGCTTCGACTCCCTCGCCAAAGGCCACAATGCCCGTCTTGTCACGTACACGATTCCACCAGGCGAGGCTTCCAAGAACAGAGAGACAAAAGGGGAGGTTGAGGACTGGATGCTTTCACAGCAATGCACACGCGACACTGTCATTATTGCCCTTGGAGGCGGCGTAATTGGTGACATGATAGGATATGTTGCAGCCACGTTCATGCGCGGCGTACGCTTCGTGCAGGTCCCGACAACACTGCTCGCCATGGTCGACTCCTCCATTGGCGGCAAGACGGCCATTGACACCCCCATGGGCAAGAACTTGGTCGGCGCCTTCTGGCAGCCGCGCCGCATCTACATTGATCTGCAGTTTCTGGAAACCTTGCCCGTCCGTGAGTTTATCAACGGCATGGCCGAGGTAATCAAGACGGCCGCCATCTGGAACGAGACTGAATTCGAGTTCTTGGAAAGATCTGCTTCCAAGATCCTGGAGTGCGTTCACTCCCGATCTGCAGACCGTCTGGCTCCAATGAAGGACATGCTGAAGCGTATCGTGGTGGGATCCGCTGGCGTCAAGGCCGAGGTCGTCTCCAGCGATGAACGCGAGGGCGGCCTACGCAATCTCCTCAACTTTGGCCACTCCATCGGTCACGGAATAGAGGCTATCCTCACACCGCAGCTACTTCATGGAGAGGCCGTCGCTATTGGCATGGTCAAGGAGGCGGAGCTAGCTCGCTACCTCGGTGTGCTGCGCCCAGAAGCAGTTGCTAGGCTGGTCAAGTGCATTGCAGCCTACGGCTTGCCAGTTTCGCTCTCAGATAAACACGTTCAGCGCTTAACAGCGGGTCGACCCTGTCCTGTCGATGTCGTTCTTCAGAAAATGGCGGTTGACAAGAAAAATGATGGCATGAAGAAGAAAATCGTGCTTCTTTCGGCCATTGGCAAGACGTACGAGCCAAAAGCCAGCGTCGTAGATGACCAAAGTATCAGAACCATTCTATCACCGGCTATTATTGTCTCGCCCACGGTACCTGCCGACCTCAACGTCACCGTGAGCCCGCCAGGCTCCAAGAGTATCTCCAACAGAGCGCTAATCCTCGCCGCGCTCGGGTCGGGATCCTGCAGGATCAGGAATCTATTGCATTCCGACGACACCGGTTATATGCTTGCTGCCATTGCCAAGCTCCGCGGTGCCTCGTACTCATGGGAGGCAGGGGGTGAGCTTCTTCTTGTCAATGGCAACGCTGGCAAACTGAGCGCAAGTAGCGAGGAGCTCTATATTGGAAACGCCGGAACTGCATCGCGTTTCCTGACCACCGTCGCCGCTCTATGCTCGCCCACTGATACCGCCAAGTCTATTATTCTTACAGGCAACTCGCATATGAAAGTGCGCCCCATTGGTCCCCTCGTCGATGCACTCAGGTTGAACGGCGTCTCTATCGACTACCTGGAACAAGAGAAGAGCTTACCCTTGAGAATCGGCTCATCAGGGGGTTTTGAGGGCGGCACCATCCAACTCGCAGCCACAATATCGTCTCAATACGTTTCATCCATCCTCATGGCAGCCCCATACGCCAAGAACCCTGTTACACTGAAGCTCGTTGGTGGCAAGCCCATCTCGCAACTGTACATTGAGCTGACAATCGCAATGATGGGGGCGTTTGGCGTTTGCGTGACAGCATCGACAACCGAACCGCATACATACCACATCCCGAGGGGAACATATAAGAACCCCGCAGAGTACATAATTGAAGGGGACGCCAGCTCGGCGACGTACCCCTTGGCCATGGCGGCTATCACGGGTACCACTTGTACAATCCCCAACATCGGCTCGGCGTCGCTCCAGGGAGACGCCCGTTTCGCCGTCGACGTCCTCCGTCCTATGGGTTGCACCGTCAAGCAGACTGCAACATCCACCACTGTCACAGGACCACAGTCCGGGGCTCTGAAACCACTCCAAAATGTCGACATGGAGCCTATGACCGATGCTTTCTTGACCGCCTCAGTCCTGGCTGCTGTTGCCAGCGGCAAAACACAAATCACAGGCATTGCAAATCAACGAGTCAAGGAGTGCAACCGTATCGCCGCTATGCGAATACAGCTCGCCAAATTTGGCGTTCAATGTGTGGAACTCGATGATGGCATCGAAATCTTTGGCATTTCCCCAGCGAATCTCAAATCTCCGGACAAGGGCATTTTCTGCTATGATGACCACCGCGTCGCCATGAGCCTCAGCGTCTTGTCTGTTGCAACACCCGGCGGAGCCGTCATCACTCAGCAGGATTGCGTCGGCAAAACCTGGCCCGGTTGGTGGGATACTATGTCGCAGTCATTCAAAGTACGCCTGGATGGCACAGACAAGCGCAAAGCAGAAGAGGAGGAAACAACAGCGGCTGCGAGCAAGGATGAACGGTCCATATTCCTCATCGGAATGCGCGGCGCTGGCAAAACTACCGCCGCTAACTGGATTGCGAAGAGCCTTGGCTGGAAATCGATTGACCTTGACCAGGAGCTTGAGCGCCGCTCTGGTCGGTCAATTCCACAGATCATCGATGAGCACGGTTGGGATGGGTTCCGCAATCAAGAGCTACAGTTGCTCAGAGACGTAGTCGAAACGCAGCCAGTGGGCTACGTATTCTCCTGCGGTGGTGGTATCGTCGAGACCCCTGATGCGAGGGTCATATTGCAAGCCTACACTTCCAGCGGAGGCAAGGTCATCCTGATCCAGCGTAACATTGATCACGTCATGCAGTACCTGGAGCGGGACAACACACGCCCTGCATATACCTCAGAAATGAGAGAAGTGTACAACCGCCGCAAGCATTGGTACGAGCAATGCAGCAATTTTCGCTACTACAGCATGCACACCAATGAGCCCACAAGCAAAAGTATCATTCCTGCCGATTTTTCCCGCTTTATATCAACCGTTTGCGGCAAGGGCGCACAGCTTCCGCATCGCAATAAGAAGCAGAGTTTCTTTGTTTCTCTAACACTGGCAGACTTATCTACCGCCACCGAGATACTGCCTCCAGCAGTCGTCGGCTCAGATGCCATTGAGTTGCGCGTAGACCTCCTGAGAAGTCAGGATCCGGATTTCGTAACAGAGCAGATCTCGATTCTCCGACAGCACACTTGCCTGCCCATCATTTTCACGGTACGCACCGTGTCGCAAGGCGGGTCGTTCCCTGACGATGCAACAGAATCTCTGCTCGCGCTCTATCGCCTTGGCTTGCAGCTTGGTACAGAATACCTGGATGTGGAGATAACGACACCAGACGAAATACTAGAAACCATCAGTTCTACGCGTGGTCATACCAAGTTGGTTGCTTCCCACCACGATCCACGCGGTACATTATCATGGAAGAACGCCTCTTGGATCGCACACTACAATCGCGCTCTTCAATATGGCGACATTATTAAGCTCGTCGGTGTCGCGCAAAAAGTCGACGACAATTTCGATCTGATTCGATTCAAGTCCAGAACGGTCTCCGATGAAGCTCCGCCTATTATCGCAATCAACATGGGAACAGCTGGCCAACTAAGCCGCATCCTGAACGGATTCTTCACGCCTGTGTCACATCCAGCATTACCATTCAAGGCAGCTCCGGGCCAGCTGAGTGCTGCGGAGATTCGACAAGGTCTAACACTGGTCGGACAACTGGAACCGCGCAACTTTTATCTTTTTGGAAAGCCCATTTCTCAGTCGCGATCGCCCGCACTGCATAATGGCCTGTTTGGCCAATGTGGTCTCCCGCACCAGTACCACCTATTAGAAACAGACAACATCGCGGACGTGAAAGCTACTCTACGGGACCCTAGTTTTGGGGGTGCGTCAGTGACCATCCCTCTCAAGCTCGATATTATCGACGAATTGGACGAACTCACAGAAGCGGCACGTACAATCGGGGCAGTCAACACAGTCGTACCGCTGTCGGGCAGTCGAGATGATGGCACACAGTGTCTCCTCGGAGACAATACAGACTGGAAGGGAATTGTCTATGCCCTCCGCAACGGAGGACTGCAGGATGTCGCCAGCGACTCCGCTGCCATGGTGATCGGGTCAGGGGGCACTACAAGGGCTGCAGTGTTTGCTTTGCATTCCCTTGGGTTCAGCTGCATCTACGTGGTCGGTCGCACCGCCCAAAATGTCGCGGCCATGATTGCCCATTTTCCCGACAACTACAACTTGCAGGCAGTCACTAACATAGCCGCAATTGCAACGCCGCCCAACGTGGTAGTGAGCACAATTCCCGGCGACAAGCCCATCGACCCTATGGCCGAGAAAGTCATTAGCGCCGTCGTTCACGCAGCTACCGCGGCCTCAAGACAACATGTGCTCTTGGATATGGCGTACAAGCCTCGTGCGACTCCAGCTGTCAAGATTGCTGAAAGCGCTGGCTGGCCTACCATTTCTGGACTCGAAGTTCTTGCGTCTCAAGGGTGGTACCAAGTAAGTCCACTAATATTGTATTGTATTCTTCACGTATCTGCGGAGTTGCTAATCCACGAATCAGTTTCAACTTTGGACAGGTATCTGCCCTCTCTACACCGATGCTAGGAACCTCGTACTGGGGAGTGAGAAGCCATAGCTCATTCCCTAGACAGATTGAAAATTTTATATCACGAATGTATAAGGAGATGGATTGATATTTTGCCGCCTGAATTACCAACCATGCCATGCACGGCCATCATTACTTCGTGTTGTCGTGCGTCTAGTAAAAATAATCTCAAAATCTATCCCAATTTCTATCTGCGCCTCGCCAAGAAAAAAACAACCCAAACTCAAAAGTTCAATTCGACCCGTGCCCAAATATGCATCGTAAGAAGAATGTACGGCTCCGCTGAGCGAATGACGTAAATCAGGTGAAACAAAGACAAGAAATGATACTTGTTTTTGGTGATGTACAAAAGACCCGCTGAATGATAACCCAACTATAGCGTATACCGAGTAGCATATCCAATAAAAAAACAAAAAAGAAACCGGATAAGAAAAAGTAGTGGCAGTTTCGTAATGACACAATTGAAATTTTGCTGTCGCTGACGCATGGTACTTGACAAAGGCGAGACCAAAAAAAACAAGGTCCCGCGTGATCTGCGAATTCTCTCCCTTGTTTGTCGCACGCAAATGTGAGAAATCTTGTCTGGTAGAGGGGCTGTAAAGTCTGCCGCTGCACGATGATGCCAGTACTGGAACGCAGGCATTCCAAGTGGCCGAATGCAAAATGACTTGTGCCGCGGTGATGTCAGCCCACAAATGGCTTGACGAAAGAGTGACGTCAGCGGTCTGGATCGGCAAGGACCCTGCAGCCAGACAGGGCCGGAGCCCCATCAGCTTTGCACTGGTTGGCTCGATGGCCCAGACCGAATGTAGGTAGGTAGCCCCACAGCGAGACAAAGGGTTCAGCGGCACACACCCCCCCTCCTCCCTCCGCATCCGCTCATTAGAGAACGGGTGATCAAAAAAAAACCAACCAACCAGGCTGCGCGCCATCATCGTCATCAGACCATTCGTCTGCGGTGCTTTCCGGGAAGCTCTGCCTCAGGATGACACACACGGTAATGTCTGGTGAGTGCGTCAGCTCGGCTGAAGGTCTTTTCGACCGTGCAAAGATCGCACTGGACTTTGTGTTTCCGCTCGTTGTGAATGGTATCTTCGTGGCGCGTGAGATCGTATGGTCGGGAGAAAATAGTACTGCACGGCTTGCCAGTGCTGGGGTTAATGCGATCGCAGCGGTGCGGGCCAGCTTGGGTGTTCAATACCGGGGCCGCCATACTGCTGTTGTCTTGTGGTCTCAAGCCGCCAACATTCTGCGACTGACGGTGTCCCTCGCGTTTATGCTTCTGAAGCTGGACAGGTGTGTCGAATCGTAGAGTACACCCATGATACGTGCATGTGTACGTTCCGCTGTCTGCCCCAACCCGAGGCGGCCGGTGATCGCTTGCAGCCGTCTTCGCATCGGAGGTGCTGCTACCAGATGATCCCAGTCTTGGAGGTGGTGTGATGTCCTTGACTTCCTGCGCTCGCGAAACAAAGGGATAATGTTGCGGTATCCTGGTCTGGACTGGAATATCAGTATATTGCCTTTGGCTGCCATGCGTCTCCAGCGCTGATGGAAGCTGGACATGGTGGGAGTCAGCATCTTGTGCCATAGCCTTGCCATAGGCGTCGAAGTCGAAGCTGTTTGAGCTCTCTGGGAACAGGGAGAAGCTTGGTTCACCGTCAACAGCCGTGAACTCTATCATTGCATCCTGGGGCGAAATGGTTTTCGGGGTCTCGGGCTCAATACCGCCGCCTGTTTGCGTGCCCATAAGACCCGTATTGCCGCCATGCCCCAGGTTTTGGGCGTTTCCAAGTGGCGTGCCGAATTCCTGCAACTGGGGCGGAGCATACGGTGAGGTGGCTTGGAATGGTGAGAGACCGCGGGACGCTGTGGAGGCCGGCGAGTAGCCGGCGTTGAGGTGGTGACTATTCGCAGCGTTCAGACGTTGGCTGAAGACCTGGTTGTTCGTCGTGCTGGTATTCACAGGATGCGCAGGCGATGATGACGTGATGGCGAAGCCCGGATTGTAAAGCTCGTCACCATAAACGTCGGTCATCGTGCGGTCAAGCTTGGGAATATTTCCGTACGCTGCTGCATACCAAAATTGTGAGCTATTATCAGATATGTTGAGGCCTGTAACGCGCATACCTCTTCTTCGGTCAGCGCAGTCAATATCGCCCATGCTGGGCGTTGACGGCGAGTCCCCTGCAATAGAACTAGTCACAGAAGCTGGGTGAGAGCGACCAAGAACATGGCTCAGTTCGGGGGCTGGCAGCAGTGAGCGATCAAGCCGAGGACGGTTCATGTGTCCTGGCAGCGCGGCAGGACAAGCCATGTCAGGACTAGTAACGTCAAAGTGCTGGTATCCAGAAAAGGTATCCATAGGCTTGGCGAATTGATGGTAGGCTGCCGAATTGTGAAGATTTGTATCGTTGTTGTACATTTCGCAGAATGAGTCCGCCACCGAATCACTGACGGCGATTCGGGGATGGGCAACCGTCTGTGTAAAGGGTGATGCTGGTCCCACTGAACCAAGAGACGACAGCGACGATTCTCTCTGGTGTGAACGTCGGCCCAGGTTGGGCGTGAGCTGCGGAATCACGCCTGTTGAGTCGGATTGCATAGACGAATGGCTGTGAGAGTCGCGGAGTGCAGAATCGAGCGCCTCGGGTAAGAAGTCTATCGAGGCCCAACTGTCGTAATCGAGGTATTGAGTGAGTGAGGTTGGAACTGTCTGCAAGGTGGCGAGGTACTGTTGTGAAAGGTTGAGATATGGTACGTTCCTTTGCGAGTCGGAGATTCGATCTGTAGTCGTTGACGGCGATGTCATGGTGTTGTAGATGGAAGTCCAAAGGTAGGGGCGTGGGTGGCGAATTAGTAGCAGATGACTCTTTTATAGAAATGTAAAGCATACGTAGGTAGGTAGGTAAATAGGTAGAGGTAGACAAATACCCGGCATGGCCGTGCTAGGCGGATCCACTTGCCAAAAAAAAACTGCGGGAAGGTGGGTCGGGGAGTGGGGGGTGTGATCCAGGTTGCGCTGATGTGTAATTGAGCGAAGCCCGTCGATGAGATCGAGTTCGCCCGAAAGGGTGCGGCCGCTGTACTTTTCGTCGCTGCCGGCACAGAACAATACCGACCATACCGGTTTTCAAAAGTCCTAACACCGGGAAATGGGTTATTAATATTCGGGGCATGCGCTGAGTTGCATCTCCCGGGGTTCTACGGATAGCTAGTCCCTTCTAGCACCTTCGCCGATGTGTTTTTTGGTACATATGCCCAGCTGTGTGTTGTGTGCGACTTATCACAGACTCCAGAATTTTATACGTACACCATTTTTTCGTCGGAAAATATGCACCATGCAGAGTCACCCAGCATGCGCAGAGAATCCAGATACCAGTAACAGCTTCTCGCAGCTTGGTCGGCAAGTATCTGGGCATGTCACTAGTGCCAGACCCAGCTGGGCAGGCCGAATGGAAAAAATTTATCAGCCACAATGGCTGGAAAGTTCCAAGGTTACATCAATGCCAAGAAATCTAAGCCACACCCTCAGCTAGAATGACAAAAATATCACATGACACTTTCATGTGACTAACTATGGAATTATCAGTACTTGGTGCTTTGCCGTAGGCCTCCTACCCAGCTCCAGCGCATCTGTCCGATCTGTCCGAGTGCATATTACCTCGCCTCAGGTACTAACAAGAACCACCACGGTAGCAATCCTGCACGTTCTAGTTGTAGCAGAAATGTGAAATGAATGCATCTAAGCCTTCGTGAGCCTTGGCTAATCATGTAAATGCTGCCGCAACTCTGCTTGGTGCGAGGTAGTTTATTTTTCTCCGTCTTTGCGCTGGAGTAACGTGGTCAGTTCCAGAAAACAGCAGATCTCGGTTTTGCCGGACCCTGCAATCGCCGCGTTTCGGATGGAGTGTCAACGGCCAATGAAAAGCCCTGCAGCGCGACGCTCAGCCACAACTATTCGGTGCTGCATTTTGTCCATGGTCATGCAAGTTGAAAAATCGGACAGCACACCCCTTCGTCTCCTCGGCCTTGACGCTGTTTTTCTCTGCCGCGACCAGGCACGCTCAAGTATGTTCCTCTTATCGGCATTCGCAGCCTAGGTAAGTAGTGCGGATAATGGCCAACCTCGGCGCCCTTATACCCAGTAGGACCCCACCACTTACTTCGTTGTTAATTCTATATTTTGGTGCTGATATGATGATGCTACACGGAAAGCCTGGATGTCACTTCCTTTGCATGCTGCTCTTTCGGGTTGGGGATACATGGAGCTGCTGACGACTCTGTCTGCTGTTCAGCCTCCATTACCAGGCTACCATACATACGGAGTAGTTTGTAGCGCCGATGTGATTTCATGTTACTCTGCACGCCACTGGGTGCTCCTCACCTCTTTCCTCGGCCGGCGAGGCGTCCGACCCCGACTTCCCCGGGCGTTTCTAACACTCATGCAGGCAGCACTCTTACAGTGAACGACTAGTTTGGATCGAAATTGCCTCTCGGGCTTGTTTCCCATTACCCGAAATATAAGCCACCCGTTTCCCCTATGGTACATAACACCGAAAAAACATGAAACCGATTCCGTAATCATGAAACACCCCGTATGCGATAAGCCGCACCTGAACCAGACTTTGCAATAAAAAAAATGACGACATCACGCTTAACCACCGAAACCGTAGAGGGTACGGCCTTGACGCTTGAGTGCGTAGACGACGTCAAGCGATGTGACGGTCTTACGCTTGGCGTGTTCGGTGTATGTGACTGCATCGCGGATAACGCCCTCGAGGAATGTCTTGAGGACGTTTCGGGTTTCTTCGTAGATCATAGCGGAGATACGCTTGACACCGCCACGACGAGCGAGACGTCTGATGGCAGGCTTGGTAATGCCCTGGATGTTGTCGCGAAGAATCTTGCGGTGACGCTTGGCGCCGCCCTTTCCGAGACCCTTGCCGCCCTTGCCGCCTGTGATTGTTCGAGTTAGCTGGCTGTTTCTGACCGTGTACATGCATGTGTACTCAGCGAGTAGTATGCGTAATGTGGAACTCGTGTAGGGAGGGTGTTCAGAACTCACGTCCAGTCATTGTGATGGGTGGTGTGTATGGAAATGTATATGTGGGATGGGAAGATAAATTGCACTAAGTCGGCGGTTGGTAAGAAACGTGAAGGAAGCAGAATGGTGGCAGCTGGGCAGCTTAAGTACAGGTGGGCCAGATCACGGATCAGTTGGGCTGCATAACTCGAACTAGCTACTTTGAGACGGTAAAACGCGTCGACACAGGGGCAGACACCGCATCAGCCGTCGTAAAATAAACAACAAGAAAATGCGGCATTAGAAATGAGCCACGGTGGATCGGATCCATCCCTATTTTGCAATTATTTGATTGGACATCTCTCTAATACGCGGCCTTGTGAGTAGTCGCGCCCCGTCGAACTTGCTCACTTTACTGTTTTTTGCTCAGGTCCCAGTCGCTCAACGGGCGCCAATGTGATCGATCTCGCTTTTTTTGACTCCATGATCGATGTTGCTAAGTTGTCAGCCATTCAGTTTGCCTCTATGTGCTGTGTGGCCGAGTGTTATTGGTAGCCCTCACCGTAGTCATTAGTCTATGATTCTTTCCAGCGTCTGCTCCCTGTTCCATACAGCAGCTGCCCTGTTCTCCGATCCCCCACTTCGCTGCAACACATACTTCTCAACTTAACGTAGACACCACTATGTCGACATGTCTGTTCTCGGTATGTGATATTTATCAAGGTCAGCGCATAGAAAGCAACCGACCCAGCAAAACACCACACATCGCTTACGTAGCCCTGTCTACAATACAATTAAACATTGCAGGGCATGTGCTAGAAACGGTGGAATCCGACACATTGCAAAACTATAGGGTAGGTCGCATAACCAGAGCAAATGAGTGCATTCGATGTCTGGCAGTGCCACCAACAAGGCACAAGAACCGTATCAGTACCATGCTGCCTGAGCAGGGTAAGGTACGAAGCAGAGCAAGCTAGCGTATTAATTATGGATAGCAAGGGGAATCACATGGCGGTAGTTGCCAATACCAAGGATGTGTCACCAGCGCCGCCACACTACGCATGAGCCAGGCAGGCGCCGGGTCTTTACTTTTAGGTACCTACGCAACGGCCAAAAGCATAAATTAGGCAGAAGCGTAACAATGCTTTGCAGCCGCGAAGTCTGAGATGTAGCAGCCAATGACTCAACATAAAGATGCTATGGAATACTAAGCGACTCTTTGCACCCTTGGCAATATCGCAGCAAAGTGCGCAGTGACGCATGTTTTGGTAATAAGCTGGCCTTTCCTAACTAGGAAAGCGTTGATTATTTTCCCAGCGCATTATTACTCACCTATTTTTAATGGGCTCCCTATTTTTTTTGGCACGCAGAAACAGTTATTTTTTTCGCGCCCAATTAATTCGATCAGTCGCGCACGGTCCCCACACCGCGTTGCCTCAGATCAGCCGCCCCAGTTGTGGCCAGCTAGCCAAAGGTATTAAAAGGCGCCCCCCGCCTCCCAGGTTTCCGGCTTTTCCCTCCTGCATCAGACACCCACTTGTGAGCACCACCCCCACAAACTTCTTCATCTCCCAACATCTACAATGGCTCGCACCAAGCAAACCGCCCGTAAGTCCACTGGTGGCAAGGCTCCTCGCAAGCAGCTTGCCTCCAAGGCTGCCCGCAAGAGCGCCCCGTCTACCGGTGGCGTCAAGAAGCCTCACCGCTATAAGCCCGGTACCGTCGCTCTCCGTGAGATCCGTCGCTACCAGAAGTCCACCGAGCTGCTGATCCGCAAGCTCCCCTTCCAGCGCCTGGTAAGCACATGCACCCGCGATCGTCTATAAAACACCACTAACAAATAGCAGGTCCGTGAAATCGCTCAAGATTTCAAGAGCGACCTTCGCTTCCAATCCTCCGCCATCGGCGCTCTCCAGGAGTCTGTCGAGTCCTACCTCGTCTCCCTCTTCGAGGACACCAACCTGTGCGCCATTCACGCCAAGCGTGTCACCATTCAGCCCAAGGACATCCAGCTTGCCCGTCGCCTTCGTGGTGAGCGCAACTAAGGAAAGTTCAGTGGGTGAACAGATTACGACATTGCTTTGATACGATGGGAATCATGGACTTTAGGGGTTAATCATGGCGTTACTATGAGAGCTTGCTTTTACAGTTGGGATGTATATTAAGCCACGGGCAGCCGGTGAAAGCTGCGGGACTTCACAATGGAATTTGCCTTAAAACCACGGCCAACGCGAACACCCGTGATAAATACACCGCGCAACGTAGAGCGAGCGACGCGTCGTGTTATGCACTGCATACCCCAATGCGTGGCGATAACAATCGCGTCCATTCCGGACCACTGAGTATGGCAACGGGATAGTGGGAACCGCGGAGTCAACGATCGACTACCAAAACAACACCACCGCTCACCCATCCGGTCGCTATGATAGACGCTTGAAAGTAATCGTTTCTTCTTTTCTTTTTTTTTCTTACCACAGCTAGCGAATACAGTAACCGAAATCCACGTGTCGCTGCCAGAAACTGACGATCGTTACAACACAGCCTTCCAACCTGGCGTAGCTGGCTGTCGTAGCCCGAGAAAGTTTGCGACTTGGCATAAATGGTCAACTCCCCAGAAAGATTGTTTTTCGCCTTGGCTGTTCGTGCAAACCATCCAAGGAATACCAAAGGCACCGTCCTGGAATGCGTTTTGTGTGTTGCGAAGCAGAGCTGGTTTGGCTTCCTTTCCAGCCATCCCAACCACGGTTGCGGCGTCACTTGTCCCCAACACGCGACGCAAGATTGGCATAAAAACATCCGGGCTATATGTTTCCTCATGTCTCTGCCACAATCCGTCGTAGATTGCATCAAAAGCCTCGAGTAGCCGGGTCTGGTTGCTGCCGTCAAGTTCCTGGATCGCGACAAGGTGCCTCATTACGGCAAGTGTTCTTGGCGGGAAATTTGGCGGAAAATCGTCCTTGATTGGGATATTAAACGTTCGCGCCCACAACTGTCGATTCTGGTTGATCCAGTCCTTCTTGTCTACCGCCGCGCGTGTTAATATCCAAGCGAGAGACACATGTAAACACGCGGTGCCTACACCACAGAACTGGTTACGCACTTGTGATCGAGATCGGAGCAGCATTGTTGCACAGATTCATCAGACCTCCGAGGAGTATTGGCACGTACGTCACTTCGCATTTCGCGAAGGTAGTATCATGCTAGAAATAGTGTAAGCGGAGGCGATAATAGGTAGTAACTCTGCGGCCACCGCGGAGACAGCGGTGGTGGACATACCCGCAAAAGGTGATAGGCCATATAAGCGAACGGGCTCACGGCATCGAGATAGATGGTAATTTTTGGAGGCGCCATCACTTCAAAAGATACTCCGAGTGTGCATAAATCATACTGTAGGTGATGAATATTCCTAGTTGCTGCGCCCTTTGACAACCAGCTCCTGGGCATTTATAATGCGGGATAGCTCGTGGTTCTTAGCTGAAGCGCACTGCGGGGTAATATTTGCACTACCACGTCGATTCGAGTGGCTTGGGAGCGGAACTCGTCTTCTGGCCTGTGGTCGAGAGTGATATGTATGACAACGTCAGCGGCAGAAATAGGTAGTCAAAGAACCCTTGCAAATTGATTGCAGCATCCCAGCCTGAGATCCTAAGCCTCCAGCGCCATACTGAGGCTCAAGCAAAAGCTACCCAGCACTGTTTTGCTGTCCTGCTATTCAAGCAAGACTGAAGAGAGAGAAAAAAAAAGGCTATTTAAGAGAACCGAGAGTCCGTAGAAACCTGCATTGCCTCTATCAGCTCGATCCTTTCAGTTCTGCAGTTATTAAAGTCCGAAATATTCTTTGCTATAGCCTTCTGCACTGGAGCGAGCCGGACCCACTGGACCATCTCTTCGCGCCTGATAATTTTGGCGACATCTCCTCTGAGAACCCTTGTTTTCCTCACCAGACACGTACTGCTGCACAGTTAATCCTGTTACCGTTAACAAACGAACCCGAGATGCGCATGCGAACGAGATAATAGCGACCGATTTTTCCTCAGAAGCGACAAATGCAAACTCAACTATCAAATTGACGAAGCAAGAAGGACAGGGTCGCAAATCATGGAGAGCCATTCGAAATCACCAGGCCTCGGCCCGCACAGTGATTCTTCTTCCAGAATACATAAACCAGAGTCAGCCGCCGACCGCTTGGCTGCGCTCAAAGCTCGAGTGGCGGCTGCGACGGCGACTAGCAAGGCGAAAGGTGGTTTAAATGTTGGTCTCCATCCGGCCCTTGAAGACCTGGCATCATGGAAGCCTCAAACCACGGGGCAGAGCCCAAAAAACACGGCAAGGAACATGCCTTACGACTCTAGGGGGCCGATTGCATCTACACCCAAAAGCCAGGCGGAGTTTGGTTCCGGTCAACGGAATCCGTACATCGACGAATCTGCGGTCGCTCAGCCCTCCAGCTCGCGAAATCGTGAGCCTAAGCGTTTAGTATTCAATCAAAAGGGCAAGTACATCCAACAGGCCAACGCCATCAGGCGACAGGAGGCGCTTGAGGCGATGAAGAAGCGCATTGCGGAGCAGACAAGAAAGGCTGGCATGGATGAGGATTTGGATATCGAAAAGAAGTTCCTCGTTGAAGAGCCGCCTCTTGTAGAGTGGTGGGATGAAGGGCTTATAGATGGGGACTCTTACGATGCAATCGAGAATGCCGACAATTTAAAGATCGTTTCACCGGATAGTATCGTCACAGAATACATCCAGCACCCGGTTGCACTCGAGCCGCCACAAGATCGCTTAGCACCGGCACCGAAGCCCATGTATCTCACATCCAAGGAGCAGGCCAAAATAAGACGGCAACGGCGAATGGCAGAAGGAAAAGAGATGCAGGCGAAGATCAGGCTAGGTCTCGTGCCGGCCCCCCCCCCTAAAGTGAAAAAGGGCAACCTCATGCGCGTTCTTGGGGATGGTATGTTTACGAGTATAACATCAGTTGACATCCAATTACTAACAATGTCCTAGTGGCCGTGAAAGACCCTACCGCAGTAGAAGCTCGCGTAAATCGAGAAATCGCCGAGCGCCACCAAAAGCATGTTGACACCAACGAGGGGCGAAAATTAACAAAGGACCAAAAACACGAGAAGTTGGCCGCGAATCAGCAGCAAGATGCCGAAAAGGGCATTCATGTGCTGGTCTTGAGGATCAATAGTCTGGCAAACGGGCAACACCGCTACAAGATCGGCGTCAACGCAGAGCAACTTTCTCTTACTGGAATCTGCATCATGCACCCAAAATTCAACCTGTTGGTCGTTGAGGGCGGCTCCTGGGCGATCAAGAAGTACAAGAAACTCATGCTCAATCGGATTGATTGGACCGACAATGCACCATCTCGAGACAGGGATGGGAAAAATGCCACGCGAGAGTGGCTCCTAGCAGAAGACGCGAAGGGGGAGCTGAAAGATATGTCGCTCAATCGATGTACACTGGTATTTGAAGGTGAACAGAAAGCCCGTGGATTCCGCAAGTGGGGTAGTAAAGTATGCGAAACAGATGCAGAGGCGCGTGATGCCTTATCTCGAGCGAAACTGGAGAGTTTCTGGACATTGGCGAAAGGGATGGCGTAAAGCTGGTCGCACCGTGTTGGATTCCCAGCAGGGTTATATCATAAAATATTCATTATTTTGGCTATTTTATCCTGCTTACCTTGGTTGCTATCCCTGCTTAGGACTTATTTTGATTGTTCGAATTGGCTGTTCGGGCAGTCTTGTTGCTGGCCGTGATGTGACGCACTTCTCTTCTTCGTGTTCAATGTGACCCCTTTCGTCATTTCTTTGGTATTGTTCAGGCACGACTCACTAGGCGTGGACTGGTGCACCACGCTGCGACTGGATCTGCCTGAACATGCATATTCGTCTCTGGAATTATCCAATAACGATAGCATGTCGGTCAGTGGTACCTTGTTCTGTCCAATGTACTGTGTAGCAAGGATTTCTCAGACGTTAGACTGGGTCGTTCCTCTGATCATTCCTACTACCTATTACCGTCGTGCTGTCCTGTCTAAGTCGTCGTATAGGGTAGCGGCGGCGGTCCTGCAGGTAGTACATGTAAAGGTACATACACACGTACCTAGCAAGGGAGCTGGACCAACCACGTCAACAACCCAGCCTGATTTTCATGTGCACACCAGGACTTGGCTATCTTCATGCAATTGATAGCTGCCATCAACTCCCCACATGGCAGCATCGAGACAGCCGTCAGCTCCCCAATAGCTGACCAATATCGTCAATCGACGCAATGGTGCTCGTGGAGCACACCTTCGACGCTACATGTCGGCAGACACCCGTTTCCCTCCCCGAGAGGGTTGGAGGGATGCCGCCGATAAAGGCGCAATTCTTCTATGCCTCGTCGATACCAATAGACGACCCACTCTCCGCGAGCGCGCACACAGCATCCGCGGACCTTAGAAAATACAAGGAGCTATTGCGACCTTTCGGCCGAGGAGATAACAATGCTTTGGAAACGGCGTGGCTATCACTATCCGTTGCTGAACGCCGTAGTCGACACGAGGCCTTGCGCACTGAACTACAGAACCATGGGCGATCGGTCGAATACGACACAGAGTCACGCGAGAAAATTGTGCAGAGAGTCGCTCAGAACCACGCGAAAGTTCACATGGGAGCTTGCCGCGAGCAAGATGTTGCGAGCCGCGCCACACCAAGCGTTCCTGAGACCCAAGAGTCACAAGATGGGCTCTGCTGCAGTGAACTGCTAGACCAGATCAAACACGAGCTTCAGGAAACAACATGTTCGCTTGCGAGAGCTGCGGACCCGACACTATGTCCAGAGGATATTGCTAAAGACATATCGGCTTTCGTGCTAAGTCGGCGACTGCATCGGGATGAGGAAGTTTGGTCCTCTACACGTCCTTGGCGAAGAGAAGCCAACAGTATGTATACTGGAGTCTTTAATCCCGGCGCATCTCCACAGCCTCCAGCCCCAAAGCAGGTTCGCGTCGATGCTGTAAATAGTACTGGGAGTGGTCAGTATAACCTGTTGTCCTGGTCGGGAGTAGAGCCCGAATATCGCATGCGATCAAATTCTCAGTCATCCGACCGTCCAAATAGGACGAACGATGTACCCAGGAGCTCAGTACCGCACGACGGAATCACGGGGAAACCATTTGCCAGAGTGGACAATCCGGAGTCTGGCTCCGACTCTGCAGGATCTCCTAGAGCTCATGGCGTGCGCTCATTCGACAATGGACAAAGCCGGCTGGTGCAGGATCGACCTCGAACTCAAACATATGACCAACAAGAGGCTGTGCAACCAATAAACGACTTCAAACGCCCACCCGCAAACGATTCCGATGCAAAAGAGCCCAAAACAGCGCAAGTTACCGTTGGCATATCCAGATTACACTTGGTGGACCTACCTGCCCTTCAAATGAAGCCAATTTACTGGTCACCCGTGAATGATGTAGCGGTTGTGACTAGATCAACATGGTTTTACAGGCAAGTCTCCGTATTCCACTTTGGCTTTCCGAGAATAGTCCCTAACAGCTGAGAAGGGATACAATGTTGCCAGTATCGACGGCGGTGGCGAATCAGTTGGAAGCCGGGTATCAAGAACTCAAGCCGTGGACAGGCACTTGGACGGAAGAATTGGAATGCGCTCTTCAAGTTGGCGCTGCTGGCGAAGAGAAAGTCGCATACCAGCTCTGGCCAAAGCACCGTAGGCCAGTCAATGGATCTACATCAAAAGAATTCGAACCGCTCATATCGTCCGACTTGTTCTGCGCGGCAAGGTGCTTTCAGGGCGATGCTGCAGCCAACGGCTCCTTACACTTGCTCAGTACAGAGAGACCTTTCCCAAGTCGCCCGTTCGCGAGCTATCAAGTCATATACAAAGATCACAAGACGGCATTCCTATTGAAGCCCGCCCTGGCGCCATCCTCATACCATGGCCGACGCCCCATAGCAAAGATCCTGCGAGGGCTCACTGTAGGATTGCCCGTTGTCCGAGGCTTTGATCGGCGCTCATGGAATCGGCACCATAACCCTCAAAAGACCTTTGTAGTAGCGGAAGAAACATCTGAGGTTGTCGCTCAAGAGGAGGAAGCCACAGCGGATTGTCCTGCTTGCACAGCAGAGAAGGACCGTGGACAAATCACCGACCTGGTCTTGGTTGCCCATGGTATCGGCCAAAAAATTGCAGAGAGGGTGGAGAGTTATCATTTCACACATGCTATTAATAGCTTCCGGCGAGCTGTCAACATTGAGCTTGGTAACCCGATGATCAAAAATGTTCTTCGCGCTGATCAGAATGGCTTCATGATACTACCACTAAACTGGAGAGTTGGGTTATCGTTTGATAGCCCTGATGAGGCAACAAAAAGGGCCGAGGATATGGTTAGGGCTTTTGATTTGAAAGACATCGAGCCCAACACTATACCGGCGATCCGAAGCATGATTTCCGACGTCATGTTTGACATTCCATTTTACATGTCCCACCATAAGAGCAAAATGATCACGGCCTTGGTTCGCGAAGCTAATCGCGTCTATAGACTATGGTGTCGAAACAATCCAGGATTCGCCGACAAAGGAAGAGTTCACTTGATTGCGCATTCGCTGGGTAGTGTCATGGCAGTCGATATCCTATCACGGCAGCCCACCAACGTTCCGAGACTGAATTTCGCCATGCCAGCGGATCGAAGTGGCCAGCATTTTGAGTTCAACACAACGAACCTGTTCTTGGCAGGTAGCCCGGCTGGATTTTTCCTATTGCTAGAAAAAGGCACGCTTATCCCTCGCTACGGTCAGCGAAAACCAGGTGCCGACAATGGTGATATAACCGCAAAGGACGTGGTTGGGGAGGCCGGAACATTTGGCTGCTTAGCGGTAGACAATGTGTATAACATCCTGGCCAAGGAGGACCCTATTGCTTACTTGTTGACCGGAGCAGTGGACCCCTCGTATGCATCCAGCCTTAAAGTTGCCTATGTACCAAGTGTGCAACCATCGTTGATGAGCACTGTTCGAGATGCCATCAGGCAGGTAATCCCGGGCTTGATGCCGGAGCCAGATCCGCTCACTGTCGAACCCGAACGGCCAGCGACAGCTCGCATGCCCTCTCAACTGGAGTTAGAGATTCACAATTTCACAAGAGAAGAGATTGCGGAGAAGAAGGCATACTTGCTCAATGATAACGGTCAGATTGATTGGTTCCTGCGTTCGTCTGGTGGTCCCCTTGAGATACAGTACTTGAACATGCTTAGCGCGCACACCAGTTACTGGACAAACCAGGACTTTATTCGACTGGTGTGTTTGGAGATTGGTCGCAAACCGGGACGCAGCCATACATTCCCAGCCATGAGAGCGATCAAAAACACCAAGCAGGATGGTAAGAAGTAGTACCATTGGTTTGCTACGTGGCAAATATTCTATCTTACTTGAGTTCCGCCTGTTTCTATTCTGGATATACATACATGGGTTGCTAAAGTACACCGCCTAGTCTATGAATAATAATTGGGCAACGGCCAAAGATTGGATATCTGTGAGAGCGCAGACGCCACACAGCGCATTGCCAGGTAGAAGGGTGATGTAAACCTAGAACCCTTCAAGCTCCATCATATCTTGATCCAGCTCGTCATCATCGAATTCGTAGTTAGCATTGTTGCCTTGCATGGCTGCCAATTGTGCCGCCTTGATCGCTGCCGCCTCCTCTGCCTTGCGAGCATCTTCACGGTCCAGCGCAGCCTTGCGTTCCAGATCCTCATAGCCCCATGTGCTGATGCCCTCTTGATCTTTGGCGCGAAAAGGTTGCGCCATTTTCTTTAAGAAGTGCCGAGCACTACTGACGGCCATGTCTGTGCTGAGATTAACATCGCCATCCATGAGACCCTGGTTAATCCACTTCGGCAGCTGTGGACGCTTCTTTTGAAATCGCCTGTCAGCAAGTACCATGATACCGTAATCGTCTTTGCCACGCAAAACTCGCCCCAAACATTGGGCAGCATGCCGCATCGCGTCAAACGACAAGAAGTCATTCTCCTTGATGCGATACGTTTCCCGCAGAAACTCCAGTCTTGCCTTCAGAATTCGCGATTCGGTGTACTGGAAGGGAACCCCTATGCACAACACGGTGCGTCCGTATTGGTGATCGAAATCGATGCCTTCGGAAACCTTTCCACGTGCAACACAGAGCAAAATGGCACCTCTTCCGTTGCAGCAAGCTGTTCTGTAAGTCTCCAATGCTAGGGACGTTTCTTGTGCATCTGGCGTTTCAACCAAAATCAGTTTGTACTTCCACACCTCGTCAAGTATGCCCATTCCCTGCCACATGCTGATGATGGATTCCATGTATAAGTATGAAGGAAAGAAAACGACTAGCCCATCTGGTGTGATTTTAGCGAATTCTGTTAGTAGATTTCCGTAGTTTCGAACCACGCTTGGCTCATTTCGCACTTGAAAGCTTGTTGAAATCGAAGCTTGGTCGCTACCTCTTGTCACAATCATGGGTAGGAAGGAGCGACGGGCCAGTGTCATGCTGTAAGACTCTTGGATAACGGTGGAAAAATCAAGCATTTTTGGATACATCTCCAAAGGCGATATAGTGCCAGAGGTGATGATAACCGAGTAGAAGCGATCAAAAACCGGCCGAATTGCGATAGCTGCATCAAGACAGGTGAAGTGGAGGATTGGATTCGGGACTTCTGCCGTATCTGATTCGTATGGTTCCAGAATTAATAAAAACCCCTTTTCATAGGTTGCGACTAGCGTGGCAAATGTCGCAACCTCTTGAAGAGGTTGATAGTCTTCGATGTTTGTGAGCTCTAGAGTTCTGACGAGTGAAGTCAGACGCTCGGCACAGAAGCCAAGCGGCTTCTTTTCGATAAATGTATGCTCCTTCAAATGCGCAAGAAATGACGGCGGAGTCTCCGAGATGACCTGACGAACTTTCATTCTCGTCTATTTTGGGGTTAGTGGTTGGAATGTGGTTCGCAAGAAGACTACCTGCCTTCAAATATTCGATGAAGCGCTGCAAAAAGGAGACAAAATGTTCTGCTCTACGAATACTGCCCGGAACTGCTTCTTTCAAGAGTTCCTCAGGAAGTACTGGGAGTTTCACAAAAGTAAGCTCATGTGTGCGAGAAACAAAGTGGTTGGGCTATACCTGGATTTGCCATGAAAGCGTCTTCCTGTCTGGCTTCGTCGGCCTCTCTTAGGCCTTGAACGAGCTTTTCATATTCAGTTTGCAATTGCTCTTGATCCGTTTCGCGCATTTCTGAAATTTTTTGCTTGAGATTTTGAGCGCCTCGTGTTGCACGTCGTAGTGACTCTTCCGTGATATCGGTACTCAGTGATTCGATGCATACGTTATCAATGTTGTGTGCTTCGTCGAATACGACAATACAGTCCTTGGAGAAGTCTTTGGAGACACGCTCTGCAATCTTGGGGTCCAGGAGGTAGTGGTAGGAAAAAATTACAACATTGCAATACTGCATCTAGGACCAAAACATTAGCACGCACAGGCGGTTCAGTGGCTAGCTGAGACACGTACCATACGACGGGCAGTGAAGTATGGGCATTGTTTATGCTCTTCTCCGTAACGTAGTAGGCCATCAAAAGTCCAAACGCCGTTTGGGATGAGATTGTGTGCCTCGAGTAAGTCGAGATTCTGCCGAAGAGTAAGAAAATGACAGTGAGACATGGATAGGAGGAAATACGGACATCGTGGTAAACGCATAGGTCTACGTCTTCACCGCGTTCCTTTTTTTCCTTGACGAAGCCTGCTGTCAAGCTCCGACATCGAGCGTCAACGACGGAACCGCTCTTCTCGCGCTTGACAGAAGGATGAAGACACAAGTTCTTCCGGCTGGTTAGGCCGAGGCCGCGGAAGTCTTCTTCATAGCCCAACTGTTCTGTACGGTACTTCATCAAAGCTTCTAATTCCATCAGCGCCTTTTCGATTTCGGACATGGTACCTGTAGAGAATATGTTAGAACACCGAAAAATATTTATTTCTCCAGGGGTTTTATACGGACGAGAGCAGTAGATGAGTTTTCGCTTCTCAGGCATGAATTGCTGGTAGGCGACGATGAGCGACAAGAGAGATACTGTCTTCCCTGTGCCAGAAGGCATTTCCAGTACGCAGTGGCCGCCGGCATCGAGAGTCTCTGTTGTGCGAAGGTTAGTCAATTGGTTTTGTAGTACATACGTCATTGGTCAAGAATCGACGTACTCTTCAAATCACACATATATCTGAGGCAGGGTTAGTGAAGCTGGGCCAATCGATATGCAATGAACTTTGACAGACGAATATTGTTCTATGGTGATGACTCGTGTCAGCGCATTGGAGCGTGCATGGGCAAGCTGGCCTTGACAAACCTGGGTAAATTCTCGGGTAGGGGAAGAGAACAGGAAGGTCCCTAGCTTGGTTAATATACCCTGAAGGATCATGTTGGTACGAGAAAATCAATTTACCCAATGAAAAACTTCATTTTGGAGGCCGTTACCGCAGAACGCGGATTGAATTCGAACTGCAGAATCGCAAGCAGCTGAAGAATCACGCTTGATCCTGGGTGACGTGAAGCCTTCTGAAAGAGCACGCCAGCGGTCGCGAAATCACGTGACCACAACGCTGTCACCCTCCTTTCATCAGCAGCGCAGTAAGAGTAGCGGGGAGAAATTCAAAGACATTTTTTTATTCTAGTGCTGGTTTATCGGTGCTGAAGAGCACTTTTTTTGCAATACAATTATGGGGTTTATATTCAAGAGTGCTGGTGGTGGACCGTGTATGAGTGAGTCGACTAGCCTGCCGCCTTACACTCATGCAGCCGCAGGGAAGAGTTATCACTGTGATTTGCAAGACATTGATGTCTTGGGCCGTAAACAAAATCTAATGGTGTTGCGCAAATTTTGGAGCAATTAGAATGTTTGAGAGCATTATTGTGTTGATTTGGTAACGTGTGCCATTGTTGATTGACATGGGTTTTGGGAACATGAGACCATAGCGTCTACCTCACTCGATGAGGAATTGAGCCAAGCCTAAGAAAGGTGATGTAAAGTTACGACGTACAAGGTAGTTAAAAATACCTACCTACCTACCTAGCGGACGGGCCATTCACGTGCCTACCCCAGTATTTAGGTAGAAATCAGGTAACCGGCTCATGTGCACTGGACCCTGTTGTAATTGCCTGGCTTTTTTGACAGGGCAAACTCTCGAGGCACACGACCACCGTTAAGTCGAGACGACCTGTAAACTTGGTTGGTACGCTGCTCAAGCGATCGGCATGTACAATGTACGGGGTGTCCACTTGTTACCATTTTTAGACAAGCGCTTGGGCATAGCGATTCTGCCTTTTTTAGTCGCTACACACACATGATAATATGAACCGGGAGGAGTGCTGGATGGTTGTCAGATTGCTTCATAGGTAGCTATGAAAGCGGGCAGATAATTGCATGGCTGAGGGGAATTAGCTGCATGTGAATTGATTGCCGGAAACGCACGACGTACATGACAATATTGGCAGCACCAGAGGTGACTACCATGACGGCTCATCTTGATGACCCCGCCTTGCGATGGCGGCCGCTATCACGCACTAAAACGCTCTTCGCCCACCATGATGATGCAGGCCTGCACGCCAAGTGCGACCTTTTGCCCATCTTCCATCCCACCCTTGCCGCCATCACGCTTGGGAAACCGGGGGAGGGGGTCTTGTGGCCGTGGGTGGCTGCGTTATCACCCAATCCAGGCCGTCGAACAGCCCGACTTTTTATTTTTATTTTGTCGTGTGTTGCCTGTGTCCCCTGTCAATTTGTCGTTGTGTTGCCTGCCTCCTCGACTTGTTGTTTTAACCTTGCCCGCTTGTTGCTGGCTGGCCTTGCTCCAAGCCAGTGCATTCAAAACTTGACAGTACCTACTAACCTACTAACATACCCATGTACCTGCCTACCTACTACATATGACCACCTACCTTCTACCTAACTTACCTAGTACCTAACAAACTCCAAACCTTCTATTTTTACCCATCAACAAGGCCATCCATCATCCCCTTCTCTCTTGCCCTCTTCTCTGCTTCCCCGCCCTCTCATCGTCGACCTTTCAACCACGGTTATTATTTTCACCTCTTTTGTCGCCTGCCATCTGTCCTGCCCATATTTGACATTCTCAGTTACCGCTCTTCCGCCCACCCCCAAGCATCATTGCCCAATTCTAGATTCCAAGGTTGCCTTGTTCCCGTTTGAACGCCGGCTGTATCTCGCCTAACCCTACAATCAATATCGCCAGCCAAACGCGCATACCCTTCGGTAGCTCGCAGTCGTCGTCTTAGGACTCATTTCAACTCGTCATATTTTCTGTTCATTCTCCAGTACCTGGTTTTTGTTTCTGTACGTGCAATGTAATGTTTGGCGCGTGCCCTCGACCTACCAGGAGCAACTCCTCACCTCACATACGGTCGCATATGCTGACATTTCCAAGTCGCCGCCGCGCAAACACCAGAGCCTCTTAAGGACGTTTGCCTTATTTTTTTTTTACCACACATGTTTTGCGCGAGCGCAAGCAATCATATCTCTTGCGTATGTTGTTATTCTTACAGGGGTCTGCATGCGTCTAACCATTTCATCATTAGACCCTAACTATCGATTCAATTCATCCGGACTGCAAAAGAAACATTTATACGACCATACTTGTATTCAGTATAACGTCAAACCGGACAGATGGCCACTATTGCCGTACCGAGACTCATCCCTCCTCACCGTCCTTCCTCGACAATCGACGTTGACGCTGACACAATCACCCCGCCACCATCTCTTGAATCAACTGTGCCGAGTCCCTCGCCACAACATGCCGCTCTACCCAACAAGCATATCCCCGCATGCCCTACGGGGCCTGCCAAGTATAGCGACCTAGATACACCTCCGCCATCTCCAGGAAGCGTGCATGATTTCTGTCAGGCATCGCTTTTATATCCCCCGGACAAGTACACCAAGACTGTGGCTGGGCCTCTAGCGATATACGAGATTGTTGCATCGCAAGTTGCTGAAGCCTTGGATTATGCTGCTGGCCAATCTCTTCCCGCACCAACTGGTGTCTTCCCATGGTTACACGGGTTGAATCCCCTCAACCATATGCAACAAACGTTCTTTACAGGTCGTCGGGGGTCAATTCTCAAACCCCCGTCCAGTCTCAGAGCCATAACCCTTGTGAAGGCTGATGGCGATCTTACCAACAGCCGTCTTAAAGGTGCCATCAGTCCTCGCGAAATTATCGAACACCAGTCTTCGACTGAGTTCATAAATGCCGACCCTGAACATGGCTTCTCGGTGCGTAATTTTCAGATTCAGGTCGCAAAAATGGCCCTTGTGTCTGATATCATCGTTTACGGCGAAGACATTCCCGAAACTAGGCGAATGGCATGGAACATTGCTGCTGCACAGAAGAGATGGAAAGAGCAGAACGATATCCACGCTGATGGTATCCAAGATTATAATTGCTTCGTTTGTACCTGCCCATTTTCTGACTTTGAGCAGCATCATGGCGGTCTTGTTGCACTTAATGCTGCCGGTTGTCTAACCGGCAATGTCCTGGACTTGGTTCACCAGGAGCGCAGAGAGATGTGGGATATGACAATTGCATCCGAGATATCTCACAATGTCTACATGGGACCGACCCCGGAACCGGGTAGTTCGGAGGAGCGGTGGTTTGACATGCTGATTGAATGCAGCGACCTCGGTAAAATGAACCCTGAGTCTCTGAAGCGGGTGGCTCTATGCTCCGCGGACGAAGTACCCGTGGTCTTTCACGAGTTTCCATCTTCTGGGAGTATTCTTCCCCCAACGTACTCCCAGACAGAAGCTGATGGCATCTTGAGCACTTGCAAATGGCTCTATCATATTTCTCATGGCACACTTCCTGAAATTGGGGCCATGGGAAGTAAAGATGGATGCGAACCATCAAATCCTGATCAAGAAAATGAGGGCAATCAATCGCGGCCGCGTAAAATACTGATTCACTGCGCTGATGGCTATACGGAATCCAGCTTGCTTGGGATAGCATATTACAGCTATAGCTCTGGGATTCCAGTCCCGGATGCGTGGTTGAGCCTGCACAAGACGAAACGCCGGAACTTTTTTGCCTATCCTACTGACGTTGCTCTTCTGAAGGCTATTGCTCCTCGCCTCCTCTGCGAATCACCACAATGCAAAGATAAGGATACCAGCGAGCTGATGGACATAGTGAAGCGGGAGCCCACTTGGTTCTGTAGCCTGGATGGTTCACTCCCTAGCCGTATCCTCGATTATCTATATCTCGGAAATCTCGGCCACGCCAACAATCCATCTCTCTTGAGAGACATGGGAATCGGTCAAGTTCTTTCTGTCGGCGAGACTGCTACTTGGCGCGAGGGAGACTTAAAGGACTGGGGGGAGGAGAATATTTGCGTTGTCCAAGGAGTGCAGGACAACGGCATTGACACATTGACGGAAGAGTTCCAGAGATGCCTTGACTTTATCGGTAAGTGTCTTGTGGGGGGACTTAAATATAACGATGGTATCGCCTAACTCTTTGTAATACAGACCGCGGGAGACAGTTGGGTATGGCAACCTTGGTCCACTGCCGCGTCGGTGTTTCGCGAAGCGCGACCATCTGCATTGCTGAGGTTATGCGCGTCCTTGGGCTATCCTTTCCACGAGCATATTGCTTTGTGAGAGCCCGGCGATTGAATGTCATCATACAACCGCACCTTCGGTTTGCATATGAGTTGTTACAGTGGGAGCAAGCCCTTTTGCAGACTGATGAGGACCGAGAAACGTTTAGACGAGAGCTTGAATGGGCCGAGATTGCGCGAGAGATTGCGCTAATGAACCGCCCATATTCACGATAAGGAGAAAGGGAGCCAAGACGAAGCATACCGTTGTATTGTGATTACTTTTCTGGGTAAGAGTGTTATCTGCATTGCGTGTGGCGAATGAGTTTTAGTTTCAGCTACGGCGTATGACATGGATCATAGGGAACATCGAAATAACACTACAAGATAATGATTACGAAGACAGTTTGGTTTATGGATTATGACAGGAGTTTCATTCTTGATGCTTGTGACGGAGCAATCGCAAAGCCTGATTAGCAGGGATCTTGGGATGGGTTGTTTCCTTGAATGCTTTCGATGACCTTGAGTGTTATCACCAATGCAGCATAATTACACGATATGTTAGGCGTGGCTTTTAATCTTGGTTTCATTTTGTGCTCTAAAATTCAGAGTTGGGTAGTTCTCGGGCAGGGTTCGCGCCTGGCTTCTTATTTACCTGTATACTCGTCAATGTGGAGGAGACTGGTCAGCACAATTCTTTGGATAACCTATGAACGAGTTTCGTTAAATTCACATGATGTTGGTGGGGTTTGAATTATCAGGGCACCCTCATGACGCCTTGATAATCATCACACCTTAATGAGTAATACAATGGAAACAGAAGATCAATCAGCCTTTGGGAGGCAATGAGCGGCAGTGAAACGAGAGCGTAGGCAATTTCTATTGCATACAGCAGGGACTTAGGGAGGAAGAGTGCCCTGTATAATCTATTGTATAATATCCTGTCCAATCAAACCCCATATGATGAGCCGTCGATCTTGTCGTCGCCTTCAAGAACACTTGTGTAGTCCAATGTTGTCAGTCGAGAACAGCCTCTGCGCGGGGGGGAGGGTTGACGCCATAGAGACTGGAAGTGACTTACGAAAATTGTTTGACGAGATAGCCCTCACCGCCATTTTCCATGTCAATATTGTAAACGTAAAATCCGCCATCACTTGTCACGACCATCACCTGAGGGCTACTACTGCTCATGGCGACAACGCTGCGCAGTGGGCTTGTGGGCGAGCTACCTGTGAGGCGCGAAGCGTTGGAGGAAGCTGTTGACTTGGGGATCTTGATGAACGCGAAGTCTCTGATCGGCTCCCACATCTCTGTAACCGATTGGGGAAGGTAAGAGCCCATGACGCCAGCGACACCACGGCCCATGATTTGAGAGGATCGACGGAGCATGTTGCCAAAGGAGCCGCTTTGCCTGCGATTGGCGACCTTTCCGGGGCTATTTGCGAGTTCCGCTACATCGCTTCTAGGTGATTCGGCGGCACTGTCGCCAGGAGAGCCCGTTTCGTCTTGGAGTCGACCACGAGACCAGCGATCATGTCTTGGAGACCCAGGTGACTCGATAGGCGCGCCGCCCGGAGTACTGTTTCCTGGAGGTACCGCCAGACGAAAGATATGAACAGTGTCGGAAGTCGAGGAAACACAGAGCAGCGTGGAACTCAAATTGAAGGACATGCTGTATATGGTTGAAGGATATGTGCCGCGACGAAACTGATAGAGTTTCTGGCCTCGAGGGACTGAAAATACTCGAATAATTGTACCAGTCTCGCTGGCCGTCGCAAGCAAGGTTCCGTCATTGTTCAAGCATATGCTACACAGCGGCGAGCGATGCGCTTCGATGACATTGACAGCTTTCAGAGTGAGGGTATCGAAGACAAGAACGTCGCCTGCCGTCGGAGCTACGTAAGTGGACTGCGGTGGCGCATGCGCGGGTCTTCTAGCATCGGTATCTTCTCGTGGTTTTGGCAACGGATATGCGATGAAGCAATTTTCGGACGAGGGTGATAACGCGCAAATGGCTGATGGGTTAGGAGATGTGGGTATAGTGTAGATGAGACTCATGTTGCTAATATCGTAGAGATAGATCTCCTCTTCGAGAACGACGGCTAGGCGCTTGCGATTGAGGCGCACTGCCAAAACAGCAGAAGGAAATGTAAGCTCGCATATTACTGAGGCTCTCTGTGATGGCAAGTGTCAATAGCCGGCGCGCTGAATAGGACGGACGGTCCGAGAGCGAACCTTTGTGTTTTGTATAACTAGGTGGCGTGGAGACAAAATCAAGGCAACAAGAGAGGTGGAGAATAGCATCTCGATGATTGAAATATTGCCATCGTCACTGCTGAAAATGCGGGAGAATGGATCGGTGTGATAGATGCGGAAGCCTTTCGAGGTACCTTCGGTTGGAATCAGTCAGTTGGAGAGCATGGTATTGAGAGAGGAGCTGGAGATGGAGAAGACGATGGCTACATACCGACAGCGAGACAGCTGTGGTCCTGATTGAAGGTGATGAAGTTGAGGGCCGGGCTCGCCATGACGGACGGCCCTCGGCGACGACAGCTCTGTACAAGGCTGGGCGGCGGTGAGGTGGTGTGGCTACGACGGGTGCGAGTGCGTGCGTTTTGGCGATGATGTTTGAGGCTTCGAGATGCTGCGAAAATGGTGGCAGCGCGGCCCACGGAGTCAAAGGGGTTTGACGGGAAATGGACGGTGTAGTCAAATGACGGACAGGATGGCGCACGTGGAAGAGGATCGGCTTGCGAGGCTGGGGGAAGCGCAAACTGCTGCAGAGGTCCCTTTAGCGGGTGTGGGGTTTTGGTTTGCAGGTGAGGGGAACTTGTGATGACAGAACTCCCGGGAGTCAATCCGGGGTAAATACAAGATGCACTAGGCACTGAATTATAGATAATCTATAGCGAGCTCGATCAGCAAGCACTCCAGGGATTGTACCAGAGAACACTATATCTAAGGAGAAGAAGGCAAAATGGTATCTTGGTAGGCAGGTTAAACAACAGTAACAGGCACATAGATACCTAGGTAACTAGCGGGTACATAGGTAAGGTAGTTAGCTAGTACCTCCTAACTAAGTTACCTACTGACCTACCTAGGTACTAACATAGGTGCCTTATTAGTAGTACCTACCTGGGTAGCTCAGATAGGTCTGCAGTACTAATGTAGCGTAGCGGAGGCACCCAGGTACCCAGGTACTAACATGGCTTCTTAGTTCAACCACTTCTGGTGCCACTCGATCGAATTGCAGTGGCAGGAACAGTCTACCTATATACAGTACTTACCTAGGAGGGGGGTTCTTACGATGCACTCTGACCTGTCAGCGGCCTGTTTCGCTGTCAGCGACGCTATTTCCTGCTAGTGGCCTTTGTTTCCTGTGATTACGTGAAGTCACTGTCTTCACAATGAGAGTATTCATCCACATAGTTAGATTGTCATTTATGGAAATAGAGCTTATTACGGGCTTTGGTAACGGAAATGACGAGAAGCAATTGAGTGATGAGCTAAGTTGAAGATTTTCTGGTGAACGCAGGTAAGGAAGACTCGGCTTAATAACTGCTTTATATACCAAGGCAATAGTTAGTTACTCCCTCCGTCTGGAAGGGTTTAGTGCGGTTGGGTTCACCATGAATGAACAACGCCGAGTTCGCCCAGCAACTAACATAGGCATTAATAAATCTGACTTAGACGCATGGCAAACAGAGAGGACTCAATTTAAAGGACTTTACACTAACTTATTTAGCTCCCGTGACTATCGCATACGGAGGATGACCCGGAGGCTCTGGGTTAGACAACCAGCAAAGTTTCTCGGTTGTCAATGCAGGTCGGCTGTGCCTCCGTGCAACTGCTGGGGAGAAGTGACCGTTACGATAGGATAGGACAGTCAATAGCATCCCACCCCCCTTGTTTTTTTCTATCTTGATACTCTTAATCCCAATGCACCTTGAAGAATTTCGGTAGCTCATCTCTTGCAAGGAGAAATTCGATTTCGATTGCCTTACCTAATCAATCAGCTCGGACAAACATGGCCCGCCAAAAAAAAAGCTCTTGATCTAAAAGGGTGAGAAAGAAAGCCTCATTCGAATGTGTAGCTGCTTGCACGAGACTTGCCGGATTATTGTGCGCTAATACTGCTATGCTCTTTCGAAACTCATTTTGAGCTTGCGGAACGATGATGGAATCTCCAGCGCCGTCGATACCGGCAAAACCCGTCGCTTCCCTGGGGCAGAGGTCTCAGGCTCTTGACGATCTAATCATGGGTGTAGGTTTTCCTTGGACCCGAAACTCGACAAGGAGTAACCAAATAGTGTCTAATTTCGTAACTCGTTAGACCAATAGCAGCAGCATTGTTTCCAAGCGCAGCGTCGAAAGGCTTTACTACCCAGACGAGCCTCATTATTTTCGTTATTTTGTCAAGAAATTTCAGCGACGAGCGCCACTCATCAACCGTGGCTACTGGCTGAGACTGAGAGTGATAGATGTCATTGTCAAGCAATTCCTTTCCCGGTCTGACGGCCAGAAAGCGGTCATTAATCTCGGATGTGGAAGGTAAGCCCTATGGACCGCCTTCACGGAACTGCGTATACTAAAATGACCTCAGCGATGTCTTGCCGTGGCAAAGTCACGTCAGATATGGAGACGAATGCAAGGGTGCGCTGTTCATTGACATCGATTATCCAGACCTGATGCGCAAGAAACGAGACATGATTTTGGAGTCACCGCAACTGAAAGAGCTACTTGGGCCCTCATTTACGACATCTAAATCCGCCCAAGACCTTGTACTGTTGAAGAGCGAAAAATACTGCCAGATAGGATGTGATCTTCGCGAACTCGGAGCGCTGCGTCAGGCACTGGAAAGCCTGATAGACTTGTCAAAATGCCCGGTCCTCTTTGTCGCTGAAGTTTCCGTAACCTATATGGATACGGAATCCGCAGATAATTTGCTCAGGTGGACGAGTACCGTTGGCAGAGCCGAGTTCTGCCTCTTGGAGCAGCTTTTGCCCTACGGTCGTGCCCACCCATTCGCTCAGACAATGCTGAAGCACTTCGAGAAACTCAAGACTCCGCCGCGATCTGTTGGGAATTACCCGACTGTCAACGACCAATTAAACAGGTTTACATCCCGCGGATGGTCGAATGTGCGAATATGGGACTTGTGGGATGCTTGGTGCTGCGGCAAGTTTGTGAGTGCAGACGAAAGAGCTGCCCTTGATGATATCGAGCCCTTCGACGAATGGGAAGAGTTCATTCTATTTGCCCGTCATTATTTTGTTCTACATGCGTTAGCGACTGAGAATGACCATGCGGCCAACGGAACTGCCCCTTTGGATACCACCGAAATGCCGCCTGGCAGAGAGCTCGATATACGCTTCACAGCGATTCCTGGCAGCACTAAACGCCGCTTCGGAGCATTTACCACCCTCTCAGATGTTGAGGGGCGGAACTTCGGACTGAATATTTTGGGACTAGGGCACAATGCTCGGGAGGATACTTACGATGTCTATTCTCTTGATGGCGGAGCAGCACATTCTCCAGTGCTGCCATTGACAGGCCCCTCCCCACGTATGTGCTTTACAGTTACAAACTTAGGTCACTACGGCGTCTTGCTTATAGGAGGGCGTAGTTCTCCGGCCAGCGCATTCTCCGATTGCTGGATATTTAGAAATGACCACGACCGCGGCTGGCAGCAGACGTGGAAGCTGCCGACTCCCCTTTATCGCCATTCTGCTTTGAGGCTGGCTGGAAGCTCCCTGGTTCTTGTAGCAGGGGGTAAAACGAGCGCTTCGCAGATCTCGGGGAATTATTTCGTGTTCAATCCTGAGAAAGGCTGGCTTCAGTGCAGAACCGCTGGGGATGTGCCAGAACCATCTTTCGGCTCCATCTTATGCAACAAATCTGCGGGGTTTTCTGATGGCAAGTACGCCGGTATCTTCTGTGGTGGAATCGAAAGAAGCGGCCGTATTGTCGAGCATAAGTACGAGTGGTCACTTGAGACGGCTTCTCAACATGCAAGTAATATTCCGTCTCTCCCAAGTAGACCTAGCTGACAAGCGAATAGCCCACCATCACTTTTAGGACAATAACCAACGAGATAAGCCCGGAACTATCCATCTTTGGGGCGCAGGTTGTTGACGTGAATGGAAACACGCTTGTGTGCGGGGGTATGGGCGGAAAGCACACCGTCAGTGGACAAACAATGTATTGCTTGACCACGTCGGGATCCGAAGTTGACGTCGCCAAACTCAAGCTGTTCCCAGAAGACCCTGGAAATAAGCCATTCATGATTGGATCTTCAGTGTTATGCCATGGCGACCGCGTCATCATTGCCGGAGGCGGTGCGACCTGCTTTTCCATGGGTACCTTCTGGGACACGAATGTTTATCAAGCCCAAATGCCTACAATGCTCAGTGGTGAGCGTAAACCACCAAAGGAAGGAAGTCAATTTGCTCAGGTGAATTTTCTTTCTTCCCCTCGCGTTGTAAGCAGCGCCTCTGCTCAATGGGGGAATGATGCTGTCAGACCTGATGCGAAAGCTAAGGCGTCGACCATCCCGCGGCTTAGCTTGAGCTCTGCGTCTGAATTCGAGGGTATTCTCCGGCGAGGCCGACCCGTAGTCATCGAAAACCTACACCTGGGAGACTGCCTCCAGAAGTGGACCACCGAATATATGACCGATAGAGTGGGACGCGACAAGAAGGCAAGTTCATTCTGTTTTGACTGTGTTTGTCTATGTTCTGACTTTTGAGCTAGGTGGTGGTACACGAGTGCCTGCTGGAATCTGGTAAGATGGATTTCAACGCGAAAAACTTCAAATACATCACAGATGACTTTGGCGCCATCATGACCCGAGCTAGTAATGGCGATCGACTGTACCTACGCTCTCTGTCAAACGACAAGCCGGCCGAGCAGCCGACTAAGCTTGAAGATGACTACCCAGGATTGGCCGCAGAGTTTTCACTGCCAGAGCAGCTTAGTTACGTACAGACGCAGATTTTCAGCTCTGTGTTGCGCGTCTCTGGCAAGGTCAACATGTGGTTGCACTATGACGTGAGTCTGAAGCTCTGGCCTTCTGTTGTGCCTCGAGTCTAATTGCAAACTAGGTCATGGCCAATGTGTATGCTCAGATTCTCGGATCCAAACGCATGATACTGTTTCCACCGAGTGATGTATCTCAACTCGCATTTGCGCCCGGGGCCTCCAGTTCAAGCGTGGATGTATTCGCAGCGCTTGAAACGACCAAGCTGGCGAACACACGGCCTCACGAAGCTACGATTGGCCCTGGTGATGTTTTATTCCTGCCACCTCTTTGGTTGCATGCTGCAGCGCCCAAGACAGACATGAGCGTTGCAGTAAATGTCTTTTTTCGCGATCTGAGCAGCGGATACGCCTCTGGCCGAGATGTGTATGGGAACAGGGACCTGGCGGCGTATGAAAAGGGCAGACAAGATGTTGCCAAGATTGCAAAGCAATTCCAACAACTGCCAGAAGAGACACGCAAATTTTACTTGGCAAGACTCGCAGATGAGCTGCTGCAAGCGGCGGGAAGTAGTTAATCCATCGGATTCGAGCGGAGGTTTCTATACAGTTGGCCACCAAGAGTTGAGGCATGCAGTGCATCAAGGTTACAGATATAGAGAAATATTCAAACGATTCCGTAAGTCGTCTTTCTTTGGGTCGAAAGCGGAGCTCGAGTGGGTGAATTGCCAATGGACCGACGACTGGCCTGCTGCTTGTTGCTGCTGATTTTGCCTCCGCAATGCCAACGCCTGACAACAACTCAGTCAGACAAGACTCACCAAGCTAAGCTAGAGGTTAGTTCGTAGCTGCTTCACCCCAAAACTTCTGGCTTATCGGCGGGGTCAACCCTGCATCGATTTCGATTGCCATTTTCTTCACCTCTAGCTTCATCTCCTCTCGTGTTCAAAACATTGAGCCAATAGATCGATCACCTTAGCTTACGGATCGGCGAGCCAATTGGCAGTCTGACGTCAGTTCACGCGCCAGCCGGAACAGCCGCCACACTTCAGCTTTTGCGCGACGAATCGTCTGTCCAGCATTTATAGCTACACATCACACATTGGATAGGATTGTTTTCATCGGCATTCTGATTTGATTTCCATAACAGCAAAAAAAAAACCTGGAAATCAGACTCCTACCGTCTTAGTAGCCGACAACATGCCTGCAGGTGGCCGTTTGCTGCGCCGTTTGCTGCTCCCAGGAGCCATCGCGACCACTGGAGCGGTCCTGGTCTACAGCTATCGCCCTCGAAACATTCCTGGCCACTCGTCTGCCGCTGTGCCTCCACCGACGTATGCCCCCGATGGCTCCTTCACGATGCCACGATTCCCGCGCGTCAAGTCGCGCCAGGAGCAGCTCGACGCCCTGCGCCTGAGCGGCAGCGGCTCCCCCGACGACGTATATGACATGCTGGTGATTGGCGGCGGCGCGACCGGCGCAGGGGTCGCTCTCGATGCCGTGACTCGCGGCCTCCGCGTAGCCGTCGTGGAACGCGACGACTTCAGCAGCGGGACTAGCAGCAAGAGCACGAAACTGGTCCATGGCGGCGTCCGGTATCTGGAAAAGGCCGTTTGGAATCTCGACTACAATCAATACAAGCTGGTTCGTGAAGCACTCACTGAGCGAAAGTACTTCCTACAAACTGCGCCTCATCTTTCTATGTGGCTGCCAATCATGCTGCCGCTGGATAAATGGTGGAAGGCGCCATACTACTGGGCTGGAACCAAGTTTTACGACATCCTTGCCGGGAGCGAAGGCATTGAGAGCTCCTACTTTCTTACCCGCAGCAAGGCCCTCGAGGCTTTCCCGATGCTAAAGCAGACGGACCTCGTTGGCGCTCTAGTATACTACGACGGAGCCCACAACGACTCTCGTATGAATGTATCTATCGCTATGACGGCCGCCCTCTATGGTGCCACGGTAGCAAACCATACCGAGGTCATTAGTCTCTTAAAGGATGAAAGTGGCCGCCTCTGCGGCGCCAAGATCCGTGACAACATTGCTGTTCGCGACGGCAAACCCGCTGAGGATTTTACCGTGCGCGCAAAGTGCATCGTCAATTGTACCGGACCCTTTACGGATGCTATTCGCAAAATGGACGACGAAACCTGCAAGGATATCGTCGCACCGTCCTCGGGCGTTCATGTCATCCTGCCGGGTTACTATAGTCCGGGCAAGATGGGTCTGTTGGATCCATCCACCTCTGATGGCCGGGTTATCTTCTTCCTCCCTTGGCAGGGCAATACCATTGCGGGAACAACAGACTCGCCTTGTGCAATCACCCCCAACCCTGTCCCGGATGAGGACTCCATCAAATGGATCCTTGACGAAATCCGAGGCTACCTCTCCCCCGAAATCCGTGTCCGTCGAGGCGACGTCTTGGCCGCCTGGTCAGGCATCCGACCACTTGTCAAAGATCCCAAGGCCAAGAACACCGAGTCACTCGTACGCAACCATCTCACAGACGTCTCCCAATCCGGCTTGTTGACCTGTGCTGGCGGTAAATGGACGACGTATCGCCAGATGGCCCAAGACTGTGTTGATGTCGCTGTTGGGGAGTTTAGCCTCCAGACTAGGGCAGTCGACAATGCCCCGCGAGTTAGCGGGACTAGCCACGTAGACGATGGTGCCATCCTGGATGGTAAGTGCCAAACCCATAACGTGAGGTTGATCGGTGCACACGGCTTCAGCAGGACGCTCTTTATCCCCTTGATACAGCACTTTGGTGTTGAGACGGAGGTTGCTAAGCACCTCACCGAGAGCTACGGAGATCGCGCCTGGTCTGTTGCGGCACTCTGCAAGCCGACAAACCAGCGCTTCCCGGCCCGTGGCGAGCGTATCTCCCAGCTCTACCCCTTTGTAGATGGCGAGGTGCGATATGCTTGCCGTCACGAGTATGCGCAGACGCCTGTGGATATACTGGCGAGACGCACGCGCCTGGCCTTTCTCAGTGCTCAAGCAGCCCTGGAGGCTCTTCCTCGAGTTATCGATATTATGGCAGAGGAACTAAACTGGGATCGCCGCAGACAGGAGAGGGAATGGAAGGACAGTAAGTTATCACTCTCGGGTATTGTCCTCGTTACAGCTGCGGCAGTTGTGTTGTCGATTCATGAACTAACTTGCAATCTCTCCGACAGCCGTCGACTTCCTCAGGTACATGGGTCTCCCCCAACCGATGTTGTCGGCCACGCGCAAGCAGGTTGAACAGGGCAAGCTCGACTTTGCCAACTCGCTCGAGTGGAACATGTACTCGCGACATGACAAGCCCCAGGAGAACTGAACGGGTGATTGGCCGCCAGAGTATTTCCAGATGCGGGGGGGCTGCACCGTATTGCCGACATTTAATCCGGTCACGGAGAGGGGGTGCATGCTATGCTGTTGCTCCAGATATCCTGGCGCCGCGCCCTCTCGCTTTGCGCAACACCAGAGATCACCTATCAGAAATACATTGGGTCGCACTCCCGCCGAGCTCTACTGAGTCAGTAAAGCTTGGGACTATGGTTTCAATTTACTAATAACGGCGTTTCTAGGCTATAGACAGACATTTTTCTCTCCCTTTTTTTGTCTTCTGTAGTCTTGGCGGTGGACGATGCTTGGCTTGGTCATGGGACCCCCCCCCCACCCCTCTCTGTGATGTGATTTCGACGACCAGCGATTCAAGGAAAAGACGGACAGACTCCCGAGAATTAGGGCAACCCAAACGTCTCAGTCAATGCCCGCCCACTTCCCATCAACTGGTCGTGTGCTCGTCGTCCCGGCTCAGCTCCCGCTCTGGAGAGTTGCATAGCATGGTGTGCATCGTCGACAATTTTCTGGTGACAGAAGGGCAATACTGGCTGGGTGCGCCTGCTTCTGCATGGAGTTCCAACCGTTTATTTTTCAGCTCTCGTAGCGCTGCTCCCATGCAGAGTTTCCTTTGAATTTTTGAGTTCTTCATCTACTATGTCATTTTTGTCAAGATGGGTGTGTTTTACGGGCAATCGAGCGCGTTTCGTATCTTTTGTCCGAAAAGTTTTCAACATCAATCCATGTACACTGGGTGGCAATATGTATCTACCCCTGTTAAGTATTTTGCCTATCTTATATGTTATACATATGTATCTTAGTATTTCATTTCTTTCAAACAACGTATTTTTTTAAAAACATCTTTATAACTATCTTTTCTATCCTCGAGATAGGGTAGTTCCTGGTAGGGGATCAATGCGTTGCATCGGTAACACGACCGGTATGGTTACTGTATGGGTTGCTTTGCTCAAAATTTTCTGTTGAACTTTTTTGCTTGCGTGTTTGCTGCATTCCATCTGTGATTAGGCAACTACTGAGCCGTTAGCGAGACCCCTGGCCAACTCGGTTGTCGAGAGGGCAGTGGACGTCGGGAGTTGTCGCGCAACAGTGTCATAAATCAGAGAGGTTGAGGTGGAAGAGGGAGAGCGGTTGAATAAGGTAATGTGTGGTCTGGTGCGTACACGCAGAGCCAAAGTCTCATTGGAAGAAGTAGTTTGCGCCATAAGAATATGCTGGCGTCTTGTGCAACAAAATGCTGGGCCCGTAGGTCGGAAATTATTGTACATGTCAAATGCAAAAAAAGAAGACACCAAACTCCAATCCGTCGTGCCCGGGTTCTCTAAAACGCATAAAACAAAAATCGTTCGCTGCACGAGTAGCGCAACGGAAAGAAACAAGAATCGCAGACAATGTCTAGAAATGAAGAAATTGTCCGTTGTCTAATAGAAGAATGAACGCTCTTGGACCACCAAAAATGCGTAGCTTCAATCAGCATCAATGAAATATCGGAAAATAAATCGCCGTCATGATTCCGTGTCGAAAAGTAAAAGAATAAAATGAAAAAAGAATCGTCATCGCTTGCTATTTGCGCAACCACTCAGCTTCCCAGCCATATGAGTCGTCAGTGGCGGGGGGGCTGCCCGTGCAGAGCCGTAACGGTGCCCAGTCAACAAGGTCATCATGAAAATATTGTACATGCGGAGTATTGCTCGCGAGCTGCAAGTACACAAGCTGGCTTCTGGCATGACCTTTGGCTGCAGTCACGGCGACGCACCTTCATAAGGTGGCGCTGTTACCGCTGCCGCGACGGCTGCCAAAACCGCTCGATGAGGAAGAGGTAGCGTTAGGGCGTCGGCTAGAAGCCTTTCGAGTGAAGCCGAGCTTCTCTCCCATCTTTTTCCAACCCTTGTTGTGGGCAGCGACAGCGCGTTGCAGGCCACCCGGAGAAGCATTGAAAGACCACTCCGAGGTGGTAGGCGGAGTTGTGGGAGGGGTCATGGGCTCACTAGTGGCGGGAGAGTTGCCCTCGCTGTCGTCGGTCAGGCCTTCAAAATCGAGGCTCTGGCTGGTTCGGCTCTTGGCCGTGGTGTGAGATCGGGGAGAACGAAGCTGCTCTTCGCCATGGTCGACTTGCAGAGCTGCAACTGATTCAATAAAGGGGACCAGAAGCGAGTCGTTCATGAGTTCGTAGATGATGCGACCAGCCTCATCCAGAGCGGAGGGGTGAGGGGGAACGGGGTTGAAGTGCGTCATAAGAAGACGGTCGCGGACACGTGAGGGGATGTTGACCTCGCGCGGAGCACAGGGAACAATGTAAGCCTGCATAAGCTTCTGCCAGAGAGTGGAGAGGCGGGCGTTGGCGTTTGTGACGCATTGAGCTTCGGAGGCGAGTTCTTGATAATAGTTGGCATAGCGCTGGGAGTCGAGAGTGAACTCGAGAGTCTCCATGCAGTGATTTTGAGAGAGGTAGGCCATGAAGGCAGCAAGAGTATAGGGAGGGGGCGAGACATCGAGAAGAATCTCGGAGAGGGTGGGAGGCTGGTGAGCCGCCATGATGTACCTCGGAGAGCCCGGACGTGAGGCGGAGAAGTCACTGGCAGGGCGCGAGCATATGTCGATTTCGTAGAAGTCTTCGAATGCGGAAGAGGGTCTCGGTGACAATTCAGTAGGACTGGGCAAGTCTACCACAAGGCTAACCATGTCTACTTTGGGTCCCGCGAAGGGATTGTGGCTTTAAGGACGGCGGACCAGTGATTGCAGCAGACCAAGAGAGGCAGCAGGGAGCAACTCGCTTGGGAGGGTGCAACAGAGGCCGCGGGTGAGAGCGCGGAGGCGCGTGGTCAGGTCGTTTTGTATGCGGCCAAGGCAAGCGATGAGAAGAGTTACGCTAGGTTTGCGAGCACACGGGGTGCGAGAAACGAGGGCGTACAGGTGCACAGGGCGGTGCGACCGAGATGTCTGGACCAGAATACCGGTAACGGATGCTGGGGAGGAGAGGCCAGTGGACGATGAGGTCGCTTGCCGACGTCGGACAACAGGATCGACAGTGTGCGACAGAAGGGCCTGTGGCGGAAAGAGAAACAGAAAAAAGTGCAGCAATGCAGCGGAATCCTATTATGGTGATGGCGAGAAGGAACCGAACCGCTAGGAATGCAGAATCGATGAGGATGGGGATGAGGATGCGTGATGCGTGATGTGCGTGGCAGTAGAGAGGCAAGGACGACCAGTGGAAGCGGGGAGGCGATGGTTTTCGAATGGTGGTTGGTGGTTGGTGGTGGTTAATAAGTTGTTCTACCAGCAGCTTCTAGTGTTGGTGGCTTGCAGGGGGTGTGATGCGCTAGGAGAGAGAGGAGGAGATAGGCTTGCGTCTGCCACTTATTATTAGAAAGTCAAAAAACGGAAAACAGGCTGGAAGAACTGTGGGAGCGACCGAGTTTTGTAACGGAGCATGGTGGACGGACAGGGTGGGGGGGGGGGGGTGTGCTGGTAGGCAATCGGGCGCACACCCATCCCATCAAGGTATTGGAACATTTGGCGAAAGTCGGGTGGAAGCAACAGCGAAGGAAAAGAGGAGGGGCGGGGGGGCAAAGAAAGATCGGAGCATTTTTTTTCTGCCTGGCTTGTTCAGCGTTGAGGTGATAGCAAAAGTCAAGTCTGGGGAGGGCCAGAGGCACCGACCATTAGGACCCTCCCAGGCCCCCCCCCTTCTCCAATCCCTCTCAGGCCGCCAAGGCCCTCCTCCGCCAGAAGAGGATGACGCGAGAAACACTTTTTGCACCGTTCTCGTGAACCTTGTGCGTGCATGGTCACTCAAGCAGTAACTAGCGGACTGCATTGAGATGTATGCTCTTCTTTCCTTTCTTTCCTTTTCCATTTTTCTCCTTTTCTCCCCTTTTTTAATTCGCGGACTCATCCTGTGATTTAATTAGATCCTGGGCTCCATTCAGCACGAATCTACGTACCCTTGTCTGCGCACCTTCTCCCTGCGCTTGGTCTTGAATCGCATGTTCCAGCCTAACTAGAGCTTTTCAGCACCGCCCATGTTGTTTCTAGAACACGCAAGCCCTGGTCAAACCGAGCCAACATAATGTGGATAGTAACTGCGCTGTCGTTTGTCGTGCCATTCGAAGTACGCAGCGGTGGACAAGCGCTCTCGAAAACTTCCTGATAGCATCGTATTTTGGATGTGATGGTGCGAATCATTCAGTGTCCAACCGCCGGTACGCCATCGCAAACCACCCGCACCCCATCAGTAGGCATGTACGGATATATTCATTGATTGCCGTGCTATTCTATCGCAACCCTGCAGCCATAATAACGGGACCATGGGGTGATGCACGCATTGAATGGCGAGAGATGGGTTACCACCTTCTGTGGGCGTTGGCTACAAGGTCTAGCACCTGCACTGTACGTACATCCGAATAGGCACGGCTTTTAGCTACATAATAAAGCCATGTATACCAGGCTTTTATTAACCGAATGTTTCTTCTGCATAGTGTTATTCTTCAATAGCCAGCAGCATAACTCATGAGGACTAAATTCCATTGTGACCCTTTGAAACTGAGTCGATGCACCTCCCTGATGGAGCGGGCTGGCTGCAATGACCCGTATTTCTGACGCAACTGGGTCCCGTTGTTTAACAACCCTCTAGTTAGAGGCATGGATGTATCTGTCGATAGTTCATTCCTGGTTTTGTACTCCGTAGATGGCCAAGTTGGACTCGTCCAAGCCGGTGCTGAAATGATTATGATTTCCGGCCGCGCACAGTTTACGGGCCATGCTGGGTGGGTTAGGTAACGACTTTCAGAATCGCTGCGGTGCAGCAAATCAGAGCAGTCGAGCGGTATCGCCCCATCGTATGAGAATGTTTGTGTCAGCACCATGGGCGTTTATGCGACCGTGACAAGTTACAACGAATCTTTTCTAGAATCCAAGTCAGTAGTTGCAGGCATGTCCGACGACCCAGCGCTTAGCCATCCTAGGCCAGAAAGATGGGTCCGTCAAGTCGAGCGACCAACTTCGGTGGAGCGCTGCCTGGCCAGCTGACCAACCAAAGCCTGGCTGCACTTCAATAAAAACAGAGCACTAAAGCACTGACCCGGCGCTAGAAGGATGGTAGAAAAGTTGCGAGCGCATTGCCTAAGACAGTGGGTTTTGTCAGTCAATGAGTCCATGGGAGGACCCATTCCCGCCCGCCTTTCGTCCAGTGGGCGCCTCAGCCGTCCTTTTTGCCTGGCGGTTTTTTTCTTTTTTTCTTTTTAACATTTTCAGGCCTTGCATGTAGTAGAATGGGGTGGCAAATTGTCTGTGCTGGAGCGCGCGTATGGTATTTTCTGTCCACGGACCTGCTTGGCTCGTCGGTCCAAGGGCGAATTGCCCGCACGCATCGTGACTGCTCGCTCAACGTCATGGAACAATGCGTCCTTGCTCCGCATAGCGGGGAGAAGCCCACGAAGGAACAAACTTTTACAAATGTTTATTGGAGTGCCCAATAAAATAGCGTATCGCTGCCTAACAAGTCAATTTGCGAAGCACGTGAAAGATGTAGTGGTGGTCCTTTACGGCCACGTAGCAAAGACTTCAGTTCTTCATCTAGGCTGCTTTGCTCTTTGTAGACTGCAAGGAGCCACGGTTTTGTGTATGTTCTTAAAATCCAGACAATAAGGCTGCAAGGGCAGAACGCCGCCTGGGCATCCACCAGGGAATCGGCCCCGGCCTCGACATTCTAGAACAAATCGCGGCCACGGACTCTCAACTGCATGCCGCCCCTTTTCTACCAAGTAGGTGCGGATATCCGTACACTGGTCTCAGTTTTTTGCCCGAACTGACCTGTCGCTTGTCACCCAAAACACCTTGCTTTATAATTTACTGGCAAGCCTTGCGCAAAGCTTTGCCCACATCAGTACCCAGTTGGCGGTATTTTGAACAAAGGCTCCCTCCCGTGGTCGCCGCCGCCACCGCCGCCACCAACATCAAAGCAGTGATGATTAGGTGCCACCCCCAGGGAGGACTGACTGGCTGTTACCTGCACGACAAGGCCATGAACCAGCCCCCAATGGTCCTTGTAACACACAAGTCGACGACTCGCGCATCCGGCGCCGAACAAAATCCAAATCTCGCCCTCGCCAACGAGTCAGCCGCTATTGGATTTATTAAACGCGCAAGCCAAAACGTGATGGATTGATCATTAGCGAATGGAGAACTGCGAATAACATAACACGTTGCTCACAGTTATGCCTACAGCATGACCACCACGGCATTCCCGGACATCTGTGCACCGCCTGCTTAATTAGCAAGAGCCAACCCGGATAATAACCCTGTGCTGGCATACATCTTCTTTCCCTCGACCTTTCTTTGCCCCCCTTCTCCACGAAGAATAGCCAGTCTTGTTCGGTCGGCGCCGATTCATGTCATCCACCGTGGCCAGTGTCTCTTTCTAATAAAGCCCCATGGCCTTGACACAGTCATTGCCCGCTACTGCTATCCGTACCTATATCAACCATTACCTAGAAGCAACAAAGCTTTCCGTTTCCGTAGCGAGAAACATAATAAAGCGGAAGGAAAAAAGCTTATTATTGACATCCCTGCGCCATTGTTGGCAACACGTACCAGTAACTCCCCAACTAATGAAGGGCGCTTCTTCCTCCATAGGCCCGCTACCAAGGTTGTACGGCCATCGGCCATGCCGTGTGTACAGTACTCCTCCGTGGACCGTACAGTACGCATTGCCCTTAGCAGGCCGGAGCTCGCCTCCTCGCCTCCACACCCAGTCCCGCCGACGCCTTGGCGACGGGGCCGCTGCCGAAATGAATGCTTGTCTGCAGATACGATGACTTGGAGTTGATTTCCACTAGCAAGTCGAGGGCGGCGGGACTGAACTCGACGGGCTGCAACAAGCGCAGCGAGACCCAAGTCCTGTCAAGCGCCGGTCTCGCTTCCCCCAAAGCCCCGTCGCTGCACCAAGTCATCGAGCGAAGCCGGTAAAACAACCCCGGGCCGAGAACGACCACCCACGTGCCTCTTCGCCGAAATTGTTTGCTGGCCGCCTCAAACTTGACCAACAATTGATTCACCACGTCGCAACGTCGTCCTCTCAACTGCCAACGACGCGCTGGCTGACAAAGTTCAGACAGGTCATGTTCTCCTCGACTGCCAAGCATATGTAGTCTCAAGCCATTCGGTTAATTTACGCTAAGTTGACTAGCAGTTGAACTAGAACTACCACACGGCCTGCCGTGCTCTCACCACTCACCTTGATCCTTTTGGTGAGCATTTCTTGATTCCCCGACACGATCCACTCAGACTGGTGGTTCGGACTGGGAAAAAAAAACTACGGACATGTCGCCCACCGCATGCACTGCGACCCTGGTATCTTGACCCTGTCTTAATTGTCCATCGCAGAGCTCCATTTCGGGTACCATTCCTATTCCGAGAGGTCTTGCCGTTGGACGGAGGCATCCCTTGCTGGCGACTAGAATCACTACATACGACGTTTCCATCCACTTGCACACGTCTTTCTTGTAAGGTGCATGGGTTGACGTGGGGGTAGCCTGGCCAGCCTGTTCAGCCACCTCATCAGCAAGCCAATCGTGATCCATCCCTAGTGTTTCTTTTTTTTTTTACCACGCATCGAAGCGCAGAGTGATGCGTCGTCTGTCTTGCGGGACATGTTTGAACATCACCCGCTTTTCTATCCAGTGGTATTCACTCGTTACCAGAGATCTGCGACCTGTCAAACAACGCATAGGGGTTCCCTTGACAGCACTGCAATGCACAGCATCGTAAGAAACTTTTCTTGTTGTTTGTTGATCGAGCAAGTTTTGTGCAAGAGTCTGTCTGTCCGCATGGAACCTTATGGAAACATGGTGGCGCGACCGCCATGACCAGCGTGTCCATGGCATGGCAATTCTGGCACCCATAGGAGGAGCATCGGGTAATCAATATGTTACGACCAGGCTCTCATCGCAGTCCGCCCAAGATTTCCTCACAATGCTGTGCATTGATTGCGGCGCTGTCAAGGGCAACACCGTGGTGCATGAGTCGATTTCGATACACGAAAAATCCTGCGACCTGCGCGCCAAAGTTCATGCTCAAGATTCGAGCATGCGTCATGGTGTTGGCACTTGACGTCTTGCCTGCAGCACATAGTGCCCGAGAGGTTACATTGACTACCACATTCGCGAGCCCGCTTAACCGTTTTCAACTTCATGTGCGGTAGCAAGAGACTCTTCGCCTGCCAATCATCTTGCTCACCGATGAGAATTCCAACCTTGGGCCCTATCGTAACCTACATGCAGCACACAAGTCGCACGATACAAGGGACCAGTGATTTGCGATTCTAGTGTTCCAGTGGCGGCCGGCGTGGCGGCCGTGACGCAGTAAAAGAGTGAAAGAGGAAAGGCCAAACTAGTGAAGCCACAGGTTCTTGTTGAGCGACGTTTCAAGTAACCCTGTCCGCTCAGCTTGCCCTTTTCACCACGGTGACGTGTATGTTTCGCCAGCTCGTCCAATGTAAATTACTCCAGCGGGAAGCCCGCACGATCAGCCCCCCACGGCCCCCAGAAGTCAGAAGGTCTTGATTGTTTCAGATCAGGAAACGCAGGAAGAACCTGACTCTAGACCGTGGCGCCACTTTATGCGTGTTTGGTCGAGATGGCCTGAGATGTGGCAAGTTCCCTGTCGATAAACCCTATTTAAATGCCCATGCATGAATAGCAAGCGTATTATCGTGCATGAATTGGGTAAACGTCCCCGATCGCAGTTGGACTAATTATGCACATTTTCTTGATCTACCAAGAGTAAAAATGGAAAGTCTATCCTCTGTGTGCTCCTTTTTTTAGGTTGCGTGCCACTCACTGATCGGTCCCAAGAAGGCCTTTGGCTCTTGCTCATCAACAAAGAGCATGGATATTGAACAGCTATTTATTACTCCTCTTTCCATTGTGGATTGATGGAGATGTGTGCTCGAGTCTCTTAAGAAAAGGTACATAAATGTTTGGACGGCCAGTAGCTCGCCAAGTAAAGATGTGTTTTTAAGGTTCAGCTAGGCACTGCCGAAAAGAAATGTGGCATGTTTCCCTAATCTGCGCCTCCGGATGTCGGTAGCTCTCCATTTCAGGGCTTTTCAGCCGTCCCAACTTACCCGTCAACTGATCAACTCTAACCACATTTCTTCGCACGATTTCGAATTGCCACAACAAGCCGTTGGCGTCGATTTGCCTCCCAAATCTTGGCAGCCGCCACCCCTCGCGCATAGCTGGCCCGGCCAGACCGCGCCGACAACGCCACGCGTCTGGCGGTTCGCCGGCGCCAGTACCGCGCCGTAGTTTGCCGGAGGCCCGGCCTGCCCGTGACCAAGCGAGCCGTTCGCCCGCAATCAGCCTACCCGCCGCGATTGAGCCGGTGCTAGGACTTCAGAGGAATGTCGTGCGAGTTTGACTCGTATGTGTCGAATAGAATGCTGCCAAGCAAAAGCCATAAGATGATGATTACGACGCACAGCACGTATATCGTCGAGGTTGCCTGCCGGCGGCTCGATAAGTCGTCGTTCTACTCCAATAAGGTTCCCCGTCCGCATATCGAAGCAGCCGCTATCTCGAGGATGAGTGCGAGTACATTGCCGTAATTATTCATGTGACGCGTCAGCGCATCTCGTGCGAGTTCTCTGCTTTGTATTGAGAGTTCCGTGTATCTCTTCCCCTCAGTCTCCTTCCAATTTATTGCATCTGTCTCCTGATTTTTCCTCTCCGTGCCGGTATCTACCGACATCTTCATCAAGCCTTACGAATCCAGCCTCAACAATGAAGGCCCGTCAAGAATCTTCCCGCCCACCCACACACACAACCATCAACTCGGGATTGAGAATGAGTTCTTAGCCTTGCCACAACCACCAGACGAGAATAGCAAGCCTTCTGCTAAAATTCGTTCCCGTATCAACCCTTTTGCCCACAAGTCACGCCACAAGGCTGGAACTAGTCCCCTTTTCAATTTTAAAAGCCTCATCATTCGCGTAATTATAACTTTCCGCCAACCAAAAGCCTCGCCAAGCAGCGTCCCCCATTGATCTGTACACCCCCTCTAACGGCCGCCTCGGAAGCCGCCCTGTTGACCGACAACAAGTTGTGGTGGTGGTGGTGGCGGCTAAGCCATCGGTGCATCTGCGAGCGAATGTGTATCCGCGAGAAAATGTCCATTTAGAACGGCAACAAAGAAACTCAAACCATCAGATGACACAAGAATGAGTTTATCGTAAGGGGGTGGGCTCGACGCTTACTCCACTGCCATCTAGGCCGGGATAACGGGCTGTTCTAGTAAGTGCTTCGGTATATTCAATGATGGCGTGGAGGGATATCGGTGCTCAATAGCAAACAGTATAGGTCAAAACAACATTGTGTGCTCTGTACAAGGGTCTAGAATCCCAGAAGATCCAGCTCACCGGTGAATCCACCATTCACCAGCACCGCCGACATTTGCACTCGCAGTGCAGGCATATCCGTAGCCTTGTACGCCACGGACGGGTCGACACCAACGGCAACGCATATTGCGTTACATATCGTATGCACACCGCAGTCGTATCCGTTTGTCTGCGCGGGGTGATTATACGTGATCGTCTTCCACTCTGTAGCCACAAACTTGTCGTCCAATGCGTCCTTCATCCACATCAGAGCAAGTTCCATCACCGACCTGGTCCCACGAGGATTTAGTGAATCGATGTGGGCCACCGTCTTTTTCGACGGGTTGATGACCATCAATGTCCAATGCGAATGTTCGCAGATTGGCAGCAAGATAGTGTTGACATTGAGCAAATTATCCTTTGTAACCCCCTTTCGCTTCAGCGTCCTTTGTGTGTTTTTGCAGGCCGCTTTTATCTGCTTATAGTAGAATGATGTCATGACGAGGCATTTTCTCGTCTGGGTCCTAGGGTCGTCCACTCCGCCGATGTGGTTGACAGCCTGGTCCAGCCAGGACAAAACTCCGTTGACAATTTCGTCGTTTAGCCACTCCGTCTTCGGTATAACCCTACAAAAGTCATGTCGATGCAGAGGAGTCGAATCAGCCGCCTTTGCGAGGACAGTATCCGGGCTTGCATGTACCGTGCTCATGGTCCTCTTGCATATCTGATCCGATAATGAATGCAACAATGGCCGACAGGGAGCCCGGATTTTGTGTAGTTGCATATTAGTGACGTATTCGCGGGTAATATCCTCATCTGAGACTTGCGGTTTGCGCTGTGCCTCGAGAGCTTTTGCCTTGGCAGTATTGAGTTCGAGCGACCATGGCTGCTTCTCATCAAGGATGGCATCAATGCGATCATCATGATTTACCGGCTTTTCACGAGTCTTTGAGTAGCTTGGGACATAATCAAAGACTTCGCTCGGAGCAAAGAATCGTTCAGCAAACCTCTTATCTGCTGCTGTCGAAATTCTTGGCTCAGTGTCAAGTGTCAACTTCTTGAGGTCTGGTAGTTCGTCTGGGGCCGGCATTGTCCGCTTTGGTTGTTCAATATTCCTTTTACTGTCTGTAAATCTGACTGGCATGGGAAGTTGTGACATCCCGGGCCGTTTTGGTGTCTGGCGCGAAGCGAGTCGACGCCTCTTCTTGAAGATGTCTCTGGTTGAAGCCCGTGCGTGAGTCACATCAAAAGCATCGTCGAGACTCAATCCCACCACCCTGTCGTCTGAGAAAGACCTAAATTTATTGATAAACCATCGCGCGCTGCTGTGCGGTTGACGAACCACCCGCTGTTTTGGTGATGGTGGTGGCGAGGGCAGAGAGTGGCTGCCTAGACTCACATCACCAGCGCGCGACGATTTCTCGACCTCACTTGACTTCAGATCCGAGACTCCATGGACAAATTCTGTCTTGACTTCCATGAAGCCATTTCCGTCGCGGGCCACTGGTGCTGCGCTGAGTTTGAGGCGCTTCGCCCTAGAGTCCTTTTCCCGGATATGCGTAGCAGCATAATCATGGCGAACTGGGAGGTTAGAAGCGTTCCAATAGCGATATGATACACCAACTTACAAAGCTTTCCGACGGCATCACCGAGTGCCGACCGAATGTTTCCTATCATGCCTAGACAACAAAACTCCAGCGCAGTGAAGTCAAGATCTCCTGGCCCCTATAAACGTGTTATGAAAGGGGCTAAAAGGAGTGTTGGTCGTTTTCTCTTACCTCTATATGATTATTTGCTCATTATTCGATACTTTGATGCTGGAAAGCGAATGAGAATGATGTGAAGTTAAGATGTTGGCGCTGGATCTTAGGTGTTACTACAGTGGAGGGAATGCGCCGGCAGAATACCGGCAGAATGCGCCAGGCGTGAGTCTAGTGGGGCACTCAGTACTCGCTAATCTACAGGCAGCATCATTCCCTGCATTTAGGAGGTTGTAACCACTAGTGCCTCTATAACGAAACCCAGACACGCGTACACGCGTCGCTTTTCAAAACCAAATCGTCGTCGTCCTAGGGTAGAGGGGTACTGGAACATATATATCGAATGTTTTGCGTAGCTCATCAATGCAGTATTCAGAAGCACTAGCATGTATTTACAGGCGAATGGTTGAATATTTACAACTGGGGACAACATCTCCTTTACCGTCTCGCGAGCCTCACACCAAAGCATATGCTGGCCACTCTAGGGGATCTTGGCTGCTGTATGACAGACTTAGATGGAGATCCCGGGACTTTTTGTATGCCTCCATCCTCCGAGGTCAACGCATCGCGAAGCCGTCCCGTCTGCCCTAGAGAACCAATTAGGACTCGTTCAAAAGGTCGGGAACTTGGAACACTTACAAGTGCGCCGCGAGGCCACCCAGCTTCTTGGTACAAAATGCAGAAAAATAATCGTTGAGAGCCTCCACGGTACCGCTGCCCTCAACTAGGCGCACGATCATGGCGACATAACCATCAGGCCGGACAACGACGACACCGCCATCTTCTGAGTCCAGTCCCATACGAGCATGCGCTGCGGCATCAGCATTTGGAAAATGTCGATCCCACCGGTCATCGGCATATACATGATCGCGGTATCGTGCCAAGAGCGGGGGAAGGTGTTTGTCTATCTCGATTTGGTGGCGTTTAGCGGCGAGGATAGTGCAAATAGTGAAAAAATTGCTGTGAGGATTATGTCTTTCATGATGCGACACATTTTCAATGTCGTCTCGTAGATAGCTGGCGTAGAAGGAGCGGGTATCCTGCATGTAGTGGGCGAAATCAGCAACTGCAGTCGCAGTTTTGTCAGGCTTTCCAGCAAAGATAAACAACCGAAAAGATCCATTCCAGGGCACCTCTTGCTCAAGATGAACAACGTTCGCATCGGAAACTCGCGTCACGTCAGAGTTTTTAAAGATACGGCCTGTCGTGAGCGTTGTCCCGGTAGGATGGATCAATGGTGACTGCGCGACATGCTTCGACGACCAGTTGAGCTCGTTGGGCCCATAAGAGACGCCATATCCGCTTGTGAATTCACAAGATTCCTTGAATGTCTTGATGAACTCACTGTCGGTCATTTCATCCGCAGGTTGATATTTTGATGCCGCGTCGCTGTCTTGTTCTGGGGGTCGTTGTGAAAATAGCTTTGCGTAGCGGTTGTCAAAGTCTAACAGAGCTTCAGCAACACTGCGACGTTCCACCTCGTATGTCTTGAGGATATCACGCGTAGCAAAGCCAGCCTCCACTGCGTGGATCTTCCAAGCTAAGTTCTGTGCGTCCAAGAAAGCCGTATTCATGCCCTGGCCAGCTTTGGGCTACATGGGTGTCAGTAAGCTTGCCAAGCGAAGAAATGATGACACTTACGCTATGGGTATGGCAGGCGTCGCCGCCAAGAAAGACTCGTTGGTCTAGAGAATAGTGATCGGATAAGCCCTGTCCAATGGGATATACTGAGTACCACTCCAATCGCTCCCATTCAATCGAGTATGGTTGGAAAATCTTCTTGGCGGATTCTTGGACTTGTTCTGCAGTGGCTGTTTTCCGAGGGTTCCAATCCGGATCCGTGGACGATGCAATTTGGATGTACAAACGCACCATGTTATCTTCGCGGGGAATCACCATGACCGATCCATGATGGCTATGGATGGTACATTTCATCTAAACACGGTTCAATACGCCGTCTAGCCGATGAGGCCAAGGGGTTGCTCACCTTGATGTCGGGAAAGTTTGTCTGCACAACACCATCCATGACACCCCAAACATGAGAAATTGGATCTTTGTGACGAATACCAATATTCAACTGCTGACGGACAAAAGACCTAGAGCCTTCGCCACTGAAAAGATACTTGGCATGTATTTGTTCTTTGGCACTGCCATCCACATGCTCAAGCTGCACCGTGACAGGGTATTCGGGATCGCGAGACTCTTCCGACTGAAAGCCGGTGATGGTCCACGGGCGTTGAACCTGAACACCGTTCTTTTCAAGGTCCGAAAGAAAAACTCGCTCAATGTGGCCCTGATGAAGCAAGGTAGTGAATGGGTAGCGAGCATCGACGAAGTCAGGGCACGAGGCCCAAGTACCCGTCCTCTGGATACCGGATGAAGTATCAGAAGGGTCCCAGAATGCAACCTCAAAGACACGAGCAGGTTTGTGTGCCATGATAGCAGACTTAAGGCCCATGTTACGGAGCAAATCGAGCGATCGGGGCTGGATGCCATCAGCGCGGCCAGTAGCCGTCGGCTCCGGGCGGTTATCAATGTGCTTGATTTTATAACCCCAGCGGGCGAGACCTGTGGAAAGCATCAAGCCAACAGGACCGGCTCCGACAATAACTGGATACGGGAGTGTTAGTTGCCGCGATGTCTTGCTGCGTAGTCGTGCAAAGTGCTCACCGATGTCATAGTGCGACGGCCGCGAAGCTGTATGCTGTTGCAACGCCATGGTTGCTATTATAGAGAGGCACGACGGAAAGATGTGGAGAGGGGATAGTCGAGTTATTATTTGGCTTCAAGGACAAAGAGCAGAAATTTTCCTAAAACTGAAGCGTGACGAATTTGTTGTAGAGTGCTGCGCGGCCTCAGGAGAAGCAGAGAGCAGCATCGTGCGCGGGCAGCCCGGATCGGCGTTAGATATATATTTGAATGCTTTGGCGGCAAAGGAAAACGGCTCGCGCCCGGGCAGCCTTCCAAGCTAAATGGAGGGGAAATAACTCGCATTGCATTCGTTTGAAGGTCCCTTGAGGGGAGCCTATTGGGCCATGGATGGACAATGGAGAGAGGAATGGCTAACTAACTAGTGGAGGAGACTTGTAGGCAAGTAAGTAGGCGGGGTCGTGGCGGCGGAGCTAAAAACCCGGCAGCAGGTTCGGGAAGTAAGTACATCAAGCCGCTTCCACTTTATTAATGAGCCGGAATGTACGACAACTGAGCCGAGACGCTGTGCCCTATCCAAGTATTGGGCGTTCTCGCTCAGCTCTTCTGGGCACTGATTCGATTCTGGCATCCCAGGGCATAGAAATGCTCTGCGTCAGTCCGCTGGCCCACCCAATCGGCCAAGTTTCTGGGGAAGCTCGATGAACTTGTCGACAATGCACAGGCCGCCAGCCAACTGAGCACCGCTGATTATCTCACATGGTAGATACAACCTCGTGATTTTTATAAGCAAGGAAAAGGTACCTTGGCAAAAGGCCGATATCTGTATGACGCGCACCGCACCCCATCTGCCATGCATCAGATCCGTGTCTCGTTGTTCTCCACACTTGTATTCTGAGTCCTACTAGTCTCATAGGTGAAAGTTGTTGCATGACACATTGGCTTGGTATCATCATAGGTGGTATCATCGGATAGAAAGGCGGCAGACGCGCGCGATCCCCGACGCTATCCGGACTCCGTAGCTATTTCTGAAAGCATAACTCGCCGTCGATATTGTATGGATAGCAAGCAAATGGCACGAGTTATTACCTAGACGGGCTCACACCCCTCTGTGACTTATCTTGGTTCCCTTGTTTTTGACTTGACGCTAATTTCGTACCAAGACAAAGGCAATGAGCGGGAGGAATTGTCGGTAGTTTTGTGCCAACTCGGTGTAGAGCTGTGTGGTCCGCTAAGCAGTCGGGCCGCTCGGGAACTACTTCGGTAGTTAGAGTATCACTTACACAAAACCAGCCCCGCGGGTTATGCAAATATTATGAACGATGAGGGACAACTCCATGGACGATGTATCCGCTACCGTGTCTTAAATCTCAGAGAGTTGACAGCCCGTAATTAGATCTAGGAAACTGGCCGAGGATTCGCTTCGTTGTTCCAATCAATAAAGAACAGAGAGGCTCTGCCTTTGCTTGGCTAAATGTGTCTATGGATTCATAGGTAGTGGAAAATACAGAGGTTTCACGGTGGCCTCCTTACTGGATAAAATCTGTAGCAGTTAAGACGAGCGTGTTTCGGGGCTTTAGGGACAAAGCCTGGCCAGTTGCCAAAATCTATAGTGAGTGATGAGCGAAGCTTTCATGCCAGTTAAATACTTGTTCAACCGCAGCTTAGCAAATGCAAAATCATTGAGACCCAGAAGGGTATGTTTGTATTGGAATTTTGCCATTTAAACCTTGCCAGTAATAATAACTGCAATATGCTCAGCAGTGTACACCTGACCTGCCCGTTTGTCGCTTGCCAGCTGGCAAGCAGACCGGAGCCGCCGTTTGCTCTCGCGATCTTGATCAAGATCATGTAACAACAAAAACAACAAAAACAACAATAAGATCCTCTGCAGCCTTGTCCGTTCTTAAATGTCGCCAACACCAATACACAGCAAATCCGACAAACGGGGTTCCGAACCCGAATCTGCTGTTGTGCATTCCATTCGATCATCTTCGCTGCGTAACCGACATTCTTCAAGATCAAAGTCTCTTTCTCCGAGAAAACGCAACACAAACCAGCCCTTACACATACGAATGAACCTCACAGAGACACAGATGGACAAAATCACGGATGCGTATGACGGAATGCTTCAATATTTTAATCTCTTCCTAATTCTTAGCAGATTTGCACAAAAGCTCAATGTGGAGAGGCCGAATTCAGAAAAGACTCATATGATTCATCAAGGCACCAAAGACTTTTCCCCAAGTCCTCCCTCGAGATCCCAGTCCGAAATTGAGTCCTCCGCGCGGCAGTTCAAGCCTCATGAAACCATTAACGTCGTTTCCCCAACATTTTCCGAATTGATGCCTCGGTTGAATGATGAATCGCTAGCAAAGAGGCGACAGAAGGCGGCGTTGGCTCAGATTGATGTGTCTACCCTAATAAATCGGAGCATCGCCAAGCCACAGAGGCCGCAGATGGAGCCCGTTGATGCAGCCGTGTCTCCGCTGAGTGCAAACATTACAGCGCGGAAAGACGCAAAAGAAAGACCATCTTCATCCTCATATTCTTCTCACGCCTTGGAACTACAACCTCCACGTCCGCTGAATATCCCTAGCAATAGGAGAAGCCAGCAGCAGCAGCAGCAGCAGGGTGATGATGGCATGATCGATGTTTACAATGACTGGACGCAAATCTACAGTTCTGGTGTATCACCGTTTTCACCTGAACCCGCCAGATCCCCCAAAAGCGAGGTGCATCACCCACGAAGATCCAAGAGTCTGGCGGAGGGTATGAGGAGACAGCGAAGCCCCGTCAAAACCTCGCGAAACCGAGAGCCGGAGCGGCAGGCTCACTATCCTCCTGAAATGGTCTCCGAGAGTCCCATGTTTTCGCCTCTGCCCCTCTATTTCAGAGGGCAAGACTTTCCCACCGTGAAACAAGGCGGCAAGACTCTAATTGGCAACAACGGTTGGCTCGAGAAGACCGGGCAGGAAAGTCTTGGGCTGGACGGGGAAAGCAGGATGCCTCAAAAGAGAGCTGGAATTTTCGACAGCATCAAGAAAATTGCCAAAGACATGGTATGTCACAATCTGGTTTTACTTGAATCTCACCTGACGTAGTATTTAGACCGAGCTTCACCATCCACATCGTCGGCTCCCACAAGCAAAACCGTCGGGGGCACAGCTACTTATATCTCTTGATGCAAGGGAGCAGAGCCTGCTGTATTGCGAACTGGAGTACCACCTCACTTGCACATTGAACAGCTATATTTCGCGCGAGCTCGAAAAGGGACGCCTTGTGCCTACAAACTTCAAAAAGATCACCGACGCCTGGTATCAGCAGGGCCGGCCGCGCGTGGTCGGATTCCGCTTTGACTTTGAGACGCAGATCGATCTTGTAGCGCTACATGTCAACGAGTTTACATTTTGCGGCCGCCGCCAGTGCAACCCGGTCGAGATCAGCAGCTTGCTGCACACCATGAAGGTCAACGCCCGCGCAATGCGCATCCGCACCTTCTGCCAGCCCGACTCAGTCATCGCCAAGCAGCTTGCAGACAGCCAGTCGCTATTCGACATGATCGGGGCGGCAGATAACGCCAACAGGGCATTGGTGGAGATTGTACACTTTTTCAAGGTGATTGTTGAACGGGAGCACAAGGTCTTACAGCAGCGACAGAAGGATCAAAAGCACAGTACCATGCTTGCGCCGCGAGACGACTAAGTAAGAAGGAATATTGGATTTTTCTATTTTGCTGGTTTTGTACTACGGGGTAGTGAATTGGAAAGTGGCAAGTAAAGCATTGAGAAATGGTGTAAATGACTTTATATTAGACGAACTGGAAAGCACATGAAACTCTGGCCGACACAAATCCAAAGCGTGACTTGAGAAAGACTTCCATTTTTGAGATTTTCTATAAATATCCATCATTATATAGTAGCAAGGGGGCCGTCAAGCATCATAATCTTCATAGTCGGATCAAATTCGTTCAATTCGTTGTTATCAATCTCTGTGTCGTCTGTAATCGTCACGTGGGCGGTCATCGTAATCGTCATAATCATCGCGACGGGAGCGGGAGCGTCGATCGTCATAATCACTATCGTCATCCCTATGGACACACACGTCAGTCTCCATGTCCCCTCATTCGCAAACTCTCTCCCTCGTACCTGCTTCTGTGCGGGCGCTCCCGGTCGCGCCGCTTATCCTCGACGTGGTGGGCAAGGGCGTTGGCCCCGAGCCCGCCCGCGACGGCGCCCAGCAGCGTCGACACGGCCATCGGCACCTTGTTCTCGTCGCTGTGGCGGCGCTGATGGCCACCCTTGCCGGAGCGGTTGTACGCCGCCTCGGTCGCCTTGTTGGCCACGAAGCCGCCGACGACGGCGCCGAGGATGCCCGCGCCGATGCCTGCGGATGAGTTGGAAAAGTTGTCCTCGACGGCGTGGCGCGCGCGGCTCATGGGACTCTGGGACCCGCGGCGGCGACGATCCCGGGCGTCGTCGTCGTCGTCGTCGTCGTCGTCGTCGTCGTTGTAGCGGGAACGGGAGCGGGAGTGCCGGCTGCGATTGCCGCGGGAGCGCGCGTACGGCGGCGACTCGGAGTCGTTGCGGTAGGCGAGGGCGTTGCTGGGCGGCACCGAGTTGGCGCGGCCGTTGTGGTGAGCGGGTGGCATCAGCGTCATCTCCTCGCGCTCATACGGCGCATCGTCGCGGAAAGGACGGCCGGGGTCGCCAAAGCCGACGGCGGGACCGCCACCGGCGTCGGAATAGTAGTCCGGGGAGCGGTTGCGGCGCGAACCGTGGTCGCCGCGGAAGTCGTTATCGTCGTCGTAGTTGGAGCGCGGCATGTTTAGGGCGCGTGCTATCAGTGCGTGGGGGCCTTCAGTTGTGATGGTAAGGAGGTTGGTGAAGAGCAAAAGGAGGGGTTATGAAGTTGTAAACGTCAGGGCGGTTATCAGTGTACTGGAAGCGCGACAAGGATCAGGCGCAGAAACATTAAAACGTCATGAGTTTTTTGCCTTCTATAGCAAATTTGTTGGGGACTGATAATGGCGCAAAGGCTGTGCCCAACTAGAACTCTTTTACGGAAATTCGGCGCAGCCGGGTCAGCCGTCAGTCAAGTTGCACAAGGTATGTGCTGCGCCCCGGCTGGCTGGCTGGGAATCAGGGAAGAGATAGGCAGAGAGAAGGGCTCAGGGCACATCCAGTGGTGGCGGGACGTTCCGAGGGCCAGTAAGCTAGACAGACCATCGATTCACTATTTTAGTATGCTGTGACTACTGCAATTTCTTTGTTAAAACACCCTTTAACTACAGTAGGATGACAGGAAAAATACTATTATTCCTTATGTGCTACCCTGCACCTATGGAGCCAACTTCCACAGTCTGCTACGTAGTAAGCAAGTATATGTTATGCCTGCATCTTATTCTCGCTGGGGATTTGCCGTAGCGAGACAGGCCTGATGACCTTGGTTATATATAATGTACTTGTGGGTGGGTGTGGGGTGCGGGCGAGTGTGGGTGTGCCCATCTGGGCATCATGACATTCCATGGTGCGAGATCGGGCACCAAGGCTCGGCCAAGAATATATGTGAGGGGGAGTGCAATGGCCCAGCGAATCTACTCGTGATCATAAGCCGAGACCCAGGATGTCGTACCAATCCTCAGCGATATGTCGGGCCGACATAATTGAATTTAACCAGCGGCAAACCGCCAGCCAGAGCAAGGATCGGCGCCGCCATGTCCAGGGTCTTGAAAGAATCCAAAAAAAATAAAAGTCTTGCGGTTGGTGCAGGTGTTGTGAATCTGTGTTTCCCGTCGGCTCGCCGTCCCGAATTGCCGACGGTGAGGCTTTGCCCCCCGCTATCATAGGTACGCACAGGAGATCTGCTGGTGTATTCCCGCGTGTCGCTTTCAACCCGAGCACGGCGGGATTCAGCCCATGGTTTTACTACCTGCTGGCAATACTGAAATGGCTGTGCTGGACTTTCTGCAATCATCGGGAATCGCCTAATTCTCAATATTCCTTCCCCAGGTTGCGTGACCCCCACATACGAGCCCCAGTACGAATGATAACGACCAGCCAGCATCCTCCCCTCCGTGGTTCGCTCTCCGCTTCCGGGGCGCGCCAGGCTTGGGAATCTGACCGGGATCAAGTTCGTGCTCACGAGTCACTAATACCAGGAATTAGGCAAATGGAAAGAAAAAGAAAAAGGTCCTAGCGACTCCTTCCCTTTCCTTCCCCAACTGTCCCCCCCTTCGTTCCGCCCTCTACTCCGATTATATTCCCGAGCCAGCCTAGCCTAATATGCGAAGTACCCCAATTTGAATTCCTTTAAAGGTTGCAGGTGTGGGTTTGCTCTGCTTCTCATCCCGCCCCAGGATTCTCAAGAGCTGGGACCATCCATCTATAAGGAGCGCCTTCCTTCTCCCATTCTTTCTTTCCTGATATTCTACGCCCACGCCCTGGCCAGTGCTAAATCCGTGGCTGCTGTCGATATTCTGGCATCCTGACATCGCTGTCGGGTGGTGTTGGGGCCGTCACTATAAATTCCTGCTGCAAGCTTCCTTCCACCTTTCTTACTTCCATGCAAACGCTCTGCTATTAAAACTCGGCTTCGTCCCACGGCTTCCTCTTTTTCAATTGTCAAAATGGATGTCTCAGGCACGGAGAAACGAACCGTCCCTCTGCATGCAACCCATTCGCCCGTACTAGACGTTGAAAAGGCAGACCCTGGCAAAAACGCAGAAAACATCATTGATGAGAGATCATTAGATGCAGACAATGACGCCGATTCTTCGGGCGGACTGGAGCGTTGGAACGGGTCGCGCAATAATACAGCTCGTTTCCTGGTTGTCAACCTGGCTCTCTTCATCATGGGCATGAACGATGCCTGCCTAGGTGTAAGTGCTGTTATGCCCACGTTCGTTTGCAGCTTTCTGTCTCGTCATAATACTGACATTCGCCCCTAGGCACTCCTTCCATATGTAGGTAACCCCATGTTCAACGCAACCAGCAATTTGCCTAACAGTCCACCCAGATTGAACCATACTACAACGTCAACTATACCCAGGTCTCGACACTCTTCGCCGTACCCTTCGTTGCTTACATTGCTGCCGCCCTCTCCAACAACTGGATTCATTACACCTTTGGCCAGCGCGGCGTAGCCCTCATCGGACCCCTCTGTCGTGTCGCCGGCTATCTCCCCATGGCGTTGCACCCGCCCTTCCCTGTGCTGCCCATCGCCCTCCTCGTCGCTGGCTACGGCAACGGCATCGAGGATAGCGGATACAACGCCTGGGTCGGCAACATGCACCGCGCCAACGAGCTCCTTGGCCTCATCCACGGCGCCTATGGCCTCGGTGCTACCATCAGCCCTCTAATCGCCTCCGCCATGGTCACCAAGGGCGGCCTACAGTGGTACACCTTCTACTACATCATGATCGGCATGGTCTGCACTGAGTTCGTTCTCGGTCTGCTAGCCTTCTGGCAACACGATGGTGCATCCTACCGTAGAAGGCTGGCGTACGATGACGGCAAGGAGCGCGTCACCACGCGTCATGTCCTCAAACAGCCTCTTACCTGGGTCGTGGCTGTATTTTTGCTCGGATATGTCGGCGTCGAAGTCAGTCTCGGAGGCTGGATCCCGACCTTTATGATAAAGGTCCGTCACGCGGAACCTTTCTTGGCTGGCCTGTCGGTAACAATGTTCTGGCTGGGATTGACCCTTGGACGTGTCATTCTGGGCTTCATCACCGGCCGCATTGGCGAGAAGCTCGCGATCACAGTGTACATGATCCTCAGCATCACCTTGCAGTTACTGTACTGGCTTGTACCTAACTTTGCCGCATCGCTCGTCTTCATCATCCTCCTCGGATTCTTCCTCGGTCCCCTCTTCCCAGCCGCTATCGTGACGGCTACAAAACTGCTTCCACCCGAGTACCACGTCAGTGCAATTGGATTCGCAGGCGGCTTCGGTGGCGGCGGCGCGGCTATCATTCCATTTGGGGTTGGGGCCATTGCACAGAGCAAAGGTGTCTCCGTTCTGCAGCCAATTGTCCTGGCCTTTCTCATCTTTGACCTTTTCGGATGGCTCGTTATGCCTGGAGGGTTCAAGAAAGGCGGATTGGAAAGAGCTCGTGAGGAAAAGACACCCGTGGGTGGTGATTTTGTCAAGGCGGGCAAGTGGGTGGTGGCAAAGGCGCGAAGAAACTAGTGTATCAAGGAATATATTTTAGCAATCTTTCAAATTCAATCAAATACCAGCGGTATTTCCACGCATCTTCCACTCAGAAATGATTATGACACTCTACTGGTAGGAACTGGATCTGACCAAGTTTGGTGGTCGGTTTTTTTTAACACCACACCAAAATTTTGGCGGGGCAGAACCACGCGCAAACATCATCTCCACGATCTTCCTCACGCCCAGTCTTTCCTTCCGACCCTCTTTTCTATACTACGTTCACTTGACTCCTTAATACGCTAATAAATATCTATAATCCTCGATTATAACTCGTCGCTCCTAAATCGATCCCGGTCACCCACCTCAGAAAGCACCCAACATCCCCGCACTCGACATCCGAACTCGAGGCCCCCGGCCGCGATGCAGCCGACATCGGGATCCTCAACGACGGGCACGGCAGCCCGGGTCTTGGCCCTCCCCCCCCTCAAGCCCGACCTCTGCGAACGCGCCTGGCAGACGGTTGCACACCCGACGCTCCCCCTCGCCGCCACCGTCCACGGCAAGGGCGTCACCGTCTTCTCGCTCGCCACGCTCGCCGCCCACAGCAGCCTCACTGGCGGGCACACGCGCTCCGTCCGCTCCGCCGCCTGGAAGCCCAACCTCGCCCCTCATAGACTCTGCCTCGTCTCGGGCAGCTTTGACGCCACGGCCGGTGTCTGGCGCTGGGACGGCGACCAGCCCGCAGCCGACGACGGTGAGGACGGAGCGGCCGCGCTCGAGCGGGAAGTCACCTCCTCCAACGTCCGAAACGGTCACGACGACGACGAAGACAACTCCAACGCCGGAGAGGACAGGGAGTGGGAGTTCACGCTCGTCCTCGAGGGCCACGACTCCGAAATAAAGTCCTGCGCCTTCTCCCCGTCCGGCGCGCACCTCGCCACGTGCTCGCGCGACAAGTCCGTCTGGATCTGGGAGGACATTGGCGCCTCCGAAGCCGACGACGAGTGGGAGACCATCGCCGTGCTCAACGAGCATGAGGGTGACGTCAAGGCCGTCGCCTGGTGCCCCGATGTTCCCGGCCGCAACTCCCGTCGGCGATACGGCGTCGACGCACTCGCCAGCGCCAGCTACGACAACACGGTCCGCGTCTGGCGCGAGGACGCCGACGGCGAGTGGGCGTGCGTCGCCGCCCTCGAAGGCCACACCGAGACCGTCTGGGGCGTCCAGTGGGAGCCGCGCCCGCGACCAGGCAACCGCTTCCCGCGGCTGCTGTCGTGCTCGGCCGACGGCACCATCCGCGTCTGGACCCTCAGCGAGGACGACGACGAAGGCAACGCCGGCGAGCACGATGGCGGCAGCCGCAGCGCGCTCGGCGGCATCCCCAACACCATGCGCAGGTCGCTGCGCGAGGAGTGGACGTGCACCGCGATCCTGCCCGCCGCCCACCACCGCGACGTCTACGCCGCCGCATGGAGCGCGCAGACCGGCGTCGTCGCCAGCACCGGCAGCGACGGCAAGATCGTGCTGTACAGGGAAGACCCCGAGGAGGAGCCGGCGCCCCCCGCCTCCTCCGCAGCGACCCCTGCCGATCCCGATCAGCCCATGGCCGATGCACCGCCGGAAGGAGAAGAGCCGCTGGCTGTGCAGCAGCCCTCGACAGCGACGCCATCGGGCTCCGCGCGGTGGAGGGTCATTGGCACACAAGAGCGCGCTCACGGGCCGTACGAAGTCAACCACATCACCTGGTGCAAACGGTACGACAGCGGCGCCAGCGCGAGGGGCGAGGAGGAAATGCTCATCACAACAGGCGATAACGGTGTTGTGCAGCCGTGGCAAGTCATTTTGGATAAAGAGCCCAAGGAATCAACGGCATAGACCAGCAGCATAGGGAGGTGTTATATACTTTGTTCAAAACATATACCAGTGTATAGTTAGGGATCTAGTAGCAGTATACATGCACATTTAGCTCTATCCTCGATGCGCATGCAGAAGTCTTTAGACATAAAAAAGCAATATTATGAGGAGCCATTTAATCGGCTCACACTCGTACCATGAACCGGGTACAATGACAAGTAATTTCGTTTTCCTCAAGGGAGGGGGTATGATACAGTGTAGTACACAAAGGAGATGACTCCCTCCCCTGAAAGTTCAACAGTGGAAGCTCCCTTTTTCCTTTACTCCGACTTCTTTCCATTCTATATTCCCTGACTGTACTCCCAGCATTCCATCACCCCACTTCGTGCAACTCTTGCAATGCCAACCGGTATTCCCTTACTCGCCCTTCAGTTTATCCTGCTTGACAGTAAAGGCTCTCTCGAGCAACTCCTTCTCTTCCTTGCTATGGACATGCTTGAGACCAGTAGCAACAGACGCGCTAGGGTTACGCCCAGCGTACATGACGTGCTTGCGGTCGTGGTACTTGGTCTGATTGAGCAGAGTCTCAATACGAGGCTGGGTGAAGCTCCAGGCACCAGCATTCAGCGGCTCCTCCTGAGCCCAAACGATGGTCTTGGCGTTGGGGTACATGTCGAGGTTCTCCTTCAGCTGCTGCCAGGGGAAAGGGTTGAGTTGCTCAATGCGGGTGAAGGCAACGTTGTCAATCTTATTGTCAGCACGATACTTGTGCAGAGCGGCCCAGACCTGGCCAGTGCAGAGAATTACGCGGTCAATCTCCTCAGGAGACTTGATAGTGCCAGTCTGGTGCTCAGGGTCGGGGATGATCCATTGGAAACCGGCATCCTCGGCAGTGAATTCCTCAAGGCTAGAGCGGGCCAGAGGGTGGCGGAGGAGAGACTTGGAGAAGAAGATGATCAAGGCTATCAATCGTTAGCATAACTCAGTAAATTACGTCCTTTTGACTTACGCTTGCGGAACTGGCGCTCCATCTGGCGACGCAGGACGTGGAACAAGTTGGCAGGGGTGGTCATGTAAGCAATCTGCATGTTGCAGTCCTGGTGCTGACGAGCAAGCTTGTCCTCGTTAGGGAAAACACGGGGATCCTCGTTGGACAGCTGGAGGTATCGCTCAATACGAGCAGACGAGTGCTCGGGTCCCTGTCCGTCGTAACCGTGGGGCAGAGACATGACAAGACCGCTACGTTGCATCCACTTGACTTCGCCAGAGGCGATGAACTGGTCAATGATACATTGGGCGTTGTTGGCAAAGTCACCAAACTGGGCCTCCCACATTACAAGGGCGTTCGGAGACGATAGCGAGTAGCCGTACTCGAAACCGAGGGCACCAAACTCACTCAGGGATGAGTTTGAGATGACAAACTTGCCCTGGTCTTTGCTGATATGCTGCAGAGGCGTGTAAGTAGCCTCGTTTTCTTGGTCGTGGAACACGGCGTGACGTTGAGAAAATGTACCACGCTCGACATCCTGGCCAGAGACGCGGACGTGGTAACCGTCAGTAACGAGAGAGCCGAAGGCCAGAGCCTCAGCTGTGGGGAAGTCAATGTTCTTGCCCTCGACAACAGACTTGGTACGGTTGTTAAGAATACGCTTCAGGTTGCGATGGGCAGTGAAGCCCTCAGGAGTTGAGCCGATAACTTCGCCAATGTGCTCAAGAGTCTTCCGGTCAACGTTTGTGGGGTTGTGTGGAAGAATCTCGGTGGCCAGCTCCTTGGGAGACTTGAAACCGTTCCAAGCAGAAGTAGTCCATTCCTTGGACGTCGGGGTGTAGTCCTTGGACTTGGCAAAGCTTTCCTCGAGCATGCCCCAAACCCACTGTTTGTGCTCATCGATATCCTCCTTCGTGAAGGTGCCCTCCTTCAACAGCTTGTCGACGTAGACATCGATCTGCGGAACCTGCGAGTTGATGCGCTTATACATGAGAGGTTGGGTGAACGAAGGCTGGTCAGTCTCGTTGTGGCCGTGCTTGCGGTAGCAGATTAGATCGATGACGACATCGTGCTGGAACTCAGCGCGCCAGTCAGCAGCAAGCTGGCAGACAAAGTTGACGGCCTCGACATCGTCAGCATTAACATGGAAGACGGGAGCATCGATGGCCTTGGCAATATCGGTGCAGTAGGCAGTGGACCGAGCGAAACGGGGGTCAGTGGTGAAACCAATCTGGTTGTTTACAACCAGGTGAACGGTACCACCAGTGGAGAAGGCAGGCAGAGAGTGAAATCCCAGACACTCGTACACGATACCTTGGGCAGCGAAGGCAGCATCACCGTGCAGGAGAACGCTCATGGCAGTGCGATGAGCCTTCTCGTCGTTGTTGTAGTGCTGGATAGCACGAGTCTTACCGAGGACAACAGGGTCCTCGGCCTCCAAGTGCGAGGGGTTGGCAACAAGAGAAAGCTGGACGCGCTTGCCGGAAGGAGTAGGCCGCTCAAAGTTCATACCGAGATGGTATTTGACATCACCAGAGCCCTCCTCAGCGGTATCAGTACCAGCGAACTCGCTGAAGATGGACTCGTTGGGCTTGCGGACGACGTTGGAGAGAACGTTGAGGCGACCTCTGTGGGGCATACCAATGACAATGTCCTTGACGCCGTAATCGACACTGCGGTCAATGAGGGCTTTCATACCGGGAACAAGGGTCTCGCAGCCTTCGAGACCGAAGCGCTTGTCGTTAGGGTATTTTGTCATGGAGAAGGATTCGAAGCTGGAGCTCCAGATAAGTCGGTCGAGGATACGGCGCTTCTCGTCAATGGAGAACTTGAAAGGCTGAGGCACCTCGAGGCGCTCGCGAAGCCAGTCGCACTTTTCGCGGTCGGGGATGTGGATGAACTCGACACCATAGGAGCCGGAGTAAATCTTTTCGCAGGCAGCAACAATCTCGCGAAGAGTCATCTTCTCGCGACCCTCGCGCTTGAAACGGGGCAGGATGCCAGGGCCCAGAGTGTATTCAGTATCGAGGTCCTTCTCGGTGAAGCCGTAGAAATCGAGAGTCAACTCCTTAGGTTTGATGTTACCGAAACCTTCGGCCGTGTTTCTGATGCCAAGAGGGTCGATGTTGGCCTTGTGGTGGCCACGAGCCTGGTAGGCCCGAACAAGGAGCTGAACCTTCAAGTGATTGGTGACATCAGAACCATCCTCCATGGCGAGGCCGCCACCGAGACGCGGGACGCCACCAGTCATGTTGGGCACAAGATTGGGGGGAGGCTGGAAGGCCTGCGAGATAGGCATGTCGCCGCTCTCCATGTTCTTGAAGTAGATCTGCCAAGAGACGTGGACGTTCTTGGGGTCCTTTTTCCACTCCATGTACATTTCATCAATGTAATTGGCAGTGCTTCCGGTGAGGAAGTTATCGTTGGGGTCGGGGGCGGCATGGGAGGCATCGGTCGTAGCATACGTGCGACGAGGCGTCATAGCCAGCGAGCGCCGAGCGGCAACCTTCCATGATGAAGGACGGGCGAAAGCAGCGGGAGAGACTCGGGCGCCGCGGAGCAGCTGAGAGCTGGCTCTGCAGAGCGAATTTCTCAACATGGCGGCGATGCAGGAGACTTTTTTTTCTGGGGGTCGAATAGTAAGCAGGGGAGAAAGGAGTATCAAAAACAAACGACGAGAGGCATCCCAATCTCGCGACCGTAGGATCAGCAAAAAGATTGGCGGAGTAGTCCTTGAAGACGGGAGAACTAGGAAGCACAGGGAGGAGGAATGAAGCAAGAAAGAGCCTCTAACAACGACGGCCAACCCGGGATGCGAGGTTTCATAGGTGCGGGTGGATTTGGGGCTCCACGAAAAGCATGACGGCGCACGGGTGAGTTTACCTTGCCCATTTAGTGCATTCGGGGCATTTGGTGTGGTTGGCTGGGTGCTGTTTTTTTAGTGCCCCTTGACTGCCGCAATTGCCCCTGTCGGACTTCTCAGTAGCCGACTTCCCCCAACCCAGTCGCCGACTCTACCAGCTGTGTGCTATATAGACAGTTTTCTTTATATTCTTTATATTCTTTTATTTATATTCGCTTTAATTTCTTTGATTTCTTTGATTTCTTTCATTTTTTATACTTTCTTTCATTTTTTAGCTGTGTTAGGGCAGAACCACCGCAGTATTGCACGACCACGTAATAAAGAGGGCTGCTCCTAATACGTAACTAAAGTACAGGGTAGGACCTCTACCCGCACCCCTGACTGCTCAACCACAGCATATTTCAACATCCCAGGTTAGGTGTGTGTGCGGCTTCATAAAATCAATGTTGAGTTAGGCTCGATTAAAAGAGCGCGCATCTTTTTATGCGAATTATTCTAGAAGAGGGAGTAAATGAATTGGCGGGTGTGCAGTCACGCATTGCCACAGCCACATCAATGCAGACCGCAGGGCGAAGCGCAAGATATTAACTATTGCACCAGCAAATGAAACGCGCTCACTCAACCGCCGCCTCTCCGCGGTTCTTCTAACATAAGATAACTCTAAATGCCTTTAACCCCTTTTACTTAGAGCTATTACACAGTTAGGTCAATAAACTTTCCAATCCTTAATATTTTAGTACATTATGTCTATAGTGCACTAGTAGTTAGGCTGGTCTCTAATATTCAATAACTTGTAATACTAGGAAGTATACTGCAATATTATTTAAATATAGTTAGAATATAATTAGGTAGTTAATATTATTTAATGAGCTAGTAGGTCTACATATATACTTATATCGTTACAGTGGTAAAATAATGCTTTTCGATACCACTATGAGTTTGTTTTGTGCCTGCGCGCGGGGATCGTCCATTTGTAGGTAGCTTAGCTAATGTGCGAGCATCCACATTAGCAGCCGCGAGTCCAACCATCAACACCCTCACAACTACCCAACATCCTCCCTCTCCAGCTTGAGCGACGCGCCGCCTCCATCATACTTCGCTATGGCTGACGCGCCGAACCAAAACGACGAGCTTTACCCCATCGCCGTCCTCATCGACGAGCTTAAGGTACGGCTGATACCCGCTCCTAATTTTAACCCCGCCCCCGTCCTCGCGACCCCTCTGTTGACTCCAAGCCCAGCATGATGACGTTCTCCTCCGCCTCAATGCCATCCACCGTCTATCTACCATCGCCCTAGCTCTTGGTCCCGAGCGCACTCGCGACGAGTTAATTCCTTTTCTCGACGGTTAGATCACCCGCAACCGCGCCATCTTCGCGGCTCCCTAATTACACCGGCTCAAACTCTAACATTTGCGTCTCAGAATCGGTCGAGGATGAGGATGAAGTGCTGGTCGCTCTAAGTGAGGAGCTCGGTATCTTCACCGAGTATGTTGGTGGCCCTCAGTGGGCTCACGTCATTCTCTCCCCTTTGGAGAACCTCGCCGCCATCGAAGAACCCGTCGTCCGCGACAAGGTAAGACTGCCGATAATTAGCATCGGCAGCACGCCGTTTAACTAGCATACTGATCCAGTAACAGGCCGTCGAATCCCTTAACAAGCTCTGCGAAGGTCTCAGCCCCCAGCAAGTCGAAGAATACTTTATTCCCCTCACCATCCGTCTCGCTAAGGCCGACTGGTTCACATCCAAAGTCTCCGGCTGCGGTCTCTTTACAGCCCCCTACAAAAAGGTTTCACCTCCGGTTCAGGAGCAGCTTCGCAACCAATTTGGCCTGCTGGTGCATGATGAAACTCCTATGGTCCGTCGTCAGGCCGCAACCAACATGGCAAAGTTTGTCAGGGAGATGCCCGCCTCCATCGTCGTCGATGATATGATACCCCTCTTCCAGCATCTCGTCCAGGATGATCAAGACAGTGTCAGACTGCTTACGGTCGAAATTCTCATTGCTATTGCTGAAGTTGTTCCCGCGAACAAACAATCAAGCCATGGCGTCCTGCTCACATCGCTACGCAATCTGATAGAGGACAAGAGCTGGCGCGTGAGATATATGATTGCGGACAGGTTTGAAAAGGTCAAATTTTTGTGAATTTCTAGAAACCCCAGAGAACATACTAACGCGCACCATAGATCGCCAAGGCAGTCGACGAAGAGGTTGTTTCGCGCGATTTGGTTCCAGCTTTCGTCAAGCTGTTGAAGGATAACGAGGCCGAGGTCCGCACTGCGATCGCTGGGCAAATTCCTGGATTCTGTGGTCTTGTTGACCACGACGTCCTTCTCAAAGATATTATGCCAAGCGTTGAGGATCTCGTTACCGACAGCTCACAGCATGTGCGTGCTGCTCTTGGAACTCAAATCAGCGGCCTGGCGCCGATCCTGGGCAAGCAAGAGTAAGTCATTTGACTTGGTATACAGTTCATTGTTGACATTTGGTAGAACCATCGATCACTTGCTGCCCATGTTTCTTCTCATGCTGAAGGATGAATTTCCTGAGGTCAGACTCCACATTATCTCCAAGTTGGAGCAAGTCAATCAAGGTATGTATCAAACTACACGGATGGGTCAGACAGCACTAATTGCTCTTAGTTATTGGCATCGACCTGCTTTCGCAGTCTCTGCTCCCTGCTATTGTGCAGCTTGCCGAGGATAAGCAATGGAGAGTCCGCTTGGCCATCATCGAATACATCCCTCTTCTCGCCGACCAATTGGGCGTCAACTTCTTCAACGAGAAACTCAGCAGTCTCTGTATGGACTGGCTCGGTGATACGGTCTTTTCTATCCGCGAAGCCGCAACACATAACCTGAAGAAACTCACCGAAGTTTTTGGTGTCGAGTGGGCCAATGAGGCCATCATTCCCAAAGTTGTGGAGATGGGCCAACACAGCAACTACCTGTACAGAATGACGACATGCTTTGCCATTTCGGTAAGTGCTTTGATTCCAGTTCCAGCTCAATACTGACATGCGATAGACTCTTGCTAGCGTTGTGAGCATCGATGTCATTGACAAGTCTATCCTGCCTATTCTCGATAACATGGTGGCGGATGACATTCCCAACATCCGCTTCAACGTCGCCAAGACGTACTCTGTTATTATCGGGGTGCTGCGCCGCCTACCGGAAACGGGCACTATCTATTCTCTGGAGAAGGAGGGCGGTAACGCGGAGCCATCCCCACGGGGCCAGGCACTCATTCAGGAGCGAGTGCTGCCTAACCTGGCCAAGCTGCAAAAGGACGACGACGTGGATGTGCGGTACTTTGCGACGACGGCAGCCAACGAGGCGACAACTTCGGGTGGCGAGCCCATGAATACATCACCTTAAAGAGTTAATGAGCAAAAAACCATTTTGATTTTTCAACCCAAAATTTGAGTACCGAGAGCAACGATAGCCAAGCTACTAGGTGCTAGTTAAACTGGCGAGGTGCATAGAATAAATGATGTTATAGTTATTCCATTTGCTGCTATTGAAGGTATGCTATATGTTCTATTCTTGTATGTGCACGAGCAGCTTGCTATCTGGAGGATGTTGCTTGAGACAAGATTTTCCGAAAGCATAGAGTGCTTATAGTTTGGCCTGAGACGCCGCCAAAGCTAAATGACCGGTACTTGACCCGACCGGCCTCCTCGAACAGGGCACCGTCCACGCCCTCACCGCCGACGAACCAGCCGCGCAGCTCGTCCTCGGTCCAGTTGCAGCTGGTGATCAGGAAGAGCCCGCCGACCGGTAGCAGCGGCAGGACGCGGGCCCGGTAGCCCTCGCAGGCGCGGCGGCCACGTCCGTCGGTGGCATCGCTGAGGGATATCGCATCGAACGTGCCCTTGTCGAGCACGACGTCGAACGTGGCCATCGGCGCCGGGAGGAGGGAGGACAGGGGCGGGCCACTGAGGAGGTCCCACTCGAGGAAGCGGATGGGCGGGGAGGCGGACGCGGGTTCTTGGGTGGAGGACGCACCGGCGATCTGGGAGGCGAGGCGGATGGAGTGCGCGCTGTAGTCGACGCCGACGAGGGGTCCGCGCCAGCCGCGCGAGCGCAGGGCGAAGAGGATGGAGCCGTTGCCGCAGCCGAGGTCTACCATGGAGGCGCCTTCCTTGGACAGGGTGGTGGATGGGGTTGTAGTCTTTGGGGTCGAGGAGGAGGAGGAGGATGCTTCGGAGTCGGAGTCGGGGACGTCGCCGGCGAGGAGGTCGAGGAAGGCGAGCATCTTGCTCTCGGCGTCGGAGTCGTCGAACCAGACGGTGCCAATGTCGTCGGGGTTTGCGGCGTGGTTGGCGATTTCTGTCGTGTAGAGATTGTCCCAGCTATTAAAGAATCGGTCAGCCGTCCAAGTCTTGAGAGGTAGGAAGGAGATCAGGGGAGAGTTCATGGTGATGCTTGCGCCAGCAGTCGTACGTACTACTCGCGGGTACCAAGCTCGGATGGATCGAGGTGCTTGGGCTTCTCTGCCATTGTGTATATATACTCGAACTTGAAATATAGCCAATATAGATTGATACGGCTGAAAAGAGAAAAGAATGTCAAAATAGGCAAAGTATGCTGTTCTGTCTTTTGCATCTACAGCTGTCGTCGATTTTGCCGGTCATTGTTGGTGGGGGATCGCACTTTTTCCCGGGTCTGAGGGGTTCCGGTTACTGTTACGGCAGGCGGTGAGGCCTCTCGAAGGGTCCCCCGCCATATCATCACAACTTCCTTCAACATTTGACGTTTACACATATCCAGGGTAACTTTATTTCATTTCCATTGATTGGTCTTCTATTCGTTTAAGTTATGGTCCAGACCAGATTCTGCATGATCGTCTAAGAGAGACGCTTCAGGTAAAAGTAGTAGGTGCCAAACGAGTTCATCTTCTTCGAGTCCATGGCGCCGGCGACCAGGTCCTCGTTGACGTAGCGAAAGTAGTCAATGATGGGAAAGTCATCGTAGAGCATCGCCACGGTGTTGTCCTCGCCAAACTTCATCTCCCTGAGCTGCAAATCCCAATCGTCATGTCAGCCTCTCTCTCCCCCTTCTCTCTCATGACCGTCATGGATTCACTTACACGGGCGTGGCCCCAGTCCGCGTTCCAGCGACGCTTGCCTTCAGTGTCGTACACGACGATGGGGTCGACGTCCTCGGCGCTGCGGAACGTCTTTCCGGCCCAGTTGAGCTCAACCATCTTCTGGCGCGTCGGGTGGCCGGTCGGCAGGTCGGCGCCCTGCCACTCGCCAGCGCCGCGTGTCATGAAGGACGCGGTAACAGGGGCCAGCGCGGCGAAGGCGGCGGCGGCGGCCTCGGGTGTGACGGCGTCTTGCTTGGTAAGTGCGATCCAGGCGTCGGCGGCGCTGATGGGACGATGGCTATGTTAGTTTTCACGACTGGGGTTTTTGGAGCATGGCGTGACGCACGGAGACATCTTGTAGGAAGTTGATTTGGACTTCTTTTACAGGATAGTTGGTGCTGGCAGATGTGTCTCTGGCTTCCAACTGGCAGCACCAGCCGTTTATATACTCGTTTATCCTAGTTTGTGCTACCACACTAACTCAGGGAACATTGAATTACATCATCGTCAACCCTAGCTTAGAGGAGCGTCTCTACACTACCGGAAGGAACCCAGGGCCTTTGCAATTCTCTAGCGGCGGTAAATATGCCCTAATCCTTGCCTTTACCCATGGTAATGGGGAAAGCTGAGGGAATCTTGTCTAGGCGAGCTCTGTTCTCACTAGCGACGTGGTATTCGGCCATCACCGACACAGCGTTCATTCGCGGAATTTCTGGCATCTTTGGTGCTGACCAAGACTCCACCGAGACTTTTGGTATCTGTATTATCGAAAAATGTACATCTGCCTTGTGCCGAAATCGATCTAGAGCGATTTACTGAATGGACAGCTTCGCAGATTGGCGGTAGAAGGAGCTTTCCGATGGTCTAATACTCCTGCGGAACTCGCCAACAATCGGGTACACAATGCCGAGCGGTGCCTGGTTGCATAGCACGACGATCTTTGAATTGACTATCCTCACCTTGCAGGGGGCTCGCAAGTGTAATGATAGCTCCAACAGTGTGAGACTGAGGGGCGCTTGTAGGTGGTTGGAACTGAATAATGAATGAATGTGGCTCTTTGAGGTAGTTGTGGTAAAATAGTAATAAACGAGGACCAATCGGTATTACAAAAGGGGGGATTCAGGTAGATAATCGTCTCTGTCATTAAATATGCACAGCCAGCCGTTCCAATACGGTCGACAATCGAATATTCTAGAGCAATATCAGGAGGGAGCGCCGTAGGTGTAGCCGTGTCATGAAGTCCATGCCATTTTTTTTTTAACAGAACAGAGTCCGTGTACAGAAAACCAAGAGGAAAATAGACCGGTAAAGTAGTATATCCCAACACCAAGCCCCGTGAGCAACAGGAACAAAAGGAAGTATGTAAAAACCCAAATTCTCAATCAACCCATATAAAATCAAGTTTCGCCAGTTATGATTTTAAAATGCACAAGGTAACAGTGAAAATAAAGTAAAACACAAGCGTCGGAAAAGCCTCTCCATTTTAGTAGAAGCTCTCGACCATGGTGTCCTTCATGGTGGTGTTGATGTTGGTAGGCCCATTGCCGTCCCCGAGGCGGAAGACGCTCTCTATAACCGAGAGCTCGGTAGCTGTCGTATCGAGGCCTGTGACAGCGAGCCAGTCATTGACGACCATGCCCGCACCAACGACGTTGCTTCCACGGTTGACGGAGCCGGCCACGAGCGGCACTTGCAGCAGGCTAGACAGCTCATCCTGGTCCTGGATGCTCGTCTTGGGGTGCACTAGGCCACCGCGGTTGGACAGGCTCATGTAGGAGCCGACAAGCACGTTGTCAGCGACGGTCTGGCGGAAAACCTCGACGCCGAGGACGTCGGCGATGACCTCCTCGGTCTCACGCTCAATGTCCGGGTGGACGAGCGCGATGTGGTCGTTGGCGGCAACGACGTTGCCGAGCGCTGAGAGGCGCTCCTCAACCCGGCGCACGCGCACGCCGTCGGGCAGCGAGTTGCGCAGGTGCTGCAGCTCCTGATCGGATGTGGTAGAGGGCACGAGCAGGCCGTTGCGATTGCCGGCTGTGAGGCGCCCGATGATGCGCGTGCCAGCGATGGTGGTGCGCACGATGGGGATGACGTCTTGGAGCTCGGCCTCGAAGACGCTGTAGAAGTTTTCGCTCGCGCCCTGGGCGACAAGGGCGTACGAGTTGGTAAGCGTCGCGAAGACGCCAACCCTGGACAAACAAAGCTGTTAGCTAGCAAGTTCGGCAAGGGAAAGCTGGATGGTGTGCCCAAGCACTGCTCCGTTTGGCGCGTGTGGTCCCAGACGGCACAAAATCTCCCAAGAGACATGATGTCTCGGCACTCGCGCAGAGAACGATTTGCAAGTTTGGTGCTGCAAGTCGGGCGCGAGGCGGGGTCTTGAGGTGGCGGGGATCCAGCAACAACGACTTGACAGAGGAGCAAGGGCATGCAGAGCAGACCAGAAATGAGGGGGACGTACTCGTTGGAGTTCTCAAATTGAGCGCGGACAGCCATGGTTTCGTATTTGTGTGATACCGCTTTGTATTGAGGAGAGTTTCTGTTTTGTTGAGTTCGAAGCTTCGGTGTTGGAGAGACGAAGAGCACCCCGCAGATGGTAGATTTTTTTTTTCTAGCAAACGGTGCTGTGTGGTGATGGTTTTTGCTTGGTCAGGTTTTGTAGTGGGGGTGCAGACGGGCAGCCTTTTTATTCATGGAAAGGCAAGGGCCTCTCCCGCTTCCTGGCTTCCCAATCTGGATAAGGATCCCTAGATTTCGAATTTTCTTCTACTTTTCCCCCTTGTTCAGCTTGATCGCGGGTCAAAGCCATTCCGGGGCTTCATTCCGAGTCATCAATGATGGCGACACAGTAAACCTCCCTCCCACTCTCATGCCCTGTAAATTTGCGGCCGTCTGTCCCGTTGCCCACTCTGACTCCTGGTTGTGACTCAAAAGTCAATCCAAGACCCGTAACAGCCACAGACCCACGCTACCGCCTGGAGCGATGACTCTTACGACGTTGCCAGCTTTACCAATCCAGTAAAATCATTATTCGTCATCCTTGGCTTGGCCAGAACGAGCCTCAGTCAGCTCACTATGCATTAACCTCGGCGACATGTAGATCTACATAGTTCCCCCATCATATCTAGGTACGAAGACGCGCTGCCGCGCTGCCGCACAAGATGAATTCCTATGGAAAATTATGTGCATTCAATCCTACTAGGCCAAATCGCCCTCTCTATACACATTCGTCTCTTTTTTTGAGCTGACCATCACGTTTTACTAACAAATTCTCTCACTCACACTTCCTGGTATCAACATCTTCCATCTTAGAGTCCTCACGATAGAAAAGGAAATAAATCAAGTGCAGTATAAGAAACTTCTCCCTCCAAATATGTTCTTGATCAATACCATGAATATGCTCCCGCTAGATGCTTGAAAGGGTCCTTAAATGGTCCATACCGGTGCCTTGGTCAGCACTTGGCGGCCCTTTACTTCCACGGCCACAAATCCGGCAAAGCGAACTCTCTTGGGTTCCTGGATGACACCTGAGCGTATGTGAATTTCCATTTCGTTAGCCACAGTTAGCGTCGTAGTCTTACCTGTCTTGGGCTTCAGCGCCTTGCCGCTCTTGTCTTGCGACTCGTCCGACTCAACGGCCATCTCAGTCTCCTCCAGAGGCGGCAGCGCCGCCGTTTCCACCTCCATCAGCTTGGGCTGCAGAATATCGCCTGGCATCGGGTACCAGACAGAAACGTCACGACTCTCCAGTGGTAGATTTGCCACCACACTAATAGCCAGCTCCACAATCATCGACGTACTGCCCTCGATGCCAGGAGGGGGAGGGTTCGTCAAATGCGCTTGAAGGTACGCCGCCAGGTTCGTCGTGGCTTTCTGGATGAGCGCAGCCCTGTTTTCTGATGCTTGTGTGCTAAAAACCTTCTGGAGTCCATCCAAGGTGGCCATACGCCAGTTGACAATCTTAGTTGTCTGCGCCTCAAACTCCTCCGGTCGGAGCATAACGTGAGTATTGCCGCGGATACCCATCTCAATATCCTTCAGCTGAGAGCTCAGATGCGGATCAAGATCCGGATGAAAACACTTGTCGAACAGCTCAGTCACAATCCAGCGCGAGATGACAGCTCGCCCAACTGCAGTCATTTCCTGCTTGCCTGTCTTAAGCGCATCAGGACTGACAAAGTTTACTAACCAAGAAGGTACATTGCTCCAATCTTTGCGTATGTTAAACGACAGGTTATTGATGGCTCCGTTAAGACGGTTGAATCGTGTAGCATATTCGTTGTCATCCAGGGCAGTCCTTGACTGTGACATGCGCTGGTTGGCAACTGCATTTTGCAGCTGCTCGACTTGCCCATGAAGTTGTTCAATCTGAGATCTGCCATCGAAATAAAGGCGCTTGACATTTTTATATTTCGAAACTATGGTTGTTAGCATAGGCCCAACAATTTCTGCCAAAGATGACCGCCTAGCACTTACGCAGTTGCTTAAGGTCCTGTGGATTATCTACTTCCTTTTCAGAGGTTGGCTGCGGTGTCTCCCGACCCGTTTCAGTCGACTCAAAATGACGGCTGTCGGCGCGATAGGCGGATTGTCCGCCAGCAGTTGATCCCTGGGGTGGCAGAGGGCTGGCAGCGGTTAGGCCAGCATTACTATGACGGTAGCCAGGAGCCTGGCCGGCAGTGGGGTGTTCGGTCTCGTTGCTTCGTCGGGAGGAGCCTTGGGGAGGCATGCCGGGCTGCTGCTGCTGCGACGGCAGTGATTGCTGGTTCAGGTGTTGTGTAGATCCAAGCTGTAGGGCCTGAGAACCCTGGTTCCGCATATCCTGTTCGTAGGCCGAAGATTCACGCGAGAGCTGAGATGCAGTCTCTGGGTTTTGGGAACCTGGATGGCTGGTGGGCAGTCGGCCGTCTGTCGTCTGTTGAAAGAGAATTTGCTGGTGCAGCTGGTGTTGCTGCGATGGCTGCGGCGAAGTGTCAAGCACACCTTGGTTGTTGTCGTACTGCAGCTGCTGGTCCTGGGAAATAATGCTCTGTTCAAGACCTTGCTGCAGAATCTGCTGCTGTTGGTGAGGGTGCAAGTGCGGGGGCGGCTGGTAGACGAGTTCGTCGTATGAGGAGTTATCGAGATCTTCGCCGGTAACAGGAAGAACGGTATTGAAGGACGGTGGGATGCGAGAGTCCTGAAGCGGGCATGTCAGCGGGCGGTGCGTGTAGAAATAAGGAGGGCTACAATATGACTTGGCTGATAAAGGAGATCACAAAGAGGCTCGCAGCGTGATAGCTCTGTTGGTTGATGCCGAAAGAGCAGTTTCAAGCAGCGTGCTGACAAGATGGCGTTGAAAGGGATCACGAGGCAAAAATGTTGGCTGGAGAGTGCGCTGGTGTTTCAGGGTAGATGCTTACCCTCTTGTTTGACGAGCGGCGGCCCAACAAGCCACCGTTTGGGCTGTAGGGCTGGCTGGCGGGATGGGCAACAGGCGCTGGAGCGTTGTTCTGGCTGTTGCTGCTGCTGGCAGTGTCGGAGGTGCCACGGACAGATCCAAAGATGCCTTTGATAATGTGCAGCTTTCGGTTCGTGCGGTGCTTCTCTGGTGCGGGCTGCGGCGGCGGTTGTTGTTGTTGTTGTAGCTGTTGGAAGCTTGTGGGGCTGGGCAGATCGTCAACGGAGGTGGAGGCGACGCTGTAAACCTGCTGCTGGTGCGGAGGCAGCTGGTTTTGAAGGAGGAGGGAGTTCTGAGATGGGTAGCGGAGGCTCTGGGATCGGTGGACGGTCGGGTCGACAAAATCGGGATGTTGATGCTGTTGTTGGCGAGCATCAAAGACGAAATCACCACCAGGGTGCTGCAGAGGCGAGGGGTTATTAGTGGCCGAGCTGGTGGAGGAGGCGCTGTAAAGGTGAGGCGGGGGAGCCGGCGACTGCGACTGTAGCTGCTGCGGCTGCTGCTTTTGAAGCTTGTTGGGGACGGACGTCTGCAGAATCGGTAATCCCTGTTGCTTCTGCTGGTGTTGCTGTAACTGCTGCTGCTGCTGGCGACCGTCAATGGCGTCGCGAGGGCTGCCCGCTGTTGACGACAAGGCAGATTGCGTGTCCAAACCCGCGTCAGCCAGGGCACCACCACCACTACCTCCGCCTACAGACGCATCGCTGGCACCGCTGCCTTGGGCCGCGGAGGCAGCAGGAGGTTGCTCATGGAGGCCGTGCTGCGACCGATTGCTGTGCTTGCCTAGACGCCCAAACGTTGGCATATCGGGGTGTGTAATCTGTACTCTCCTTTGGTATGTCGAGGGAAGGGTGGTCCGAGTTTGCGACGAGGGGGGGGGGTGGCCTGCGGACGGTTAGGTGCAAAATCGGAACTGGGGAAAAATCGTCTAAAAAAAGAATGATCGAGGATCTTTGAGAAGGATGAGAAGAGAGTAGCAAGAAAGCCCAGCAACGGATGCAAAGTAATGGAGAGAGAGGCGCAGCTCTAGATCGTTTGGTGGGATGGTCAACGGATTGAGGCTGGCCAGACAAGTACCAAGTTAGTAGCTAGGTGTATGTAGCTACGGGTACTGGTGGCAACCTAACCAGATGGTGGTGGTGAGGGGAACTTAATAATTACCCCAGTTGAATAGCAATTTGATCCGCTCCTTTTTTTTCAGTATTTTTATTGCGGCCTTATCGGGGTAAATGCTTTTTAACTTGGGGCCGAGTTGGGGGATCGTGGCAAGACTTGCAGCAGTCAGCGACCATATCCTGCCTGGCCTGGACAAGATGGAAAAAGGTGGCAACTTCGTCCAGTTGAACTATCTACTAGGTAGGTACATATAGGTAGGCCATTCATCAGTCATGACGTGTCAGCAGCTACCAACGTGCTGGGGCTCTGCTGTGAGTTGCGGTTGTCTTTCAAAGTTTTAAGAGTGCCTTCCTCATATCTCATAGGTAGCCCTAGCTAATAAACGGAGCCTTGTTCTTACCGTCTAATCTAATAATCACCACCGCAGTGGTGTCACCACAATTCTTTTTTTATCCCATTGCTTGTCATGCTACCTTAGCAATGCGCATGGGCACACAGCCAGTTTGCTTTTTAGGCCCAGGCACTGACTACCGTGGAAAAACCTTGCTGCTTGCCAGCCATAATAAAATAAACCCCCTGGTCAACTGTAGAGAGGTTCGGGATCCTTCTTGCGGATAGCTCCGTGGCTGTGCTCAGTTCCGCAGCCTCAAATTGCTGGAGATTGTCGCTGTAGGTAGTTCGTAACTCCTTGCACTCTTCTCCGCCTCGTATCCATCAGTGTGCACCAAGCCTTGCATGCCGCAGGTGGACAGATCTACGGTTTTGCCACAAGGATTATCATCAGAGTTGGAACCCTCTGGGAATGAAGATTCATAGCAACCAAATTGCATTGGGCCCCATCAGATTGAACGTCTCATCCTTGTATTGCTGCTGCTGGAAGGAGAATGGAAAGCGTCCAATTTGCCAGTACAAGCTTAATGTCGCACAGCAAACAATATCGATTGAAGCCTCACCTGAAGGCCCTGTTTCTATCTTTGGATGCATGCTGCTTGCTTGAGGCTGTGTTCCAAGCTAGGGGCGTGAGCATGTCACCTCCAAACAATGTTTACGGTAAGTTCCTAACAGGATAGCTACGGCTCTTTGTGCATACACCAGCTTGGCTGCGTCTATTAATAAAAGGAGTCTCATATTGATAGCCGTTACTACCTCATGGCAATGCTTGCCCCTCGCCATTGCATATCGGGGTCGATCAATCATGCTACAGCGAGATACATGATAAATTGTGCATTATGACGCAGCCGTTCCTTAAAAAAATTCTTAAAATAGCGACTCTGCATAACAGTATAATATCTCAACCCCGTCTGCCAGGCAGTACTCAAGTCATGACGCTTTTCAACTAACGCAGCATAAATTTTCAACGCGGCTATGTTGTGCTTCTGGTGAAGAATTAGCATCTCAATCCCGAATGTTCCTACTGGCGAGTATCTTCTGCAACGTGGTCTTTGTTGAACCGCCATATCGCAGTTGGCCTTAGATCATGGCCAACAGGGACGGTGTCAGGTAACCGTTCTTCACGACGTCTATAGGTGGTTCTTCACACACAGTTGGGTACGCACCTGTGGTATCAAGTTTCACAGTAGAAGTTCATATTAGAAGCATGTCCAGCCAATTTTGACACCCACACCCGGGTTCAAGGAGTGAAGCATCGCTGGGATGCCCATGGGGGACGCCACGGGACCGATATGGGTACAGGGTAGCTGGAAAGTTTCCTGGAGGAGAAGCAACATTTATAGGGGGATGAGGCAACCCCGATATTGCCTCTTACTGAAGTAGCTGGTCGAGTCTTTGATGAACTATTGATCGAGTTGCCTACTGGGGTTTCCGACCTTTCCTTTAGATCTGGCTACGTCATGGGGTAGCACAGAATACCAGCCAAAGGACGAACCCGGCTCAACAACATCCCCATCCTTCACCTCGTATCCACGCAATGAACCTGTATTCTGGGAAAGAAACATAGCCCATCAAGATAAGCAATGGTAGATTGGATATCGATCACACGTTATGACCCTCCTCACACCCAGTTAGCGCCTCACTTGGCATGTTTCTCGCGGGGGCGCTCTCACTTCCATGCCCCTCTGGAAACATGTCCGCTAAGCAATTAGAGGCAGTTGATGAGAGATTTGGTGGCATACCAATGCATCTATCAGCTATTTACCTTAGCCTATCTCCGTCACTGTGCTCAAGTCGTATCGCCAGTGCCATCCCAGCGTTGAGCGGACCCCGCGGTTGCCCGAAAACCGGGGTACAAAGTGGAATTTGGCGGGCGGCGATGGTCCGGTCTTGGCCCCGACTACTAGCAAGCGTCCCATTTCCAACCAACTCGTGGAAAAAGAAACTTTGTGGTGGAACGGGCTAACTCGGTGGTTGATAATAAGGCGCGCCCCGATTTCGCCAGTGACTACCTGCGCATTGATAGTTTGCCTTCCTTCACGATATAGATATCTGCAGAACCCTCACCCTGTAACTGCAGAGAACAACTCCCGTCTGCCTGTTATCTGCATTTAGACACTATTCCTCCTGACTCATCTCTTTGAATAAACGGGGAGGACACCCCAAGGCAAGATTTAGAAAACAGCCATGCTTCTGGCCTCACCGCTGATTGTCGCCGCCGCTGTGGTATTTCTGGCGGCGGTGTACTTGGCCCGATGTCTGCGGTCGCCACTCGCCCGGCTGCCGGGGCCTCCGATTTCCAAGTTCACGTCTCTATGGCTCAAGTGGAATGAGATAAACGCGACCCGGACAGTCTACATTCACGCGTTGCACCGTAGGTATGGCCCGGTGGTCCGGGTGGCGCCGAACGAGGTCGCCTTCACGTCCTGGGCGGCCGTCAAGGAGATTTACTGCTCGGGTGGCAGCGGTTATGACAAAACAGAATTTTACGACATGTTCACTGTCTATGGAAGACGGTACAGGTCACCGCACCTAATCCTGCACAAGTACAAAAGCTGACGTCTGGATAGTACCATGTTCACCACGCTGAACAAGGCAGATGTAGGCCACTCACTATTCCTCGGTCTTCTTGGGGCCACTGCTAAGCATATTTGAAGCATGCAAAGCGAAAACGTATCTTGGCGGATCGCTACGCCAACAGCAATATTCTTAGAAGCGCCTCCATGGACGGTATCCAAGCACGGTCGGCCAAGTTTGTGCGCCGTTGTGCGTCGGCTTCGGGAGCCGCTGACGTTTTTGTACGGCGCCTTGACTTGAACTGCCATGGCCAAGCTAACTCGCGTAGATGTGTATGCAAACGAGTGCCGATTTACTCCTCGTAAGTGCTGACCGATTTAGCTTTACATGCCTACGCTTGCGACTGTATTACCCACCATCTGTTCCATCCTCGCGGCACCGACTGCCTGGAGAACGAGAATGACGAAAACATGATGCACCAAGTAGCATCAGATGACAGTCTACAAAGTACGTCTGTGCCTCTATCCCTCCATGACCCGGCATTGACCTTGGCAGACCGTCTCATCTCCCACTACGCACCCACGCTGCACCGTCTCTTTGGCAGCGTTCTGTACCTGTTTGCGAAGCCGCGGGAGACACCGCTGGCCGATAAATACGTCCTAGAAACCAGTCAGAGCCACGACCCCGCCACGTTCACCCTCATGAGCCGCCTAGAGGAGAAGTCGGCCGAGCTGGAGCCTATCGACATGGCGGCCGAGTGCCTCGACCACATGGCCGCCGGCATCGACACCACGGGCGACGGGCTCTGCTTCCTGCTGTGGGAGCTGTCACAGCCGCGGTCGCTCGAGGTGCAGGAGCGGCTGTCGGCGGAGCTACGCGCGAACCCGGCCGCGCCGCTGGACCAGCTGCCGTACCTGGACGCCGTCGTGTGCGAGGGGCTCCGGTGCTACCCACCGATCCCCATGTCGCTTCCGCGCTACGTCCCGGAGGGCGGGCGGGTGGTCGACGGCTACTGGCTGCCGAAGGGGACGATTGCCAGCTGTCAGGCGTTTTCGGTGCACCGGATCAACGATGACATGTTCCCCGAGCCGGACGCTTTCAAGCCGGAGCGCTGGCTGGAGGAGCAGGGCGATGCGGATCGAAGGCGATTGCTGTTCGCTTTCGCAAATGGCGGGAGAGGATGTATTGGGAAGCAGTAAGCTTTGCATATTTATTGCCTAGTGAGCGTTTGCATGGCTAACAGGATGATGTAGTCTGGCCCTTGCGGAGATGAAAACTTTGCTTCGGGACGTTTACTCGAGGTTCATCACCATGCCAGACGCGTCGATGAAGGAGGAAGCGATGGGAATTTCAGATCAGCTTATTTCTGCCAGGCCGATAGGGCAGAGGTGTTTGCTGCATTTCCGACCGCGAGAGTAAGGGTTGGTTGAATGGGGGTGTGGGATGTTCTGTTGTGTATTTTCTGGGATGTTAACGTAAGCTTGCAGATTATTTCTGATGCCAGAAGTGATGAGGTCAAACTATCAATCGTCATTTGGACGCAATATTTCTGGATGTGACGAGTTTCTTGTGCGATGTTGGTTATGAAGTGAAGTGACTTTGAGCGTACGTTACTTGAGTTTATCAACAACCAAGGCCCAGGTTCCGTTGCAGATGACGGCCACATAAAGGTGTGTGTAGGATGAGTTACTTTGAAATTGAGGAGGCCATACGCTATTAGTGGCTGCATTGGGCCACACTTTTGTCGTGAGGCTTATTCGGCGTTTGTGTGAATCGACAAAGGACCCCTCTTTCATGAATGTAGTGGGATATGGCCTGTTTGCTGCAGGAGCCCTGTGGGTGGCGCATTTTGTGGATGCCAGGTGATTTTGGAGTGGTTGAACTGAATGTGAAATCGTGATGGACGCACCAGCAGAAAGATGATGTCTTATGTTGGATAGGCCAGTGCAGTGCCTACAGGGATTCGAGCACTGAGGATTTGTGAAACTTCAAACGCGTAATGTTTTTTACGAAGAAATGTAAAAACAACATGGGATAAAATAACATGTCAATTATCACATCGCCCACCGTAAATCCTGGCCTGCCTGCCTGCCTGGTGGCTGGCTCCATTGGCACACACCACGCACTCACTGTAACTGTAGCTGTAACGCCGAAAAACTCGGGCCATGCCCGGACTTGCCACATTTCCACGCGCATGTCATCCGCACTGCACATTTTTTTTTCCCTCCTCCTTCTTCTTCCTTCTTCACCCAACCGTGCCAACTGCCTGCACAGCGTTTTGCCAATCCAACCAGATCAACACCGCATATCCTGCCTGTAGACTGTTTTTATCGGTCGCAGTGCGTCAAACAGCTTTCTCGCATCGCGAATTTTAAAATTCAACACATATCTCCCCGCATCTCCAACCATATTCGTCAGTCGTCGGCCCACCCGCGAACTTCGACTCCCCTCCCGTTATTCGATCCGATTTTGCCTGGTCCCTCCCACGGCAGAAACAGATTCCCCAGCAGTACACCGGCTTGTCAAGACTTGTTTATGTATCAGCACGACCAGTTTAACGTGTCCAGACACATTGTCGAGCTGCAGCTGTTCCACATACGGCGCAAACCCTCTTCTCCCGATATCCATTCTGACGGTTGACATTTGCCCGACAACGCAAGAGTTCATGCCTACCATATCTAACGCAAGATTTCTCCCGCAAAAACTCATGTCAATCACAAGCAGTCCTTTGTGATTTTTCTTGTTGGTCCCGACCAGCTTCGTCAGCACTCCCCGCACTCTCCTTCAAGTCTTCATGACTGCCTTATCCATTCAGATCTCTCCGAGTCCTGTCCATCACGTCTGCCACATCCACTGAGAGAAAAAATCTCGTCAACCTTGTTTTAAAAGATCAAAAAAATCAAAACACCGCAACCATGGTTCTCGTCAACGTCAACCGCGAAGTTAGCGATAACTTCTATCGCTACAAGATGGAGAAACTCATCACCAAGGTTGAAGGAAAAGGAAACGGTATCAAGACCGTCATTGTCAACCTCGTCAACGTCGCCAAGGCCCTCGGCCGTGACCCCAACTATGTCATCAAGTACTTTGCCTTTGAGCTTGGAGCTCAGACCAACACTGACCCCAAGGACGACCGTTGGATCATCAACGGTGCCCACGAGGCCGCCAAGCTCCAGGATCTTCTTGATGGCTTCATAAAGAAGTTTGTTCTTTGCCGTGGCTGCATCAACCCCGAGACTGTCGTTATCATCAAAGACCCTCGCATCATTCTCGACTGCAAGGCCTGTGGTCACCGCACTGATGTTGATATCCGCCTCAAGCTCTCTGGCTTTATTATCAAACACGAGAGCAAGAAAGGCAAGGGAAACAAGGCAGACAAGAAGGCTGCTCGTCGTGCTAAGAAGGAGGCCGCGCAGAATGGCAATGGCTCCGCTGACGAGGGCTCCGACAACTCTGGCGAGAACGGCGCTAACGGCGCCAACGGTCATGATGCTACCGATGACGAGTTTGAGTACGTTGCCCCCGCTGTTGACAGCGACAACGAAGTCAGAGACGATGAGTGGGCTGTCGACATGAGCGAGGAAGCTGTCAAGGCTCGCCAGGCTCAACTCCCTGACGAGTTCAAGGGCAAACTCAACATTGACGACGACGAAGCCGGTGGTGAGAGCGTCTACGACGAGCTTGGCCAGTGGATCCAGGCTCAAGCCAAAGAGAAGGATGGTATCGATAATGTTGACTCCATCCAGGTGTATGTCAAGGCCAAGGAGCTCGGCATTGAGAGCAAGCACAAGACTATCCAGGTCCTTGTTCAGACCCTTTTTGACAAGAACATCACTGCCCAAATCCCCAAGCGCGCCGCAATGATCAAGCAGATTGGCACTTCCGAGAAGCATGAGAAATCTCTTCTTGGCGGTACAGAGCGTCTCCTGGGTTTTCTTGCTGAGGAGAATCCCGACGTCTATCCGCAGATTGTCAAGATTCTGCAGCTGTACTACCACAACGACCTCATCTCCGAAGAAGTTGTGCTGCCCTGGGGCAAGAAGGCCAGCAAGAAGTACACCGATCTTGCTGTCAGCAAGAAGGTTCGCAAGGCTGCTGAGCCTTTCCTCAAGTGGCTTGAGGAAGCTGAGGAAGAGGAATCTTCCGAGGAGGAGGAGTAACTTGGACAGAATTCTCTCGTGCATCGGCCCCCACCCCACTATATGCCTTGCAAAGTTAGGAGGAGCCTGCTCACCCTTGCTTTCGCTTTGATCGAACAAACCGGACAATCAATGTGGTGGTAATGTGCAAATTCATGTTTTTCCTTTGATAGTCAAAATGCAACTCGACTCGCTCTACATCGCCCCAGGGATCTAGTTGGTGAATGTGCATGCCATCTTCATGTAGTTGAACGAGTTTTGGGGATCGACGCGAATGGTATCTCCGTATCTCTTATTGTACACGTAGCGGCGCCTGCTCGCTAGATTCTCCCCAACAAATAGCAAGATATCAACACCAAGGACAAGAAAAAAACAAAGCTCCAAGTAAAGACCTAGTCAGATAAACACCGTGCACATATCCCTATTTCGTTGTTCTCTATCTCGCCCAGCCCCCTCGCGCCTATTAAGGCTTCCCATCGGCATCCGCCATGTCGTCGTCACCGTTGGTTTGCTTCTCTTCCTTCTCGTCATCGCCCTCTTCATCTTCCGCGGGGTCGTCCTCGACGACTTCGACCTCATCATCGTTATTGTCATCGCCCTCCGCAGCCGCAGCCGCGCCGGTGCTGTAGAGGACCGCGCTTAGTTCGGCAGCAGCCGTGTCGAGGCCCTCGTCACCAGGGTCGCTGCCCACGACGATGACGGCGTCGTAGGGCGTCTCTGACTCGCTGGACGTGCCGATGAGAACGTAGCGCGCCTCAAAGTCCATGTCCTTGGCGAACTGCGCAGCCTACGCGTAGTTAGTATATATATAGATTGTGTGGGCCTTGAGAAAGGGCGACGCACCTCGATGTCGAGCTGGAGAATGGGAATTTTGCCAGCCTCTGTCACGGCATCGATCGCCTTGGTGCTGGTGCCGTAGTCGTTGCCGTCGCGCTCGCCGTGCTCCACCAGCCGGTCGCCGTCGCGTAACTGGCCAAACTCCTGCGCGCTGACAAAGTGGAACGTCTTGCCAGCCGACTCGCCCTCGGCCGGGGCGCGCGTCGTGTGCCGCACGACCGGCGCAAATACGCCCTTGTGCTTGTCCAGCAGCCGCGCCATGACGGCGCGGAGCGTCTCGGGATCGGCGCCGGCGAGGACGACAGCGGCACAGTTCGCTGGCAAATCTTGCTCGGAGGCGGCGGCGCCACCGGCCTCGTCGTCGTCAGTATGCTCAGCTTCGGTAGGTTCCGTGAAGACGATTCCGATCGTCTTGGAGTCGTCGATCTTGTCAAAGGCGGCGAGTCGCGTGCGGCCAGCGATGCGCAGGGCCCGCCAGCTCTTGCTCCATTTGCCGTATACGGCGGCGGCACTGGTCGCGTCATTGGTGCGCATATCGATCTCGAAGTCGTCGTCGGCGATCGGCCGCTGGAACGTCTCGAGCTCGGGCAACTGATACCGCGCAGGCGGGCGGAGCTCGTCCATGGTTTTGGAGGCGGCTCCGCGGCCGAGGAACTCCATAGAGACGGCGCCCATGGGCGTCGGCCGCAGGCGCTTGCTCGTGGCCATGCGCTCAGCCGAGGTCTTGGCTTCGACGAAGTCGGCCGCAGTCACAGGCTCCCGCTCTATGGGAGGACAGCTAGCCATCTTCCAAAACACCCAGTTCTTATCGCGCGCGAGCACCGTCTCTACCATGCGGAAGAAGTAAGGTCCGTCGATGCCTTGTTTGAGATACTCTGATATCCGTCGCTTCGTCTCCGTCGCCCATTTTGTCTGCACCGGAGTTCGTTAGTATTCGCAAAGTTGGACCAACCCATGTACCCTTACATTTTCTTCACTTAGTTGTGCGCTGTACACGACAGCTTTGTTTGCAGCTGGGAGGCCGGAAATTTTCTGTTTTCCCTCTGCAGATAGAGACAGCAGAAACTCTGTTATAATGAGAGCTTGCACGAGTACATGCCGTCGAAATGATAAATCACGTATCTGTAAGCAGTAATTAGTGCGATTCTTGGAATTAGCGGGAATTGCAGCCGCATACTTCAAGCTCAAATAGATCTTGGCTTGTCAAGTATTTAGGGTTGAAAGCTTCTGCTATCGTTTCCGTGCCTTCATCATTGCGCTTGCGCTTCAACGACCGTTGATCGTCCGCAGGTAGCGATTCGAAAGCTTTCATAGTTTCCTCTAAAGCGCGCTTACAATGAGAAAATTTTGCCGGATCGAACAGAGTTGTGGGCTGGCTGAAGCTCTCCTGGAGCGACCAGAGCAGGGGATACAGTTCTTCGGAAGTGAGATGGCTGTCTCTGTTCTCTTTTGCATCTGGCTTCTTTTCGCCGTTGGTTGGGGCAACTGGAGCCTCGGCATCGATATCCATTTTAGTACCATCGTTGGTTGATGTGACTTCGTATGTCGTGACGTTCTCGACGTGGTACTCTCCGCGCAGATTAACTGAACTTCTGTCGCCGAGCGGAAAGCACTGGAACATGAAGATGAAGACACGCCCGCAAAATGCAGTATCCTCGGCCCTTGATAGTCGTCGTAGGAGCTCATTACAGCTGCGAAGTATAACCAACTTTTTTTGCGTGAAATTTCTGGCAGTCATGCGCTCGCGTCGAGATTCGAGAAAGTCAAAGATGTGGCGGCATCCCGCGATTGTTTGGCTGTCGAGCAGCTCTTCCACCAGCCAAAATACGAGCGCCGGGTCGCATTGTTCGCCGTCGGAGAGAATAGACAGGATATCGAGAAAATTCCACATGCGCACAAAGTCGGGGGAGTCGATTGGGATTGACGCCTTGAGAGCCTATTAGCCGGTCTGGTTTTTGCATTGGGGACAGTTGCCAACTTACTATCAAAGCACCGAATAGATCTCTCGAAGCGCCTTCAACAATCGCAAACTGGCGGCCTTTTAGGTCTGCCGCAGCTGCATCGCCGTCTGCCGCAGCTGCATCGCCGTCTGCCGCATCCCCATCTTGCTGTGGTAGCGCTGCGTCCACGCGTGTAGCCAGGTCCGCAAAGTCCGACTTGGTGAGCGCGGGCTCAATGCTCGATGACTGCTTGGCTGTAGAGGCTTCGACTAGCAAGTTTGAAAGTAGCTCCACAAACGTATCAACTGAAGCCACGCGAGGCTTGTCCGTGTCGACGGCGGGCATGTCGGCGGCTTGGGCGGTTCGGGCTGCAGCTTTCGTGCAGTGCGACAGCAGGGTTTGACGCGCCTCTGGGCCGTCCGCCCCGCGGCAGAGAATAGGCGTAGAGCTTGTAAGCAGCCACCTTCCTAATTGCGAATAGATTTGTCGCGCAGTGAAGTTGTTGGACTTTCAACACCGATCGATTCACTACCGCGTTGCTGTTGTGCGTTGTTGAGATGTGATTTGAGTTGCGGGTCATGAAAGGGTTTTGGGGGGGGCTGATTACAAGTATGTACCACAGCTTAATTATGGTTGTTGCACATGACACTGTTTAATTAATTGAGAGCGCAAATAGCGCAACTGTATAAACGAAAAAACAAGAAACTTTTTCTATCAATGAAATTCTTATATAGCATTTAGGTGCTTGATGTTCCTCTATGGTTGCACGTGATTTGGTACGTGGTATCCTCTGTCTAAGCCTCTGACTTGTCAGTCTGCGTTTATGTAGCTCGGCGGACCCGTAGCGCCGCACATCTTGACGCCGAAGACCTGTATTTTAGCGATAACAGCATGTTGTTGGTACAGTGGGTGGCAGTTTGTATTTGCCCTTGGCCCCCTGCCATGTACCTAGGTACAAAGATATCTGAGCGCTCCTGCGATAGGCAAGATCCCATGTTCAAAATATCCAAGATATGCAAAATACTCAACACAAATGTAGGAAATATTTGATATGTACAATTCTACTGTTGCCTGGATAGGTATGCAGCGTCAATCAAGGTACCTACAAAACGGAGTGGGGGTAGCTTAGTAGTTCCCTACACCAAGGCTACACCAACGCGTTGAGCTTATGAGTAGCGGTTGCGAGGCTAAAATTTCGGAGCCAGTAGACAGTGCGACAAGGCATGTTTGTATTCCCTTGCCCGCTCGACAATCACAACTTCACCTTGCCTGCAACCACGGCGGATTTCTATAAAGTACTTCAACCTCACAAACCCGATCGCAAGCTGCGCATATCCCATGACGATCGCGATTTGAAACTATGCCTAACGCGAAGCGCCTCAAAAACAGCGCCGCTGCAAAGGCCAAGGCACCTGCTGATCACGAAGAACCTACCGGCGAGCGCCCGACGCCTGCCGAGGTCGAGGAGGAGGAGCACCAATTCGTGAAGGTGGCACGATCCCATTGGTTAAAAAAGACAAAGAAGTCGAACAAGGTCAAGGTCAAGAACGATGTCATCAAGCAAAGTATTTGGGAGACTCTTGAACGAGATGGCTTCCAGTACAAGTCATTGCTTCTCTTGGAAAGCCTGCAGACACTGGAAAGGTACGACGATTCTTCAGCATTCGCGGAGAATCCCGGTGCTAACGAGAAAACAGCTATTTATGGCCCGGATATACAGAAGAAGCATCGAATTTCCATGTCCTGTTGATGGCATTGATCATCAACGTTAAGCGCAGAGAGCACCTCGAGACTTGGAGTAAGTTTACGCAACAATCGCCTAGGCGGTAACCTGCTAACTGTATCCAGCCCTGTTTGAACAGAATCCCGAAGAGTTTTCGTCATTCTTCCGTCGCGTGCTGTCGCTGACCCTCGATCGAACGCTTGCGACGACCATTCGAACGAATCTCCTCTGCTTCCTGATCCATGCATTCCAAAGCTTAGACTCGAGCATTGTGAGAAGAGACTGCGCCCCGCTGGTTTCTATCGGCATCTGGCATAACATATCAACAGACCAAGAACGCGACCGACTGTTGGACCAGACCCCGCAGTTGAAGAAATCTTGGAGGGCGGCTCAGAAGCGCTTCGATGCTGGCGACGATGCAATCAAAGCTCGTCTACGTTTCGAGCGGTCTTGGCTCTACACGCTTCTTCTCGATTTCCTCAGCTTGCTTTACGAGCAGAACCGCAAACCAGGTACGCTGCTACCTGTACCTCTTATCAAACCAAAGCTAACGTCCTGGCAGAACAAGATCTGTATTGCGAACGCTTCACCGAATTTATTACAGATTTGCAGAGTCAATTACCAACAAGGCGATATGTGAATGCCCTGCAAAACGATCTGAACCTCCTTCCGGCGATGAAGCTCTCTCCCATGTACAATGACGAAGCGAACGACCTTTTCCGCGATCTGCAAGCTCTGCTTGCCCACTTCACATATTTTGCAATTGATGACCAAACGGGGGTCCAACTAACTCGGGAAGAGGCCTACGAGAAACATTGCAAATTGCTTGGCAAGCTGCAGCGCGCTGCCCTCAACTACTTCAAGGAGAAGCTCACGGTCCTCGCCCTCTCCAACTACGGCTCCATCGACAAACGAGAGGACCTGAAAGGCCTCCTCGACACGCTGACAGATGACGAGGTTGCGTCTCTCGCTGGGCATCTTGGCATCAGAACAACATATCCGGAGAACCTGAAATTTCCAACAGGCCGCCAACTACAACTAGAGTGCATGCTCACCACATATGAGCGGAAGAAGACCTTCCAAGAACTTGCACAGACTCTGTCGGCTGTTCCCACGGAAAAAACATTGTTCGACGCTAGCTTCCAAAGAGCAGACTCCTATGATGGATCGCACCCGCTAGCCTTGCCTAAACTAAACCTGCAATACCTGTCCGCAGGAGATTTTCTTTGGAGAGCGCTTGTTCTTTACCGGTGCGAGGCTTTCTATGGCATCCGCAGAGATATCGAGATGACGCTCCGCCGGCTCAGACCAGAGAGAAAAAAGCTAGGCGAGACGCATTTCGCCGGAACCTCTAAGATGGCTGTGCAAATATCCAAACCGGCTATCCTTGAGGTTGTACCAGCGTTGATTGGCGACTCGAAGCCTGCCATGGTCAGGGCCGAAGTATCTTTCGATGTGCGAGGGCTCAACGAAAATGTACGTAAGGAATGGGATTCCCTCCGCCCAGACGATGTGGTATTCCTGCTATCAGTGGAACCGCCTGCCGATGATGTTATTCCGAACGGAACCCCTCTGAGTGAACTGGAGAAAATTGGCGTTATGTCAGTGCGTGCTGCCGAGGTCATCCACGTTAGCGATGACAAGGGACGCCACGGAAAGGAACCTAGAAGTCGTGACGGCAAGCGTCGCATCGAGCTGAAGCTTGATCCACAGACATATACAAAGGATGCAGCCCTGGCCGCCGCAGGCAAGGGAGACGTGTATGGCAATGTGAACGTGCTTCTCAGAAGAGGCCGCCGCGAAAACAACTTCAAACCGGTCCTTGAATCTATTCGAAACCTCGTTCTTTCTGATGCGCCTCTGCCGAGTTGGCTGCATGAAGTATTCTTGGGCTATGGTGATCCAGGTGGTGCAAGTTACAAGAATCTGCCGAACCGAATCAAGACGATTGACTACAACGATACGTTTTTGGAGTGGCAGCATCTCGTTGAGAGTTTACCAGGAAAGATTATAGAGCCGAGCGATGATGTGGACGGTAGTTTCGGGCCACCTTACGTTCTGGAGACATTGGACAAGCCTGAAGTCCAGGAACCAGCCAAGGCCTCAAAGAAGAGGCGCCGTGACGCTGAGCCTGTAACGGCAGTGGAGGCAGAGACTCTCAAAGTCAGCACGTATAAGCCAGCAAACCAGGGCCCCTACTCGATCGACGCACCCAAACTAAACTCTGTTCGTTTCACGCCTGCCCAGGTTGAGGCTATTATGTCCGGTTCTCAGCCTGGCTTGACTGTCGTTATCGGACCTCCAGGAACGGGAAAAACAGATGTGGCGACGCAGATCATCCACAACATCTATCATAACTACCCCAAGCAGAAGACGCTTCTGATTGCCCATAGCAACCAGGCTTTAAATCAACTCTTCGCCAAGATCATCGCCCTCGATATTGACGAAAGACACTTGCTTCGGCTTGGTCACGGCGAGGAGGAGCTTGCCGCCGAGGGAAGCTTCAGCAAGCATGGCCGTGTCGACTCTTTCCTTGATAACCGTGCCCGCTTCTTGTTTGAAGTTAGAAAGCTTGCCAGCAGTCTCGGCGCCCCTGGTGCCCATGATAACTCTGCTGAGACGGCAGGATATTTCAATACGGTCTACATTCAACGGGCCTGGAAAAAATTTGAACAGGTCATCGCGTCGGAAGAATCGCCAGCGGCACAAATCATCGAAGCTTTCCCTTTCCACAGCTACTTTGCAGATGCACCCCAGCCACTCTTCCCACCAGAGGCTGAGCGTGACCAGATTATCGAGGTTGCAAAAGGTTGCTACAGGCACATTGAAAAGGTCTTTTCCGAACTGGCCGATATCCTGCCGTTCGAAATATTGCGCCGGGAGCGAGACAAGGCCAATTACTTACTGACGAGCGAGGCGCGCATCGTCGCCATGACCACAACACACGCCGCAATCCGGAGAGCAGAGATTGCTGCTCTCGGCTTTCACTATGACAACGTCGTGATGGAAGAAGCTGCGCAAATCACGGAGATCGAGACGTTTATTCCGCTGGCCATGCAGAAGCCTGTCAATGGCACGGTGCCTCTCCAGAGAGTTGTCTTGTGCGGTGACCACTTCCAGAACTCGCCCGTTATTCAGAGTCTTGCGTTCCGTCACTATGCCAACCTGGAGCAGTCGCTGTTCTCACGCTTTGTTCGACTCGGCGTGCCGACAATCTCGCTTGATCAGCAAGGCCGCGCCCGCCCGTCCATTGCCCGCCTGTACCAGTGGCGTTACCCGAAGCTGGATAATCTGCCTGCTGTGAGCGTCAACTCGGAGTTCAAGCAAGCCAACGCCGGCTTCAAGTTCGACTTTCAGTTCATCAATGTGCCCAAATACAAGGGCAAGGGTGAGATGGAGCCGACACCGCACTTTATCCAGAACCTGGGTGAGGCCGAGTATGCTGTTGCTATCTATCAGTACATGCGACTGCTCGGATATCCGGCAGAAAAGATCAGCATCCTCACAACGTATGCTGGACAGAGGGCGCTTGTCAGAGATGTGCTGTCGCACCGCTGTGCGAGAAACCCAATCTTTGGTATGCCCAAGGCTGTCGCCACGGTTGACAAGTACCAGGGAGAGCAGAACGACTGTATGTATTTTGCAGTGCATTATCAAGGACTACGGGCTAACCAGTTGATAGATGTCATACTTTCTCTCACTCGCACGTCGAGGGTCGGATATCTGCGTGACGTTCGTCGCATGACGGTCGCCATGTCACGCGCCCGCCTCGGCCTGTATATTCTCGGACGCCGCGAGGTTTTCGAGGCGTGCCACGAGCTTCGACCCGCGTTTGACATTCTCCTGTCGCGGCCGGACAAGCTGACGCTGGTGACGGGCGAGCTGTGGCCGACGCAGCGCCCTGCGGCGGCGGCGGAGGAGGACGGGCCGGTCGAGAACGAGGTCATCATGGAGGGCGTGGAGCACTTGGGCCAATACGTGTTCGAGATGACGAGCACCAGAATGAAGCAGTTCGAAGCGGATAATAGGATGGTGGACGTGGTAGAGCCCATTGCTGAGGAACTGGAGGAGGGGGATGGCGGCGAGGGGGAGGAGACGAAGGCCACGTACTACGATAATGCCGTGGACCCGGACATTCAAGAGGTTCGCGAGGGAGAGGCGAACTAACGGTCATAGGGAATGTGCGAGGTCATTTTCTGTAACTTCTTGTTTGCTTGGCGGGGGATTTCATTTGGCGTCCGGCTTGTGTTGCATTTTGTCTCGTGCATGTATGAAGTGTTAGACGAAAAGAAATCGAAAGAACCATGACTAGAGTTGTAGAAATCCTCTCTCTATATTGACAGGATTGGCGCCCTCGGTATTCCACACACGGGAATATCGGCCGAGAGAGGAAATCATGAATGCAACGCCACTCGACTTGAGCTTCCTTCTCGAGCACAGGGGTGACAACCCACGGTCTATTTCCTCGCAAGAATCATCCTGAGACGCGCCGCCGAGTCCTCTCCGTAATAGCTAGTGTCGCAGACCTTGGATGGCCGTGCGCAGAGTCCCTGTGGTGTGCTTCACCTAGCACTAAATAGTTACGGAACTTGAAAGCCCGTTACGGACGTGGTCAAGCATTCCTAGGTCTGAGGGTGCATTTACCTGATTTTGCAACGTTGGAAAAGGGGTTCCTGGTGGCTGACGGTTTTTGTTTTTAGTCAGGCCAATTTACCTGCCACCCTGGCCCGGGCTATTTTGAACCCCTGCCAAGCCGGAAGGAAGATGGGCGAGAGAGCTCTGCGACACGTTGTGCTGCTGAAGCTGAGGCACAGTAAAGTAAAGGGTCAGGAAGAACAAACATGTGGTCACTTGGCGGGTTCACAACCCAACCGGATATCTCGGGGCAAGCGGCAACATGGGCATTATGCCAACGAATACAAATTATGTTGATCATATATGTGGCTTTCTTCGTACACCATCCAGGGATGGTTTAGAGACGTTGTGACTTTGGGACAATGGGTCATGAAGTATTCCTTCACGGAACGTTATCGTACCCAACTTATCCATCATCTCGGTGGAGTTATGAATTCGTACAGAGATCCGGTACTCTACGCCAGCCTGCGAGTCCATTCTTCTCGGCAAGACGGAAATGCTGATCCACTTAATAAAAAACATCTTTGTGTGTTGCCGTGGTAATGACATAGGCTGAGAAAATTGCTGGAGGCTCGAAATGCTACATGCAGGCATCGCTTTGTATAGATAGCTATCCGTACACATCGCAGAAAGAGAGCGAATTAGCCGTTGGGTCTGTTATAAATAGCACAGTGCATATATTGCCATGTTCATGTTAAAGTTGCTGATCGTGTATAAAGCAAAACTAAACGCTGAATGGACAGTTACTCGCTCAAAATGGACAGATGACCCCCCCTCCCCAGTTACAACTTGCTCGTCCGTTTGCTTTCGTGCCACTGCCGATTGATACGGGCATTCTGCCAGATCCTGTACGCAGCTACGAGCGCAGCCAGCGGCGGACAGCCCAGCAGAGTCCAGGACCACCACGGGGGGTTCTGCGCCTTCAGCTTGGCGACGGCCTCATGCACGCTGGCCGCGAGCTCTTCACGCGAGCCGTCATTCCAGAGGACGATGCCACGGCCGTCGCCGCGGGCCTCACAGCGGGCGGCCTTCTCCCGGACGTCGCCCTGACTACGGACGCGGTTCTCGGCGTCCTCGCGGCTCAGGTGCGGGTCGCGGGCGGCGAGGCGGCGCAGCTGCACCTCGGGGTCCCGGACGGCGACCACCACGGCGACGCCGCAGAAGCGGTCGAGGCCGCCCTCGAACAGTAGCGGCACGTCGAGCGCGACGGCCCAGCAGCCGCGCAGGTAGCACGCGAGCACGGCGCGGAACATGGCGCGCTGCACGGCCGGGTGCACGATGGCGTTGAGCGCGGCGCGGTCGCGGCGCAGCGCCTCGGTCTCGCCAAACACGCGCCGGCCGAGCGCGGCGCGGTTCAGGGGCCGCCCGAGGCCGGAGGGCCCGTCGGCGGGCATGTCGGCAGACGGCGCGAGGAGAAGGTCAGGCGTGGTCGTGGCGAAGTGCCGCACGATGGCGGCGTAGCCCGGCGTCCCGGGCTCGACGACTTGCCGCGCGAGCAGATCGGCGTCAATTATGGGGATGTTGTGCGGCGGGGAGGATAGGAGTGATGAAACGGTCGACTTGCCCGTCGCGATGGACCCGGTCAAGCCGATGAGGAGCATCTCGGCTATGGCGTCCCGCTGGGCGGGAGTTTGGCGGGTAGTGTGGGATGGAGCGGGTTATTCGATAAGGTGGGCCGGTTGCGAGAGGAGGTTCGGTGGGTAGTCAGTAGACAGTCTCGTGATATTGTGGTTGTTAGAAAGTTGGTGAATTGTAGAGAATATGTCGCTCGAGTCCGTCTTTGAATATCATATCGAGAAACAAATCTAGCGCCACTTATTATTTCTTAGTACAAAGTCTATAGACCAAAAGTTGTCCCGCCTCCACAGCTAGCCGAGGTGGGCAAAACATGATGAAAGGGCAGGATTCAATCAACGGATTATCTATTGAGTAGATTATACATCGTATTTCTGACCAGCAGTTTCTTTATCTAGCTAGCGACAGCTGTTACGAATGAATCCATAATTCCGGAATAGATGAAACAGATCGTGGCCGTGCAGGTAGGATAAAAAATAGACAACGCAAGCTTGAACGGGGTTGGGCATCAACCATTGGACGATTTTGAAATTCTACAGGTATCCCGTACCTGTTAAGTTTTGGGCTTATATTATACCAGTGCGTACGCAGTGACTCAGAAGTGTATGACACGAGCCTCACGCGTTTGGTGCGTGAGAGGATCGCGTGTGGCTGAGTGTACTAACTACGACGTGGAATGACGCAGCGATTTGTGCCATTGCTTTTATTAATTTACAGTCCGTACATAAAGGTACATGAACCATCCTTCTAGTTAGTCTTTCTTCCTTTTTGGGGGTGATGCGCCGCACGCCCTGTCTTGCTCGGCGCACAGTAATCACATGTCGGAGGCGACACTACGGAGGGTTGGATACTAGGCAGGTAGCATTAGATTTTATTTTTTAATTTTCTTCCTTGGTGTCTTCTTCTTCCCCAGCCACTGGAATCACAGCGGCACAGTTCGTCTCACAAGCAATCAACATGCGAGGATCCTGTGGTGGTGTCAGCGCGGGGAAAGTACCCGTAACGCGGAAATTAGGCTAGCGGGTACCTAGGGGAGAAAGGGGGTGGGTGGTGCGCAAAGTTGATGTGAAAAATGTGAAGATTGTGGCAGTGGTGTACGGAGAACGAAATTGTCGGGCGACTTTATTATGCTTCCTTGAGTATCTTGTGCGTACGAACTTGCATTGGCCTACCTACCTAAGTAGTTATGGTACATATGCCATCTTCATCTGCCAAAGTAACAAGTTGTCGCTGTAGGCCAGCCTGTAGGAATGCAGGCATAGGCATTGACACATTAGCATTGTTCAGTTCGAGTGTGGCGCAAGTGTGGCGCGAGCAGCCAAAAAAAAAAAAGGAAGGAAAAAAAAAAGCGGCCAATGCAAGAAGCAGCGACAATGGCAAGCAGGGAAGGAAGGGGGCGTCGGAGTGGTGAAAGTGGCCCTTCCCTCCAAACCCAATCCTGTCTGTAAAAGGAGGAACCTAGTCCTGGTACACAAAAATTGTGTGCTGTCTGGTGTCGCTAGACTGTACCTTCCTAGCAACCAGCGCACACCACATTCCCACACCCGCACCCACCCTTAATCATCTCGCTCGCCCAAAATTTTCTGCGCGACTCTCTCTCTCTAAACCTTCACCACTTCCAATCCCCCCAAACAACAAGGTGGTCCGGTGGAAATTCCTCCCTTTTCCCCAGACCTACATCCCTTACCCTTGATCAGCAGGGCATTGGATTCCTTCTTCTGAGTCTGAAGCACCAGAAGCTACTCGAGACACCTCCCATCTCGCAGTCCTGTTCGCCACACAGCAAGATCCACGGCGTTTTTTTTCTTGTCTTCTCCCACGACAAGAAGTCTCTCGCCCATCTCGCGCATTTCGCCTGCCGCTGTCCTTCCACCCGACCGACGAGTCCGACCGAAAATTCTCTTCTGACCTCGACGGTATTTTCCTTTCGATAATACAGTAGCGTGTTTCGACATACTTTCCTTCGGCTCGCCTATACTCTGGCATCTTAATATAGTCTCTTTTCGGCGCAAACTTATTTTTCTTTCGTTTGCTCCCTCAGAAACTATTTTTTTTTTCGCTCTCTCCCTTGGTCACCCTTCTAGGTCTTTGACAACCTTCCGATTTCTCTTCTCACAGCGCACCCACTTCTTGGTCATTCTCGTCGTATCAACAGTCGCTTCTCTCAAAGCGGCCCCCCCGACAAGAATACCATACCCCTTGTCCCTTGTGACTTCGGCTTCAGCACCCCTCCTTCCGGTTACTGCGCCAAAGTCCACATCTTCCTCGACGACCCGAACTCGCGTCGACTCACCATCCTTCACTGTGGTGGTCTCTTCTTCTCCGGCTTTGCCACCGAAGAATGCAACTTTTGCTGACTTGCCTGCTCCCGTAAACAGCTAGTCAGCCTACGCGCATTCTACCTCCTGCCGTTGTCCGTGGCTCACAAGGTCGCAATCAACGGCTCGCATCTCTCTCCAAGAGATACACCATGGCGGCCAACGCGCCAAACACCGTCGCAAATGGCGGTCCTCCCGGCCCGATGGGAAACAAGTCCAACATCCAGTTTGGCTTCGATTCCCCTTCCGTCGCTCACAGTACCCCTCAGTCCGGAAACGCCGCTCCCATCCCTATCCCGCCAGGAAACAACACCGGTCGTGTGCCCTCTCCCGCTCACTCACCTTCACCTATCCCACAGCCTTCGGCCAGCGGCGGTCGTCCGCCTTCCATGCAGGCTGGCAGCCAGATGACCTTTGGCAGCCTGGGCAGCGATGGCGAGGTCAGTAGTACCCTCTCTTTCCACGATGGTCTCTTTACATCCACTGTCCAAGTACACCCGGCTAATCCTTACATTCAGCGCCACATGAGACAGGGCTCTGTGCCTCCCAATCCCAACGCTATTCCCACCCAGCCGGGCGCTCACTTCCGACGTGAGTCTACGAACTCTCTCCATGGAGATGGCAACCGAGGCAACTACCAGGGCGGCCGGGGTCGTGGCTATAATAACCACCACAACAACTACAACAACCAGTTGGGCTACCCCCCTAACAACCAGTTTCGCAACGGCCAGGGTCGTGGCATGCCTCCTGCTTTCCAACCTCAGGGTCGCGGCATGCCCTACCCTAATTCGCCTCACCAGCCCAACCGCAGCCCTGCCCCGGTCTCCTCTATGCCCAACACCCCGAACATGCCTCCAGCCAACATGCACGGTCACATGCAAACGCCTCCTCAGTACCACTACCCGCCGCCTATGGCTCCGCAGCAGCAACAAGTACAGTACCCCTTCCCTCGAGTTTTTCCAAAATCGCACAAAAAGTACCCCCAGCGCCGTGAGCAAGACAAGGTTTTATCAGATTTGCGACGTCAATCGGGCTCTACCGTCAAGCTGCATGCCGGCTACATCAATCCGCCCCAGCTCGGCGATATTTCTGAGCAGTCGGATCAGAGAAAGCCTCGCATGCACATTTTGCCTTCAAAGCTTGCTGGTGGCCTGACCAACTCTGAGACTCAACCAAAGTCAAACCACAGCGCGCCCCTTGATTATCCCGACTCCAACTCATTTGACCTGTCTCCAGAAAACGGAGGTTTTGAACGACTGCTAACTATGAAACACCAGAACTATGGCTACCCGCCTCCACAACACGAGCGCTACGGTCACCCTATGAACATGGGCTATGGCTACAACAACGTCCCCCCGTACATGGCTGGCCCTCCCCAGGGTAACACCGGCTATGGCCAACAGTACCCTCCCGCTTTCCATCAGCAAGGGACTAGCATGTCCAGGACTCCCTCTCAGCCAGAGCGTCCTCCCAGTGCTAGTCAAGCTAACCAACCCGTTGTTGTGTCCTCTACCCAGGCTCAAGGTGCTAATGCTGCCAAGGGCGCCAACACTTTCATCATGCCCCGTAAGAGCGCTGCTATCCAGATCAAAAACCTCGCCGGTGAGGTTGTGGACACATCTTCTTTCAAGGCACCGGCATCTCCTGCTCCCCAGCACGCCCGAACACCACCCGTCGTCGCCTCGACTCCCACACCGCCTCCCGTGAAGCCTAGCACTCCCTCCCATGGCCGCACCGACAGCCAGGCCACCCCGAAAACCGCCAAGGAAATTCAGGATGAGCTGAAGGAGAAGATTAAGCGCGCCACACAGCAGTCCGCTGCTGCTGATGAGCCTGCCGTTACCAAGGCGGAGGCTCCCACCCCTGAAGCCGCTGAAGCTCCCAAGCCCGAACCTGTTGCTAAGGAGGAGCCCAAGGTCACCGAGACTGCCAAGAATGATGGCCCGGATGAGGATGAAATGGAACGCATGATTCGTGAAATGGAAGAGGCTGATGCCCGCCGCGAAAAGGAGGAAGAGGAGCATCGTCAGCGCAGAGAGGCCGAAAAGGCTGCGGCTAAGAAGAACGAGGAGTTGAACCGCACGGCCAACGCCGAGGAGGAAGACCGCAAGCTGCGAGAGCAAGAACGTGAGATGGAACGCCTCGAAGAGGAGCGCGAGCGTAAGCGCAACGAGGCCGAGAGCTCCGGCAAGACCATGTCCGTCGCCGAAGCTCTTGCTAAGGCTCGCTCTGGCGGCGCTGACGGCACCGTCGACTCGGTCACTGATAAGCTTGCCGACATGAAGATCGAGGTTGACAAGACCGGCGAGAACAAGCATCCCGAGAAGCGTGCTGCCAAGCCCGCCGCCCTTAACCTTGCACCTCTTAACACCAAGCCCGTCGAGCCTCCTCAGCCTACTCCTGCCATGCAGTCTCTCAAGTCTGCCCGCTTCCTTCAGGTCATCGAGCAAAATCTCTACCCGCCTGGCATCAACTCGCCTAACCCTGCTCTGAATGCTGCTGTCACCAAGAAGGGCAAAACATTTAGATATGACGCCGGTTTCCTTTTGCAGTTTCAAAAGGTCTTCACCGAGCAGCCCTCTATCGAGTTTCATCAGCAAGTCAAGTCCCTCATCGGTGACGGCGATGGTAACAACCGCTCCTCTGCTCGCACTCCCGCGTCTGGTAACCCTAGACAGCCTTCCCGTGGTGGTGCCGGCTTCCCAGGCGGTCCCTTCAATGCACCCCCCGGCCGTGGCGGTATGCCCGGCGGAGTTCTTCCTGGCAAGCCGGGCGGCATAAACCCCATGAACTCCTTCCAGCGCCCTGGCGCTCCTTTCCCTGGCCCTGGCGGCATGGTGCGCTCTGTTTCTCAGCGCGGTGCTGGCCCCAACTCTCCTCGCCAGAGCAGTCGCCAGACTCGCGGCAGCCGGCGTAACGAAGCCCAGGCTGCTAAGACCATGCCTCTCACTGCGAACCAGGAGGTTAAGCCTATTACCGTCTCTGTCCATGGCTGGAAGCCCACCAGTATTGGTAAGAGCGCTGTTGCCAATTCTGCCGCGAACTCTGGATACCTTGATCCAGAGATGGTTCAGAGAAAGGTTAAGGCTGCTCTCAACAAGATGACCCCTGAGAAGTTCGACAGAATTGCCGACCAAATCCTCGCGATTGCTTCGCAGTCCAAGGATGAGTCCGACGGTCGTACTCTTCGCCAGGTCATTCAGCTTACCTTTGAGAAGGCTACTGACGAATCCCACTGGGCTTCCATGTATGCCAAGTTTTGCAAGCGTATGCTTGAGACCATGAGCCCCGATGTTCGTGATGAGAGAATCAAGGACAAAAATGGTAACATTGTCAGTGGTGGCAACCTCTTCCGCAAGTATCTTCTCAACAGATGCCAGGAAGACTTCGAGCGCGGTTGGTCTGTCAACATGCCCGAGGCCCCCAAGGAAGAAAAGAAGGAAGACTCCGAAGGCAAGAAGAATGGTGAGGCGGAGCTCATGTCTGATGAGTACTACGTGGCTGCTGCTGCCAAGCGTCGTGGTCTGGGTCTCGTTCAGTTCATTGGTGAGCTTTACAAGCTCGGTATGCTTACGGAACGCATCATGCATGAGTGTGTGCACAAGCTTGTGGACTACAAGGGCATTCCTGACGAGGCCGAGGTCGAGTCGCTGTGCAAGCTGCTGAGAACCATTGGCTTCAACCTCGACGAGACCGAGAAGGGCCGTCCCATGATGGATGCCTACTTTGCTCGCATCCAGACCATGATTGATCTTCCTGAGCTTCCTAGCCGTATCAAGTTCTTGCTCATGGACGTTGTTGACCTGCGCAAGGTTGGCTGGAGAGCCAAGTCTCGCGGTCTTGCCGCCCCGAAGACGCTTGACGAGATCCGCGCCGAGGCTGAAGCTGCTCAGGCTGCCAAAGCCCAAGAGACTGCCAGAAGCAACCAGCGTGGCGGTGGCCGCCCTCCTGTCGGCCGTGGGGATGCTCGCACCTTCTCCGCTGGCTATAACCAGCAGACTAGCAACCAGGTCGGCATGGATGACTTGAGACGCCTCAAGGGCTCTATAAACAGAACTGCGAGCTCGAATGTCACCCTTGGTCCCACCTCGATGTTCTCCTCTCGCAGCAACAGTGGTCGTCGCATGGGCCCTGGTGGCTCTCTGGGCCGTGGCGAGGACTCTGCGATGTCCTCCCGTGCCGGCACTCCTCCGACTCGCGAGAACTCGAACACGTTCAGTCTCCTGGCTAACATGGATTCTGAGAACCCTGCCTCACCGCCATCCGCCGCTGCTTCCCCGGCCCTGTCAAAAGCTGTCCCCGACAGTGACAAGAAAGAGAGCGAATAAGTAATCATTTTTCTGTTTCTTTCATTCTCGGTGTCTTGCATTTCGGGTGATAGACTAGGCGGGACTTTGTTCATCTGATTTTCCCATTCCCACAACTGCGTTATTTTTTTGTCTCTTTTCAAAGATTTCATTCGACCGCACTTCATCTACGATACCCTCGCCCAATAGAACATTTGAGCCAAATATTGGCACACGCCTTCTCCTAGACGAGGGAGCACTGTCCGGGACCAAAAGGGGATCGCTTTTATTTCTTCACCAATGTGTTGATACCTGTTCGAAATTACCGACCTCTCGGTGCGCTTCGCACCTGATGGATCTTTGTTTTTTCCTCTTTAGGAGCAGTTGGTCTTGAACGAAGTCTATTTTGCACCAATGGCCGGCTACTCTTGATGAAGCCGAATTCTTGGACACGATGTCAATGATTGGGAGTCTTTGTTGTCATGTCCAGGAACGAACGAATTTGGCTGCATAACGGTTAATGCGCGACGTTCGACGTCTTGCCTTCATGCAGAGGAAATGAACTGAAGAAGGGCCTTTCGAGGAGGAAGACCAAAAGTTTGTTTTTCTGGAGCCCTTTTCTTGTGCGGGTTGGGTTTCATTTTTTTATTATCCCTTTTTATTATTTCTTCTCGTTCCATCTAGGATCAAAGTTGTGTCTTTCGCTGTCCTGCCATGCGCGAGGCGAGGATTCAAGATGCTGCTCCCCGCTGGCACATGCTTGCTTTCTTTGCATCAATAACTTGCGGGTTGAGGGCGCCTTCTTGCCGTAAGCTGTCTGTATTGTACATCATCCATCTAATTGCAGGAACAGAAGTAGCAGTAGTTGAGAAAGAAAAATTTACACATATTGTTCAGACTAGATGTTCTTTTTGTGTGCGTTTTGCAGCACTCGTTGTGACACGATTCGCTGAAGAAGAGTGCTCACATGAACTTCTTGTGCGCTACACAGCTAGGTAGAGCAACGAACATACGTTTCACACGTGTAAACTTGTAATCTCAATACTTACAAAATGTCAGACATAACGAAGGATAATCTGATAGAACTAAGGCGCTACTGTACAAAATGCAGTGAATATAAATGCTATCTGTCTGTGTATGAATGCCTATCGATGATCCAAGATGATATGTTGTTGTATTAACAAGAGGTAGTAGTAGCCCAAGAACATGCAGAAAAACAGGCCCATAACGAAACCAACAGCGTCTTCCAGCTGAGAGCAGAAACAATTCAGTCGTCAAAAAAGCCGACTATTCAACAAAAACTCGAATATCTTGCCTCCCGGTCCTTGCAACGCCCCGCCCATATGCAAACATGAAAACCAAACCAAATACACATGTCACTAAAGCCGTCTGTTCATTCCCATCATGGCACGGCGAGGAGTTTGTTGAAACCCAAGCGCGCAAATAGGGAGTCCATGGCTACCCACTGGCGGCCACACTTGTCGAGGTAGCGGTCCACGACGCCCTTGACGGTACCGAAGCGTACACGGTTGTGTTCGGCAAGAGCAAGGACCTTTTCGCGGTCTTGGCTGGACAGTGCGCAGTCGGCAGCCGAGGCGCGATTGCGGGCGCGATCCACGTCCCAGAGGCTGCCAAAGTACACAAGCTGATTGTAGATAGCCTTCTCCGTGTACTCGTAGCGCATGCGGCCAAGGCAGTCCCTTGCCAGGCCTTTGGGCCCAAGGCAGCGGGTGCCGTAGACGCTCATCTGGCGCGTGCGATTCCCACATTGTGAGTCATCGCAGACCAGCCAGCCCTCATAATAACGAGTACTCTGAACGCGAATAGCATGTTCGACTTGTGCTAAAATGGAGATGTTGGGGATGATGGCGTTGCACGCGCCGCAGACGACGCCAGAGGCCGAAACACGATCTGGAGCCGCAGCTAGGCCCTCAAATGGTGTCAGGGACTTGCACTTGCGGCAGCGGAGTGAGAGTCGTGCACAATCGGCAAAACGGACCTCGTCGGGAATCTGAGACTCGAGAGGGTGGATTTCGAGATCGTCACTGGCGCTGTTCTGCTGAGTCTGTAGAGAGCTGTATCTACGTACATCCAACCCAAGCTGCTCCGCGAGCTGGGATGTTGAGGTGCCGACAATGTTGGCGCAGAGACGCTCGACGGGAGGGAAAATCTGCTTGCCAAGATACCACTCAACATCGGGAGTGAGCGTCGCATCTGTTTTGAGGTCACCGGGCGCGTGGGCGCGCTTGGCCGGCGGCTCAGAGCTCTTGCCATCTCCAGTGATGACATACGAGACGACATCTCCCCTGCGAACAACCTTGCCACGACCAATGTCGCGAAGTGCGACCTGGACTTGGGGCATAGAGTCAGCATTAGGGTATTCCTTGGGGCCTTTACCCAGTTGCGTGAAAATGATGTATTTGGCAACAGGGATCGTCTGTTCGCGCATCTTTGTGGCAATATCCCGGAGATATTCATGAATTCGGGAAACGGCAACTTCAGTATCGGCACCGGACAAAATTTCGTCAAGAAGGTGTTTGGAAATCTCTTTGGAGAGGGCGCAATATTCACGACGTCTCATATCCAGACCCTTGACTTCCATTTGTTCAATGAATTTGCCATCCTTCTCGACGAGATTGATGGCAGCATACTTCTTCTTGGCTTGCAGCAGAATGCGCCGGAAGACATTGTCAATGTCGATCTCCAGCAGTCGGTATTGCTCATTGACGGCCTTTTTGAATTCATTTCCGACCTTGAAAGCATCGGCGACGCTGTCGACGTTGGCGTTGATCATGACCGAGTCAGTATCACCGTAAATAACTTGCAGAGACTTGCTTTCTGCGAGCTCCTTGGTGCTCCTGAGAATTTCGCGACCTTTGAACGTAGTCAGAACAGCGAGGGGGCGCGCGTAGAATCTGGACTTGGTATAGCCTAAGCAGCCATACATCGAGTTGGCAGTAAGCTTCAGGGCAAGCTGCTTGATATCCCAGGTTGCTAGCTGTTCCGCCGTCGCGGTCTTGTCCTTCATGAGGCTCTTGACTTGGCGACGTCGTCCAACGAGCGTAGAAATCAACTTGGGGAGGATGCCCTGCTCCTGGTCTTTGGGGACTTCGGGGACAGCATCTTCGTCCTCGCTCAGGGCAGTACGGTCGACAGTGGTGAAGCAGATGTTGAACTCTTGGATGATGGAGGGATACAACGAGTTGAAGTCCATGACGAGCACAAACTTGTCATACAGACCCTTTTCGGGTTCGAAGACCAGGCCACCCTTGTATTTATCTTTTTTCTTGCCCACTCCCGCTTCCTCCTCGTTCTCCTCCGAGGCTTTTTGGCGACCACGGAAAGTCTGCTTATCCGGGCAGATGTATTTGCTGCGATGGAATTCGTGAAGCAGAATGTACTCGTTTCTTTCAGCTCGGGTACCTGTCAAGGTGCGCGCCCAAGAATTACCAGCAAGATTGGTCAAAACTTTTGTCAATGGTAGCATCTGAACGCCGATGGCCAGAGCAGCAATGTAATGTGTGTCGGCCTCCATGTGGGTGATGTAGTCCATGAGGCCTTGCTTCTCCTTGGCCCAGCTATTGAGCGCAGCTTCGTTGTCAATATCGAGGCGACGGTTGTCACCAGTCAGATAGAGGCTACACATCTCCGTCAAGCTCCAAGTCTGACACTTGTACATGGCCGATTTGCCCGCCTCATTCGCCAAATCACAAAGAAGCCGGCCGGCAATAATTTGACGCTCGGCAAAGACGTTGCCACCCATCTTTCCCATTGTTTGCGGCCATTGCGTCCTCCTGAGCCTTCCAAGCCTCGACCACTGGTGTGTCTTCTTCTCTTGCAAGCGATTCAAGAGGACACTATAATCAACACCTTCGAGTTGGTGACCGAGGATAACATCAGGATCGGCAATGTCAATCTGAGCCAGGAAGTAGCTGAGTATATCTGATTCTTGCTTCTTCATAACAATGCGGCGGCGGGTACGGGACTCTGCAAGCTTTTCAAAGCCCAGGGGGAAGTTCTGCCCATGAGGGCGGATGACTGTGAACGTTCTGCAAGGCAACTTCTCAGCCGGGGTTGTGTCGCTGAGAAGCACTTTTTCGTACACCCTGGCGCTGATGGCGAGTATTTCTTGCTTGTTCTCCTTCGAATTGAACGTAGTGCGTAGAGAGACGCTCATTAGAGTCAGAGGCGGTGCATCAACGTTATCAGACTCGCTCACAACTGATAGCATGTTGGGGTGCTCAGCTAGAACATCTAATTTGCAGTGAGAAGCATTCTTGATTGTGCCAAAGTCAGCGTCTTCAATCTTGAGCCAGCAAGGGCCCATGACGTTCTTCCAGAGGACAAACTGCTCAAAGAGCGCCGTGTTGGAGCCGAAAACATGAGAAAAGGTCTGGCCGGTGGCGTTGGGATCGATTTGTTGCTTGGTATAGGGATAGAGAAGCTTCATGTACTGTGCTTCTTTTGGCACGCCAGGTAGTTCAAAGGCATACTTCCGAGTACAGGCCTTGATCTTGTACATGCCAACATTCATCTTGGTCATGATCTCATCGACTTCGTTATAGACGTCCATCATTTCAACGGTCTCGTCGGTCTCCTGGCCATCGCGAATGCGGTGCTCACGAGGCAGGAAGTAAAGCTTTCTCAAAATGTTGTCAACCTTGACAAAACAGCTTACGTATTCTTTTGTTTTCTTGTTTAGGACTTTACCAAAGAGACAGAGGCTGCCGCTGACTTCGGTGTAATCAGTCCAAAAAAAGTTGAGGCTGCCATCAGCCTCAACCGCGTCCTTGTGGTCAATCTTACCCAAGCCACGGGTCTCTGAAGGGTTGCTGACGACGTTGAGCTTCTCTGTCAGTTTGTTCCAGGACGAGGAATCAACATCATCGACCGGCTTCACTGGTGATGAGCTAGCCGGGGATGGGTAGTGCTCTTCTTTGCGCAGTTTCTTGATGGGGCGAGAACTGGCCAAGTTCACTGAGGTGGTTGTAACAGCAGCAGCGTGAGCGACTTCCATGGTGTCCTCATCGTCGGAATCTTCCTTTTTGAATTCCTGCTTCAATTGGGCTTTGCGCTGAGCTACCTTGGCGGCAGGGGAGGATGGGGCCGGGTCGCTCATCAGTACGTCGCTTGCAGGCATGGGATCGTCTTCCAAAGGCGGCATGTATCCGTCATCGCTATGGGGGACGGAGGATTGTGGCGAGAGCAGTCTGGTATCAAGTCGCTTTTGCTTCTTGCCAGACGGTTCTGGCGCAGGCGAAAGCGCTCTCGACTTACGGCGGTCGCCTGAGCGCTCCTGTTTCGAGATTCTGGGAAGGGGGGCGGGAATGTTGCTGTCAACTTCGCCGAGCAGGTTTGCCATGAAGTCTTCGTCATCCTCGGTCTTGATAATCTAAGCGTTGTAGCAAGTTAGAGTTTGGCGGTATGTGTATTCTGAGCAAAACTGTGCTAGCACACCTTTGGTTTTTGTTGCGGCTTGGTCGCATTCTTGGTAAAGTATTCGCTAATATTTCGGTCGTTGGCATCTCGCTTGGCTTGCTCTGCTTGGCGGTTTGCTTTGGCTGTGATAGTTTAGCAATTGGGCCAGGAATTCCGGGGCGTACGAAGCTTACTGGCTTTGCTTGGGCGGCCCCGTGTAGGAAGATCTTCCAGGTCGCTCTCCGAATCGCATTGACGGACGCGATCCCAGTCTTCACGACCATCATCAGCATACCCCTCGCCGTTGTCGTCAACAACGAAATCGTCCTGGTTTAGGCGATCCCTGACAATTTTCTTGTATCCATCTTCATCGACTTCGTCGTACAAGGAGTTGACATCTTCCACTTGGTAGTTGTCGAATGCCTTCTTGCCGGCCTTGCGGAGGGCCTTGAGCTCCGCGAGCTTAGCCCGATGGTTGACCTTGGACATGGCGGGCTGGAAATGCTGGGGCAGCCTCTATGGGAAGGAGGCAGACGCAAACATGGAACAAGAAAAGAGAGATTAACCGAGGGACCGGGCGATTTGTGGAAGAGTACAGCCAAGCCGTCAGTGAGTGGTATGAGGTTTTGTCAATGGAGATGATATGTAGACAGACAAGTTGTGTACCACCGCCAACGAACGTAACGGCCTGGCCACAGAGAGACGCTGGAATAGAAACCACTTTCCAGGGGGACGCGTTCCCAGCCAGGTTAAGGTCCTGTTAACACGCGTCGCGCTGGTCTGTGCGGTGCAGGGCCGACGCGACATGGCCCCACTATAGCTAAAGTGCAGCATCCAAATAGGGACTAGCGCATCCTTGTCCACGACTGACATGCGGCTGCCAATCAGAACATTGGCGTTCCTTCACGCAAATGCCCATCCATCCATCCCATCACCAATACCGGCTTCCTGCTCGCAAATCACAGCCAGTCAGTGCCTGCCTCTGTCAAAGTTCCCAAACAACAGCCCTTGGTTGCTCTAGCTCCAGTCTCCCGATACGCTTTCCCACCTCCCCCCATCTCCACTTTGACTGACCATCGTGCTCCTGGAAGCTGGCATCCGCCCGAATCTGCGTTCTTCATCTTTCAGTCAAGTCAGCTGTCCCTTGGTTAAGAACATTGCGTCTCTCCCGCCCTCCCATTACCAGTATCTCAATCCTTCATACATATCCGCCGCCATGACTGTCTTTTTCAAAAAACGTGACAAAGGCGACGCCTCGAACAAGAAAGACATCGAGCGGTCGACTCGGGTTCAGCCAGAGTCGACTACCTCAACTAGTAGCTAGCGGCTATGGAAAGCTCGTCAACGTCCTTCTCATTCCGCTGCCGGCTGCTTGGGACCTGCACGCCCCAGCAATGATGGCCGAAAATGGTTTCGCAGCCTGCACTCTCCTCATCCCGAACTCTCTCCACACTCTAATCGTGAGGATCATGGTGGCCCTCATGGTCATGACGGCATATTGGATCTGGCTCCCGCAGGCGATGCTTCTCCAAGTATGCGGCACCCCCTTGCCTTAGTCTACTTGAATGCTCTTCACGGTTTCTAATAAAAACCATCGCAGTTCCTGTCCGCCAGTTTCGCCGTCGAAAGAGCCTCGGGGAGCTCGTTCAGGGCATCAGAGGAAAATACTCACGCGAGAAGATGCTCAAGGAGGCCGATGCTGATTCTCGTAACACTGCCATGTCTGGCACAAACACAAACACATCGGCTGCAACCTCTTCGGTCTTTCAACCCTTCTTCGTCCCAAACGCACCGCAAAACCGCCACTCACTACCCGTTCCAATCCCCGAGCGTTCTGCATCCATTCCCTACGAGAGCCTCCCCCTTTCTTCTGTGTCCTCCACACCCCCGCGGCTTGATGCTCTTCCTGATTTTGCCCTGGATGGCTTTCAGAAATCCTCGACGTTTCTTGGTGGCCTTGAAAAAGCCGTCAACGATATCAATACCAAATATGAAGATTCTACCAAGACATTCGTTACTTCAACCTCTCCGACAAGCTCGGTTGCAGCTCGGGACAGGAATATCGCTAAGGCTAGATGTATGGTGCCAGTCTATGTCGACACCTCTAAACCTCGACCAGTCATCGGAGAGCTTTGGACTACTCTCAAATCCCACGACGATTCTCTACAACCCTACAAGCCGCCCACGGAAGGATCCAAGGATCATGTCGACACTGCATACGAAGGCGACTGCAGCGGAGCTGAGAACAATTGTGAATCTACAGAATCTGATGCTGTATCTCCTGAAATCACTCGGCCCAGTACTAGCGCACTGCCAGAAAGCTTCCCCGTTGCAGCTGCCGAGGAACCTGTCGAGCAACCTGCCAGTAGCATCCAACACACGAGCATCCTCCAACTCGACAAAGCTGTGTTTAATCCTCCTGATGCTGCGCCTCATGCCGCTAAGGTGGCAACCGATGGCAACAGCCCAGATATGCCTGTTTCCGCAAGTGGTGAAGCTGCCACTTCTCCGTTGGCTGGCCACGATAGTGGCTGCTCAAGCGTCTGCTCAAAAGATGTAGAGAACACATCTGCTGTGTCGCAGAGCCCATCTCTCAATCAAAGCTCGTCTGTAACCAACGACAGCGCTGGTCACGGGCCGCCCTTGGAGGACCCGACGGCAGAGACTCGGGCTAACCGGGCAAGAAACTCTTCAGCGCCTTCCGTCGCTGCTCTTGTGAGCAAATTTCGGCGAATGGAGCAGGCTCCTGACAGTGGTCATCAGTCCGAACCTCGAGAGCAAGATCAAGTGTCACTAGAATCCAAAGAGTCCAACTCGAGATTTATTCAGTCATATCGCCAACGCTCGGAAGACAGTGACAACGAAGATAGCCTATTGTCCACTGTAGGCAGCGATGATGCCGTCGAAGGGAAACCGAAGCTGGCTGTGTATTGAGCATCCCCGTTTATTGTGTTCTTGTCGATAAACACACACGGTCTACTCTTCGTCGACAAAAGGCTGTGACAGAAATGACCGGCCACAAAATCAAGCTGACTTTTACCAAAGTGACCACAACCGGACGCAGGAACTGCTCAGTGTATTCTTAGTTAGTCGCTATAGCTATAATCGGGCTTTGTGGCGTCGTAATCAGGGGTCAGAGTTGATCAATATACAAGTGCATTTATTAGCCGCTTCTTCATGCGTTTATACATGGCGTGATACTACTAATACATTGGTAAGACTGTAGACAAGTCAACCAAATTTTGCTCGTAGCAACTATCTTCTTTGAGCCAGGAGAGTGGCCCACAGAGATTGGTCGCCTTGATCAGTGCCGCCCGTTGTGGTAGCCTTTGTCTTGTCCGAAGACTTGGCACCCGCATCGGTTGTCACGTCCTGAGAAACCGGCTTAATGGGGATGAAGTCCTCCGTTGGCGCATCTTCCTTGTCCGCCGGCTGAAGATTCCCAATGGAGGGGGAGACCCATCGATCAATCAGCGGCTTGCTGGCGTCGGCCGTGCTCTCGGCGCCCGTCCGCTTCTCCTCCCGCGGCGCCCTTGTCCCCATCCTCCTCGTGTTCCACACAAAGTCACCGCCGTGCCGCAGCTTGAGCGAGCGCTTGCCGGCCTCGTCGACTGTGTCGTCGAGCGCCGGCATGTCAATGTCGAGCGCGGACCTGCTGCTGCGGCGGCGGCGGCCGTCACCGCTGCTCTCCCCTCCGTCCGCCGCCGCCGCCGCCGCCGCGTCGCGCTCCCGGGCTGCGGTCGCTTGGGGGTTGAGCTTGGGCTCGCGCAGCTCCCGGGCGGCGAAGAAGGCGGTGACGCCCTTGTTGATCTTGGCCGAGGCGATGATCATGTCGCGGTTGTCGTTGCCGGGGAGCATCTTCTCCTCGACGACCTTGGAGAAGGCGCCGACCATCATGCGGCCGAGCGCGATGACCTCCTTCTGGTTGTTGTAGAGGATACCCGCGTCGCGGGTGGGCGGGGTGGCGGCCTCGCTCTTGAAGTACTTGTTGTAGAGTTCGATGTAAGGGTGCCAGAGCTCGGCGAGGGCGGTGGCGATTTGCCGGCCGTACGCGGCCTTGGCGCCGACCTCGTCGCCGGTGCCGGCACGTCCGCGGAAGGCGGCGTGGCTGACGAGGGCGGTGCGCAGGTAGAGGCGCATGGTGTGTATGTCGGGCGATTCCGGGGCGAGGTGGGTGCGCATGGTGCGCAGGATGCGCGTGGCGTGCGTCATGACGTGCGGGTTGACGTTGTCGCGGACGCAGGCCTCCATAGCAATACCAAAGGAGCGCGCGGCGACGGCGACGCCGGACGCGGGCAGCGCGCTGAGAACTTGCGCAGCCTGTGCGCTCGAGCGGGACGACTTGAGCACGCCAATCATGCGCAACCAGTTATCATCGTCGGGCACCAGCCCACCGTCGTGCACGAGCAGGTTCCAATATGCGGGGGCGGCGCCGGCCTGCCGCCCGGTCAGGAGGGCGGTAAGGATGAGGGCGAGCGTGTTCGGGCCTGGGGAAACAAAGGCGTCTGGGCGGCGGGGGTTTCTCGAGGCCCGGCGCTCTGACGAAGGCTCCGGGGACGAGGTGCCGGGCGGGGACTTCTCCGCGGCTTTGGCAGCTACCAGGTTTGGGACGTTCATGGTCTGCTCGATGAGGTCGAGGACGCGGAGCTTCTCCTTACGATCCGTGGCGAGAAGCTGCAGACGGCCCATGGTGCAGATGAGCGGCTCGTCGAGTCGCAGTTTTCCGCGGCGCCACTTGTCAAGGACCTCGGCCCAGATTTGCTGGCCGCGGGCGACCATCTTTTCAATGTTGATCTTCTTGGTATCCTCGTCGAGGTCGTTGTACTCGCGCCATGCGTACTGGCGCATGCCGGTGATGATGATACCGTAGGTGGCGGCGGTCGGCGCGAGCCCCAGCTCTTCGAGCTCGCCAGCGACGACCAAGAGCTGGTCCAGGTCGTAGGCGTGCGCGCAGACGCTGAGCACGGCGTTGATATGTATCGTGTTGGGCTGCAGTCGGCGATCGTTTTTGAGCTGGTTGAAGAGCTTGACTGCCTCGGCCACGGCGATCTTGGGGTGGTTCGACTTGGCGAGGCCGCGGAATATGATGGTGTAGGTTTGGGCGTTGGGGAATTGGGCGCGCTTTTTCATCTGCAGTTGGCGAAACGATACTCCGTTAGCAAAGCAAGACATGCAGGATCAGTCATTAGCAGGCATACATTGTTGTAGGTAGTCATAGCCCTCTTTATTTGCTGCTGTTTCAGTGAGTAATCAATGAGGTGGTTCCAGGACACTACCGTGTCAAGGTCCTTGCTTGCAAGCTCAACCGTGGTAAGCGCATCAGCAAACTTGCCCTTGGCAAGCAAGTCCTCGATATACTTTCCCAGGACCCAGGGATCAGTAATGAATTCGAGTTGCTTCGCCAGGGCTCTCGCCGACGGTTTCCGGCTCGTCTTGGTCTCGGCAGCCGTAGGGTCCGCTTCTGGTGATGCCGCAACCACAGAGGCATACCGACGTCCTGCATTAAAGCCTGTCGGATGTATAACTCGTGATGTGCGTATCGCTGCCGTAGGCAGGGCGACTCGGCGCAAGCACGCCGCGACGCCAAGCGCTCGAACAGACATTTGCAGTTGTTCGGAGCGTCGTTACCGGGGGTGCATGGATGGTCAAGTTGAATGGTGGATAATTTGACTTGAAATGAACAAAACTAGCCGAAAGAATAAAGGTTTGTAGAAGGTTAAATTGTAACGCCCGTGAGTAACAAATCGTCGACGTGGAAGGTCTATAATGGCCCCTAGTTGTACTTTTTCGCCGTCATACTCTCGAGTACGATAAGATAAGGCTGTGTGACGGACAACACGCGCCAGCCGCCCAGTAGAGTAACTTCTGCGTTGGCTTACTCCCGGTCACAGCGAAAAAAGGACCAGGAAAAAATACGATATAAAAATACAGAGCATAGTCGGCACATACCATTCCAACGGGAACATATCAATTGCTCCAACCTTGCTATTCGCATCCGATCTGCTGCGACGCAGTCTTTTTTGCTACCCCTTGCTATTCACCATGGCCCCCGTCGCCAAGGAATTCGACAAGATCATCCAGGACGGTACGTTTTACTGCCTCGTTCGCCTGCAAAGTCGACGCCCGACACGTGGAAATAACAAAAAAAAAAAACCATACAGGTCGCGAGAGAAAGCGAAATGAAGCCCTCGCCAGCCGAATCTTCTCCCAGGGCCGCCGCCAGAGCGCGCCTTCCAAGCTCAAGGCCGTCTCCGGACCGTCCCTCGCCAGTCGCGTAGGCGTCCGCAAGGTACCGCCACCTCCCCCCTTCTCCCCTTCACCTCGCGATCCCGAACTCCTTTGTCTGACCCGAGCCTCGTGTCCCCGAAACTGTCGACAGATCCCGCAGCGCGCCATCACCTCGGGCCGTCGGGCCAGCGTGCCCGCCCCCGGCAACGTCAACGGAGAATGGACGCACGATCTGCACGATTCGGTCCGCGGCCGCGGCCGCGCCGCGGCGGCCTCTACATCCTTTGGCGCGCGCGTCACGCTCCCCGGCCAGAACCTGTCCAAGCGGGCGGCGGCGCGCCAAGCCAAGCTCGCAGCGGCTGCCTCCAACGCCATGGACATTGACAGCAACGGTGGTGGGAAGGCGGCGCACGGTCAAGTCAACGTGCGGACGGCAGCACCGCGGCAGCAGCAGCAGCAGCAGCAACAACAACAACAACAGCAGCAGGGAATCTCGATCCGCGGCATCGCGGGGCCGTTCGCCATCATGGGGCAGAACTTTGCGCCGGGGACGACACCGGCGGACGTCGAGAGCGCCATGACGCCGATCGGTGGCGAGATGATCCGTTGCGCCGTCGTCAAGACGCAGCCGTTCCTGATGATGGAGATGGTGTTTGCGTCCAAGGAGGGCGCGGAGCGCGTCATCGAGACATTCAACGACAAGACGGTACGTTCCCCCACCCCCCTACCTACCTAGCGAGACTGTCCCCGGAGCGGGAGGCGCTCTCTTTCCCCCCCTCTCTCTCTTTCTCTCTCTGCTCTTTCGCGAATTATGGGAACGGAAGCTGACAAGGAAAATTTCCTACCACAGGCCGACGGTCGCATCCTAAAAGTATACCCCAAGGTCGGCGGCTACCAACCCGCGGCCGCCGCCGCCAGCAGCGACGTCACGCAGAGTGTCTCCGGTAACAACAGGAACGGCGGAGACTTGTTCAGCGACAGGATGGGCGCAGGGAAGCGTGGTGGCCGAGGCGGTCGGAGGGGTGGGCGCATCTAAGGGCATCAAGTGCTTCTCGCTTCCTTCTTTTGACTCTGGGCTCTGTGTGAACGCTGGAAATTGGATTTTTTTTTTCCCCTACACGCGTGTATTGTTGGTTGGTCGGTTTGTTCTTTATTTTCGGTTTGGCGCAATGCACTGGATTGTTAGTATTTTAGATTTACGTCTTGTGTTCTGTGATGGCATCCACCGGACATTGGCGTTGTGAATACACAAGTATAAATACGAAAAGGATAAGAAAAGACTGGTTAGCGACTATGCGCAAATAGGGCCGTGCAAAGGCACGGGTGAAGGAGTCAACCAATGCCCAGATGCAGGGCTGCTCGTGTCTGACTGGCCAAAATGCTTCACGTTATAGAAGCCCATTGTTTAAGCGATTATTGTCCCTCTCTCCATTGCGGTAAAGGTATGCTATATACGCTATGAGAAGCCTTATTATCGGCATGTTTTGATAGAAATACAAAAGAAAATGAGTTTAAAACCAACAGAAAACAAAAGGCATTTTCTGGCCTTCCATCCCGTCATGAACCCGCCTCTTGGATCTGCCCATCCAGCCCATAACCGTCCCAATAATGAACCAACCGATACATACCTCCGTAACCGTCTTAACCACATATTTCAAGTTGCCACATAAAAAAAATACCAGTCGAGGAGAAGCTCCAAGAATTGCCGGGTTCCAAAGCCGATTCGCCCAGACTGGTGGGTATCCTCGCACATCATCGTTAATCGGCAAAGCCTATCTGCATTGCGATGGTCCATGCATCCACGGACGGTTGCAGCCTTCTGACTCATCACGCATCATATATAGCCACGCGTGAAAAGGTCGGGGCTTTCGTCATGCTTTCGAGGAAATGGGTGCCCTTTCCACTTTCATGCCGTAAGAATACAGTCGCCACGATGCTGTTGGAGAAAACTCACGCAGCGGAATTTTCGACGAGTGCCAGCTTGGACAATCTGACCTGGTTGCCGTCTTGTATCCAAAGATTCAATGTCCGAGGCGATCGAGGTCCAGTTTTCTCTTATTCAAAGATGTGCATAATTCCTTCATTTGTCCGCAACAACTTTTCAATGCCATGGGTTCTGGCCACCTGTGTAACCCTCTTCTAGGGTTCTTTCTTCGAGGTTACGGATAAAGTCCCGGTTGCTTCGCCCTTGCTGCGCACGACTTCCACGACGACCGGTCCGCGGCCCATTATCGGTGCCAGGCATCATCTCGCCAGGTGGAGGGTAGTAGGCAGGGCTTGGTTGCAAACGAATTGGCTGCGTGGGGTCCAGATGGCTGGCAACGCGCTGGATAGCGGCAGGGATGCCGCTCTGCTGCTGCTCCATGGTTGAAGCGCGCTGTCTGTTGGTCCGCATGCCCCCTTGCTGGTACATGCCTGGTTGGTGAGAATTGCTATAAGGCCCTGGGGCCAACTGCTGAGGTTGTTGAGGCTGCTGAATGACCATCGGGTTGTACTGAGACCCTTGCGGAGCATACGCAGGAGCAACATTCCCGTGCGTGGCCGGCCCTGGTGCATACATTGGGTTAGTCCCGTACATCGGCGCTTGCTGATGGCCAGCTTGCGCATAACTTCCAGGTGGCATGTTGGCGTAAGCTGGTCCCTGAGCAGCCGAGTTCGCCTGTGCTTGTGCCTGAGCTGCCTGTGCACGCTGTTTGCTGAGAGCCTCGGCTTGTTGTTGTTGGTGTGTCCCCGGTGCTGGCGATCTGTTCAGAGAACTAGACTTCAAATTCATCGGTGGCACGAAAGGACCGGTGAACTTTTGCTGCGTAATAAAGGGATGTAACTTGGCCTGCTGCGGCGACCATCGCTCCAGTGGGTTTATACTGAGCAGCCCTCGGACAAAATCGATAAAGGCAACCCGGTTTTGCATTTCTATTCATGTTAGTACAGGGTCCGGTAGCTAGATGCGCTATACAACCAACCTCGATCAATTTCGCTCTGCTTCATATTTTTTCTCGGCATCGGGTAAGACTTGATAATCTCCGGGAGCGTACTAGCCTGGAAGTACTTTTTGCTAGGCTGCTCCTTGGTGTTGCGCTCTCGAGCATACTGTTCCATGCTCTTCAGCTGCCAGGTTGGACGGCCATATTCATCTGGGCGTTTTTGGAAGAAGTCACCAGACTGCTTTCCCATGTCCAACATCCAGATTGGAGGATTACCGAGCATTTCCACAATGCGCGAGACCTGGTTATATTCCGAGGAGCCAGGGAACAAGGGTAATCCTAGGAAAAGCTCGACCAGGATGCAACCCAAAGACCATATGTCGATAGCTGACGAGTACGGCAGTCCAAGCAGGACTTCGGGGCAACGATAGAATCTCGATTGGATATATGTATAGACGGTTTGTCGTTCGTCACATGCGGAGCCGAAATCGATGATCTTGATTATTGGGCTTTCCAAGTTTTTCAGCAAGATGTTTTCGGGTTTCAAGTCGCAGTGGATGAGTCGGGCCTTGTTGAGAAGAGCCAAGCCGTTGAGAAGCTGCTGGGCAAATACTCTGACAAGGGTCGTGCTGAGACCGCGGAATTGGTTCTGCTTTATGAGTTCGTACAAGTTGACGCTAAGAAGTTCGAAAACGAGACAAAGATGTTGACGATGGATGAAAGTATCCTTCAACCGCAAAAGGTGATGATCGTCGTTTTTGTCGAGTTTGGTGTTGAGCTGAGAGGGGTAAATTAGTTTCTCGAGTTAACTGGAATTGAGAAGCAACATACCAAATCCAGAACCGAGACTTCCATCATACTCTGGTTAAAATAGGCTGTTCTGTTCTTGATGACCTTTACGGCTACGACTTCTTGAGTCTTGAGATTCTGACATTTCACGACCTGCCCAAACGTTCCCTGGCCGAGGACATCGAGAATGAGGTAGCGGTTCCTTTCACAAGGTTAGTGGTGTTGGGAAATGACGAGAAGGCGCCGAGGGGGTATTCATACTTGTGGCCAGCTTCCTCGGAGCCTAGAATATCATTAACATATAGAATGTAATCGCTGTCCTCGTTGTCATAGCCATCATTCTTGACGCCTTTGCTAGGCTTGGTCAAGACTCTGCGAGGGTTTCGTGACGTTTCGTATTTGAAGCTGGGGTTGCAGATTCGATATGTCGCAGGTAGATGGGCTGTGAGCGCTTGTAGAGGCTATAAACAGAATTAGTACAGGTATGGTCGGTCGAAGTAGGCCGAAATGTTCTGAAGCATACGCTGATGAAGCCACCTTCCGGATTTGCGCGTCGGAAGGCTGGCTGACGATTGTTCTTCGGCACGAGGTCCGAGACTGCGCGCAACTTGCGAAACTCTGGGACCCGCTTGACTGTCGGGATATTGGGCCGTTGCGGCGACTTGGAATTGAAAGTGCCGTCGAGATGGGCGACCGTCGCCGAGGGGTAGCCATCAGCGCCACTGGGGCCATAAGGTGACAGGGGGGGCAGTTGCGCGTTTTGCGGACGGCCAGCGTAGTATGGGCTCTGAGGGTATTCCGAGGCGCCGGCGGGAGACTGCGTCTGAGAGGGCGGGCCGACGAATTGACTTTGCTTGGCGGCGCCGTACGGCGACGTGGGTGAGAGCGTCTCCATCGGTGAGTAGCGCTGGGCTGCTGCCGATGGCTGGTCGTGAGGCGAGTGTAAGGCGGCAGCACGGGCGCCAGACAAGTGCGGCTGGTGGTGCGGCCTCATGGCATACTTGATGCCGGCGTGGGAGTCGACGGCATCGCGCATAGCCACATCGCCATTGCCGTCGCGAGGCTGCTGGCCAGGGACCAAGGGCGAGACGACGGTGTTCCCGTGGTGGACGGCAGGAGCTGCGGCAGCCACAACAGCGGCAGGGACAGGCGCGGCTCCCGGGTGATATTGGTCGTAAGCGTAGCCGGCGGTTGGAGGGTGCTGCTGCTGCTGTTGCTGGGTAGCAGAGGGCGGAGACATGTGCGTGGTGCCATTGTGACGGCGCGAGGAAGCCCCGGCCGGGTCATGATACTGCTGCCAGTTGGGGTCCATCGTTTCGGCTCTTGAGGGCGGGGGAGGAGGCAATGGGCCGGCGGCGGAAGCGGTTGGGGGACGTGATCCGACAGTTAATGAAGCATTCGCGGATTCGATCTGGCAGCGTTCTCTGCTGGGTGTTGTGGGTTGTGGGCGATGAGCGATTCGTGGGTTTGGTGGTTACTGGTGACGGTCGGTGGTGGAGCGGGCGTGCGATGGTTCTGTGTTGTGACCTGTTGAGCCCAGCCAGCCAGACAGGAAAAGCCAGGCACCAAGAGCAAGCAAAAGGCTGCTGTCCCCCCAGACGGGAAAAAGGGAAGCAAGAAAAAACAAATCAGGGCCGACGGGAAGGATGGTGCGGCGCAAGCGCTGTGAGGTGCGTGAGCAGCGACGAGAGGGAGAAGGAAGGAAACAGAGCCGATAGCAAGGGCCTGCCTGGGAGGGATGGGGTTGGGGAAAGGCAGGGCAGCGAGCGACGGCAGTCGAGGCAGCTGGGGGCGAAAGCTGTATAATGGCGCGCGTCACTGAAAAGGCGGCGTGGGGTTTGGTTTGGCTCTGTGCTGTGTTGGTGAGTGCGGCCAGCGGTGGAAGGTGCTTGATGCTGGATCTGCCTGATGGCATGGAGCAGGGTACATGTTATTAGCACCCGCCCGCCGTTGCCAGGGAGGTATATAGTGCTAACCTACCTGCCTACCTACAGGTACCTATGTATGTACCTTAGTAGGTAGGTACCTGTACTATGTACCGTCCTCGAGGACGACCGACGCAGGCGAGTCTGGGACCGTTACCTGAGGGTGGCTTACGGTAGAACGCTCTCGATTTCTACCATCCGAAGCATGTCCAATTGTCGTCAACACAGCTACTTGATTACACACACACACACTTATTTCTTCCTTCACGCTGACGTTTCACAGCCACGTTCCAAATCATGGTTGGGCAGACGTAGGTAGGTAGGTACCTTAGTACTAATGTATGTAAAAGTTGGGGCCTGCATCAGGTTTAGCGGGCTCCATCCTGTCTTACTGGTGAAGATACTGGCAGCTGGCAGGCACCACAGCTCTGCTGGGCGGAGAACGCTGCCTGGCCTCATCCTCCGAGTTCAATAACAAGGAACAAGGTCTCTAGTTAGAGCACCCGACCAGTTCTGGATATAGAGGATTCCGCGCATTTATTGCTGAATTGCCTGCAGCTGTTCTATACAAACCGAATTTATGCCATCATCTGGTGTGTTGTCACACAGTGACATTACGGGGACCGATAAGTTTGACTGTCACCACCTTATGGCTACCCAATCATGACTGGGCCAAGGAAGAGGGGAAGCGTGCCGCTGTACCTCTAAGAATATACCATGAGCAAATTATTTCATGCACATTTATTCTCCAGATTCAGTGCGTACATTTTTATCTAGGCTGCTGAATCGAAACACGGGCCGCTGCACGAATTTCCCTTGCCCTACAGCCTTCATATACATTCGTTGTTCGGCGGCAAACGTTGCAAGTTCGTGCTGGCGCTCCAACGCATTAACTAGGCAAGGTGACGTGTCATCTGAAGTTGTTTAAAAAAAAATTCCATTCATAGCAGTAGCATGAAGAGTACGATTTCGTCGTATGGAGAGCGTGCTGACAGAGTCGCACAATCATGCCAAAGAAACCAGCCTGCTAGTACGAATTAGCATGACTTCCGTTGCCGGGTTTTGCATCGCCACAACGGCACTCAAAAGTTGGTAGAGAAGTCCCATTCATTCAAAAGTGGTCAACCTGGTAATGTCACCTGTATATGGCTGAGTGGCTGTCTTTATTTTATAATCGAGTTGGCCGTCAAAGCCCTTACCGGACTCGATCCCCCATCACTCCAATTACTTGCGCTATATATATATAAGCTAAAACAATTCCATCATCGCCGCTTACCGCCATCAAAAAGCTCGCGTTTGCACTTCATGATGAGCTGATGCAATGTTGCCACGTAAGAATCGCAGTTTTGTGTGCAGATTTCGTAAAGGGGTATCCAGGAAGGTCGTCGTAAAAAATGATGCTGTTGTGAACGAGAAGAGAAAGTACCAAAACTTTTCGACAGCTCTTGATCCCAATCGCTCGGGAAATATCGAAGGAAATAAAAAGAGATGAGAAAATCTGACCAAGACACACGTTACGTTGCGGCCACTTGGGCAAAACAAAAACATCAAGAGACAGGGGCAAATCAAAGAAGCGACAAACCCCCAAACTAGATCAAGACAGACGGGCTTCCCAAAGGAGCGGCAAATTCAATAAGTATGAAGGAATAAGAGAGGAGACTGAACAAAAAGAAAAGGCATGCAACGTCCAAGAACCATCATGATGCCCTCTGCAAACTATGAGAGGGTAGAGATATGAGAAAGAGGATATCAGAAATGGAAAAGGAGATAATGGAAGCCGTTACACAACCCATCCACCCACGTTCTGGGCACTCACTGTGACCTTCGCTCGCCGCAACCAATCATTACTGCGTCTTTTTTCTTTCTCACTCGAAAGCTGTTTCGTTTTTAGGATTGGTAACCGGAAAACTGGCTGGGAGGCTGCGTCCACTGGCCTCCATTAGGAGGCTGGCCGCGTCCATAGCCACCAGCACTCTGGGGCGGCCCGTTGTATCCCATTGGAGAGCCCGCAAAACCACCAGGGGAGCCAGTCTGGCTGGCAGGGTAGTTCCCAGGTTGGCCACCGTACTGGGCTGCTGATTCGATCACATCAGCATTGCACTGCTGCTCATTACAGGATTGAGAATACTTACCACCGTACTGCGGATAGTAAGAGCCAGGGAAACCAGGGCCTTGGGCGCTCTGAGGGCTATAAGGCGAGGAAGGGTCGAACCCCTGGTTCGGCGTCTTGTCCTTACCCCACTATGCCTTGTTAGAAACGGTTGATGTTAAAGATTTGTCAACTTACGCTGCATTTGAGTGGCCGCCCGTTCACATTGTACCCGTTCATTTGACAAATGGCCATGGATGCGTTCTCGTGGGTATCCATCTTGATAAATGCAAACCCACGATCCGCTTGGAAGCGAGATTCGACGACAAAGCCAAAGTTCTGGAACAGCGGGACAACATCATTGGGAGTAGTGTAGGGCGTCAGGTTGCCGACATAGACAGTCGTCTGCCAGGTTGGAGTTTGGGCCATGATGACGTCGAAGCTACCAACACCATGTGTTGGAAACTGGTGGTGTCCAAAAGGCGTGGTAGGCGCCAGGCCCATAGCCTGCATCGCCTGTTGTTGGGCCATAGAAGGTTGGCCCTTTTGGTTTGCCCAGTTGCAACGGATGGCCCGAGATCCGAGCCACTCGCCGTCCATCGAGCTCAGAGCCTTTTCAGCCTCGGGACGATCACGGAAGGCGACAAATCCATAGCCACGGGAGCGGCCCGTCTTCATGTCCCACATGACACGAGCTTCAGAAACGGACCCGAAAGCGGAGAAGGCCTGCGTGAGGATTTCATCGTTGACTTCGTTGGAAAGATCGCCGACGAAAATATGAAAGTGACCTGATGTATCTTCTTTACCCGACGTGTTGGACTGATAGGCCCAGTTGACGCGGATTTCCTATATCATGTTAGGGGCCTGGATCGCCTCATGCTTCGCCTTTTCGCTTGACATACCGACTGATGAACCCTTCGACCGTTCAAGGTTTGCATGGCACGGTCAGCCGAGAGCGGGTCGTCGTATTCAACGAATCCGTAGTTGAAGCCCTTAGCCTAGAAGCAAGTTAGCGACTCAACCATATCTGGCAGGGCTGGCAGGTATTACATTCTTGTCGGGAATAATCTTGACATTTTGGACATGACCGGTAGTCTCGAAAATCTGGCGCAGCACGTCCTCGGTGACGCGCTGATCCAGACCACCGACGTAGAGAGCACGCTTGTTGGGCTCGGGAGCAGCACGTCGGAATCCTCCTGGACTTGTAGGCGACATGACTCCGCTATTCTCGCCGCGGGGGGAGGTGATTGCAGTCGGGATCGGGTTGTTGTTTAGCGGAATATGCAGAGGAGGAGGCGCCATGCCATTGCCAGAGCCATTTTGCGGAGGCGCCGAAGTGGGAGGGGGACCGGTTGAGTTGTCAGTCATGTTGGCGATGGATATTGAGTGTCGAAATGTTCGAAATCGTAGACGGGACAGAGAGCAGACCAAATTCAGTGGTGTTGGAGCGACAAAGTGTAACGATGTAGTGTCAGCCGAGTTGGGCGTCTAATTAAAATATCGGTGACGGGAGAGGGGCAGATGAGCGGCAGGAAGAGGTATCAATGCCCAACGCAGGGGGGAGGTATGGGGGAAAGCAGAGGGAATTCAAAGTCGCTGGTACAAGAAGGGACAATGCAGAAGCAACCAGAGACTCGTGCGGGTATGCAGGCCAAATTTCCGAAGAAAGGGGTGCGGAACGGAAGTGTCGAAAGAGTCGGGGGAGGGGGGTTGAGGTGTGATGCTGTGAAGTTGGAGGACGATGGGAGCTGGCTGAAGCTAGGCGCCAGGAAAAGGATGCGGGAAACCAGAAACCAAGCAGATGATGATCTCAAAACTTGCAACGACGGGTACCAGAGTAGATTGGACGAAAGATGCGCTGCTCAACAAAAAGAATAGGAAAAGAAAACTGCCCAATTTCGTTCAGTGGTGATGTGACGGGGAGGAAGCCAGACAGCAAAGTGGGAGGATAATTAAAAAGACAGCTGGAAGTAGCTAGTGTTATTTCCACTGTGGAGAGGGCTGGCTTCTGTGGTGACTGGAAGCACGGGCGGCTGTGAGGCTTAACTTGGTACCTTAGTAGGACGAAATACCTCCTGATACCATCGATTACTGACTGATATGTCTTCATACATGGTTAGACAGGAGCGCTTTCAAATACATAGAATAATGAAAAATAAAAGGGGGCCCAACCTAAATCTCAGGACTATGAGCCTACTATAAACAAGTGATGAGTTTATTCTATAGCGATGTTTTCGGGGCCCCCAGTACCAGACGATATCATAGGTACAAATCGGGTTGTTCCAGAATCTGCGTCTTGGCTAATTTTATCCATGATGCGCTTCGCCAAAATGGACACCCTGCATAGGTAACTAGGTGGTATCTCATTGCTGTCAGGCACTCAATGACGGCCAGAGACGTTTTAACCCCTAGTTGGATCCGCGTCGTAGTTAGTTACTTGGCATGAACCGAACCAGCAGCATCATATCCTGACGAACTACCTACTTCAGTCACTGCAAGATTTATCAAGCATGAACGGTTTGATCGTCAGTATTTCTTGGCTGTAAGACTTGGCTGGGATTGGGGTCTCAGCGGCGATATAGCACGTCTGCGGTATGCGTACACTGCGTTGCAGATGTCAATAGGCTCAGGTTTACATATTCAGCTGCTAATATATCCAGATCAGCATTGATCTGATTGTCATTAATAAGTACACCGACAACACTGGCCAGAGAGATCAGTAAAAAAAAATGGTTCTCTAGGTGTTTACTACACTATCCGTGCTTACGGGGAATATCCTGTCCATGACCCTGCGATCCCTCTCGATAAGAACGGGCTAATAAGTGTCCAAAAAATAAGTGTCCAAAAATAAAATAAAAAATAAAAAAGAGCATAAGGCTGTATTGCGGCTCTTTTTACATGGCGTCGCTACCAACTACTAACCTATGTCGCGTCATGTCTCGACAACCTAAGCTAAAGATTTCTAGTACCAACCTTAACACAGGTACCTACTAGGTACTAGCCAGGTAGTTACCTACCTGTTCGCAACCGCAAGGTGACAACAGGACACACACGCTTTCAGTAAAGCTAGCACGCAGGAATAATGCCACTCTCCTGACTTTCGTCCACCGACCACCATTGCGACTCCGTCCTCTCTGTTGACCAATTTTGTCCTGTACGATTGCTCACGTCTCTCGCAACGCCTATCATGACTTGTCCGCCCTGGTAAACCGCCCTCTTCGTTCTACGCTAATCCCGTCGCTTGCTGTCTCCTGTCGATCGTTTCAGCACATGCCGCACCGGCCCGTCCACCCTGGCTCTCCCGCTTCGACGACGACGACGACGATAACGCCCATCCCTGCTCTGACCAACACGGCTGCAATCTCTCAACTTTTTTCCCTCTCAAACGCGCTCCCCCACCCACGATGGAAAAATTTCCCGAGCTGGATACGTCCCTCGATGTCAACGGCGTGCGCGCCCCCAGCCCCTACAAGTCGCCCTCCGGATACTCAAACGGGAGCGCGAGCGCAGCCCTTTCAGATCGCGGAAGCGTCTCCTCTTCGGCCAAGCGAGAGAATGGTCACCAACAATTACATCCGCCGCACGGTCTGGGCGGCTGGGGTAATCACAACGGTGCCGCCCGTGGTCATTCGCGGCAAAAGAGCCTCAGCGACGCCTTTCGCACGATCCGCACGAGGAATGGCAGCTTTAGCCAAAACGCCCACGAGCTCGCCGATGCGCTCAAGGCCCCCGTATCCCCCAAGTTAATCGTACGTACATACTCGATATAAATCATTGCGTACGCCCCCCCTAGTTGCCAACATGCTGACATGACACGTAGATCCTCTGCATAGCGTGGTACATGTCGTCCGCCCTCACCAACACTTCCTCGAAATCCATCCTCAACGCCTTTAACATGCCTGCTACACTTACCCTCGTGCAATTCGCCTTTGTCTCGACGCTCTGCATCGCCATGGCATGGCTCGCCACCATCTTCCCCATCCTCCGCGAAAAGATTACCGCCCTTCAGCATCCCATACGCCCGCCAACCCGCGACGTCGTCACGACCACGCTGCCCCTCGCCGCCTTTCAGATCATCGGCCACCTTCTCAGCTCCAGTGCCACGTCCCGCATCCCTGTATCGCTCGTCCACACCATCAAAGGCCTCTCGCCGCTTTTCACCGTCCTGGCCTACCGATTCATTTACAACATCCGCTACCCGAAGGCGACCTACCTCTCCCTCGTGCCCCTGACGCTCGGCGTCATGCTGGCGTGTTCTGGCAAGCACGGCTTCGGCGGGCAGCTGCTCGGTGTCTTGCAGGCGCTCCTCGCTGCCATTGTCTTCGTCACGCAAAATATATTCTCCAAGAAACTCTTCAACGAGGCCGCCAAGGTCGAAAGTGGCATCGCAGGAACCCACTCCAGGAAGCTCGACAAGCTTAACTTGCTCTGCTACTCGTCCGGCATGGCCTTTCTGCTCACCCTTCCCATCTGGTTCTTCGCCGAGGGTATCACCCTGCTGCGCGACGTCCTCCAGGACGGCGCCGTCGAGCTGAGCAACAAGCCCAACGCCTTTGACCATGGCCGTCTGACGGTCGAGTTTGTCTTCAACGGCGTCTTTCACTTTGGCCAGAACATTATCGCCTTTGTACTCCTCTCGATGGTCTCGCCTGTGACCTACTCGGTGGCCAGCCTGCTCAAGCGCGTATTCGTCATCGTCCTCGCCATCCTCTGGTTCCGCAGCCCGATGAGCCCGCTGCAAGGACTCGGCATCGCCCTCACCATCTTCGGCCTCTACCTCTACGACCGCACGAGCGAGAGCAATAAGGCCGACCGCAAGGCTCAGGCTCTCTCGCAGTCGTCCCGCGCGGGGACGCCGCTGCTGCCTATCAACGAAGTGTCTTCAAGTCGTGGGCGCAACGGCGTCAGCCAGCTGCCTCCCGCCCGCCCCATCCCACAAGGTTACGGATACTTTGGCCCAAGTGCTGGCGACTCCAAGAGATCCGATGACTGACAGTGATGAGGGATGTGGTTTTTTTTTCTTTCATTTTGGAAAAGTAAAGACAGAGACGCGTCACTCTGTACTTTACCTTCTACTTGTGCAGTGGCAGATGACAACGGGTCTGCGCTGCTCTCTTCTTACTCTTCGTCTTACCCTGAGACTGTCCGACTTGCTCTCCGCATTAAGAGAGGCTCCGTTGTTTGCCAAGGACATTGGCCTGGGATGCGAAATCTTCTTGAAAAAAGTTTATGGGCATAGTGCATTTGCAGCATTTTCCTTGGGTTACGAACTGAGCGGCGCCGGATTAAATATAGAGGAACAGATAGAAAGAAGCCATTCAATACGTACAACGTCTCATGTGGCTCCAAATCATACACATTTTTTTAACAAAAACGAAGCCATATTAGACGATGCAGTTGTTGCATTGGAACATGCGCGCCTGTATCAAAAAATGACGATGATAAACGCCTTGTCTATGTAATATACACACTTGTGCTTGCTATGCTTTGCCCCTGCTCCGACTGTCTCTCTTTTTACAGCTTCTCTCTACTCAATCAGCCACTCTTCCACCTCGACGCCGATGCTCCGCCCAATGCCGCGGACCGCCTCCCAGCCGACATTGATGCGCCACTTGCCCGAGCGGTCCGTCACGTCGCCCGTGCCCACGCGCACCAGCAGCCGCAGGCTGACCAGCGTCGCCAGCGCCATGCCGACATCGCCGTCGACTCCCCCTCCCCCTCCACCCAGCACCCGCCGCCCGTCGTCGATCCACTCCCCGCGCGCCGCCTCGAAGATGGCCATCATGCGCTCCAGCACAAACGCGTGCGAGCCGAGCAGCTTGCGCGCGATCCGGCGGTGCTTGCGCGCGCCGCCGCGCCCGCCCCGCGCCGTGGTCGCGCCGCCGCGCCGCCGCTTGCGGCCGTGGTGGAACGTCGAGAAGAGCGTGAGGTCGTGCTTGGACGGGTTGTGCGAGGCGAGGTAGGCGGCGAGGAGGAGGAGTCGCGCAATCGTGGGCAGCAGGGACGTGAGCCCCGCGACGCTGCTGCTGCCGGCCGCGTTGGTCCTGAGCGGCGCGGCGGCGGCGGCGGCGGCGGAGGCGGTCCCCAACGACGGCTTGCCCGGTGCGGAGGCCGCCGGAGCAGCGGCGCCGCCGGGCCGCACGGCGACGATGCTCGGGTTCAGTAGGGACTCGTCCTGGAAGTGCACGCGCGCCGCGACGAGCAGCTTGGAGAACTCCTTGTGGGTGTGCGTCCCGGCGACGATGGGCGCCACGAACCGCGGCCACAGCGCGCGGCAGCAATCCCGAAACGACGGCAGCGTCCGCGAGGCCGCGCGCACCAGCGCGTCGTGCGCCGCCGCGCAGAACCGCGTCCACAGCTCGGCCGCTTCCTGCGGCGTCACGAGGGCGGTGTGCGAGATGGGCGTCGTGGGCGGCGGCGTGAGCGCGAGGATCTGCACGTACTCGTGCTTGACGTAGGGCGGGAAGTGCACGTTGGCGGAACCGCAAGACCGTAGGAAGCCTGCGGGTGGTGAGGTGATGATCATGATACAGGTGAGGCAAGGGATCTAGTCAGGAGAGTTAGTGTTGGCGAGAGAACAGCTTGTAATTGTTCGACGGACGGGGGGGTTCCAATGCTTGTCGCCGCGTACCATTTCAGAAAGCCGCGCCAGCGCGGGTACGAGTGTCGCAGGTGCCTCGCGCTGTCTGTCTATGGAGTCGAGCACGAGCGCAAATCGCCAGCGCGGGTCGTCTCGCGACGGGTGGTCGAGCATCTCGGTGAGGCTAACGACGAGCTGCGCCATCGTCTCGCAGCGCTTGGGCGCCATCTCGGGCGTCCGAAGCGCGTCCGCTACAGAGCCCACAATACGTTCGTAGAGGTGTCGCGCCGTGATGCACTGCGCGGCGTCAACGCGAGCGTGGAGGAGGAGGGCGGGCGGCGCATCGTGCCCTGCGTTGGACGTCTGCGGCGGCTCGCAGAGTCGGTCGAGGACGGCGGCTGTGACGCTCGACTTGCCGGTCGCTTCGGCACCGTATATGACGAGGTTTCGGCAGGGGATCGCTCCGGGCTATATTCGCGGCACAAACGTGTTAGCGGGGAGGATTCGCGCAAACTGAGCGATGCTGGGGCGTGGAAGACGCGTACGCTGACCAGGCTGGCGATGGATCGTATCTGGTGCTCACGACATGGGAATTGCTCGAATAATGGAGCCAGTATAGACTCCTGCGGTAGTTCGAAAGGTGGCTGCATTCTTCATAGGGATCCTCGTGGCCATGCGAAGTTCCGAATGCGTTTGTTGAGTGTGAAGTTGGTGATGCCTCACGCGGCCCCAGTTAAGTTTAAGTGCGAGGCGCGCGCGCAACGCGTCTGAGGAGGCGGGATAAGCGAGTCCCTCACTGGTGAGGGTATGCCTGAAAACGAAACACAGATGTTCATTTTTATTTCATGCCATTGCTCCTGTCCTTCTTATGTTGCAATTAGTTTTGATTCGTCACTCATAATTCTCTATTCTGTCGACAGACCGAATCTAGCAGTCGAGATGATAATCATGGTGCTCCCACATACAAATGTATAGACGAAAATCCTTCCTTCAAAGTACACAAACTCCATAACAATGCAGACTTAAAACATTGGCGTCTCAGGCCACAATCCTTCTGGGGCATTATTCCTCAAGTCCATCTTTTTTTTCCACCGCAGCCACCCAGACAGCTGCCCAATGACGCCTTCAATAAGTTCAGCGTCATTCCATCTCGGTTGCAAAACACCTTGCAGGGCGCCTCCACCCCGTGGCTTTCCAGGCATTTGAATGGAAATACGTCCGTCCGCCTCAAACCAGCTACGGTCAATATCCTGCCGGATGTTGTCCGCAAACCCTCGAACATCCTCGTCAGTCACAGTGCTCATTTGCGCGGCGTTGACTGGCGCAGCAACGAAAATCTCGTCGAATCGCATCCGGGAGCTCTGAAAGCTTTCTTGGTCAAGGAAACCCTTGCTGGCCATGACATACTGGTCAAGTCTCTCGATAAGCTCCATTATGTCGCTCCATGGCTCAAGCAGTTCATCTTGGCACAATGAATAATCGTAGATAGAGGGCCACAGCAAGTTGATTGCGGCAATAAAGGCTCGCAAAATGTGTAGTCCCGTGGGTGTAATGGGTACTCGTCCCACGATCCATTCGTCAATTCCCTTCAGAACGGCCTGCAATACGGCCTTGACTCCAGAAAGGTCGACGTCAGTCAATCGATATGCAGTGGGAAATCGGCTCAGCCTTCTCGCTACCACCCACACATATAGGTCCATAAGAGGGTAGGCAACCGCCTTGGAAGCTGTGGCTTCCAGTATGGCTGGCAGCATTTTGCCGATGATGAATTGCGTGATCCCACGGTCTTGAGCCATTCCTTTCCGTATTTTTTTCTGCTCCTCTTGCAACCCGTCGGATGTCAGGGCCAGTTTAAAATTGTTGAACAGGAAGAAAAAGACTTGTTGAACGACCTTCGGATCACCATCACGCAGGCGTAGGCCATACGACACCATCGCAGCAATTTGCAGCTGAGGGTCGCTCACGGATGGGGAATAGTCCTTGCTTATCTGGTAGTAGAAACCGTCAACTGCGCAAATCTCGGAGCCGTGAGTACGAATGAGGGAGATTATACGCCGGGCGAACGTGACGTAGGCAACGTGGGTCGCCGGCTGCGAAGAGGTCGCTCTCAGGTCCTCCTTCATCTGCTCCATGACAAGTTTGAGAGCCCTGGAATGCTCCGCTGTCAAAGTCCGCTTCAAACTCGCCTCGCCATCGCGGGTCGCGCCACGCATGGCAGATATCGCAAATTCAAACAGCGAGGCGTTACGCTCGTATTTGTCGGCGCCTGCCTGTCCAACGTCGGCGGCCGGGAGAAAATATTCGCCACGTTGACGCAAAACGTCGGCAAGTCGCTTCTCATACCCATCGACCAGTTGCTGCTTCTCACGATTGGGTCCAAGCCTCGGTCTGACGAGCACGAGTAACCAGAGCTCACACAAAGTGAACTCGACATCCGCAAAGTTGTCGATGCCAGCCTTCAAGAGTATAGCCACTGCCAATACGAGATACTGTCTCCGATCCAAGTCCATCTTATGGATAGGACCATCAAACAATCCATATTTCCCACGTTTGAAGAGATCTTGCAGTTGTATCAGACCACCGCTGATAAAATTTGCCGCGAGCCGAACCGCCACGTCTACAGCTTGCTCAATGCCTCCCAAGTCGTAGGGTTCTGCTGAGCCGCGATCTGGTGCATTGTTGGGCAAGACGCATCGCACCATGTGAAAGTACCTCTTTGAGACTTCACGATCCAACTGCAGAAGGGCATCATCTGCTTGAGCGGAATTGAGAAGTTGACTTTCGCTCTGCTGGCTTTCTTCGTTTTCCTTGAAGTCTGTGACATAACCAACGAATAAATCAAGAGTAGAGACGGCTGCTCGTAACGTATTCCAGTTCAGCTCGGGCGGGTAGATACCGAATTGGTAGTATATGTGCTGGAGCTGCAATGTATTTAGACAGAATGTTGCCGCCTCCAGGTCAACAGCATGTTTCATGACGTCCAACGACGCGGCTATACTAGCTCGGAGCACATCGCCAGCCGCTTCTTTATTCATCGAAATCATAGAACTGATCACATCTTCGCTAACGGTGAGGCGTACTTCGCTTGGCAGTGCAAAAAGCTGCTGCTGAATGTCTGCCGCGGCGGAATCAAACTGCTGTACCATCTTGTGGAAAAATGCGTTGCGCCATGCATGGAACGGCTTGAAGGCTGTTGCCGCCTCGCCCTTTGCCACAACAAATCGCGAAAGTTGGTTCCAGCAACGAATATTGATTAAGCTTGCTTCCTTATGTGAAGTCTCCGGAGCTACAAGCCGCTCAATAAGGGCAGGTGGCGGTCGCAAGTCGGGCGGAGCAGCCCAGTAAAGGGTTGCCAGCAAATCATGATGATTTCTGAGAGCCTCCAGATCCCGTTCATGCACCGTCTGTTCCTTCAAGTGTTGTCGGTTGTGGTTGGGAAGAATCCGGGCAACAAGATTGCGAATATCGTTGATAGCACCAGCAGCGCGAAGCTTCTGTATGCTGAGTGCGAGCAACTTGAGAAAGAGGTGGAAGCACTGGTCCCCTGGCTCCATCGTCAGAGAAGGGTGTTCAGCCAGGCTCTCCAGGAATTTCGGGGAGGCGTTGACTTCCTCATTGCGTAGATGCTCCAGGTTCTGAGAGCCAAAAAAATCAAATATTGTACCGATGATACTTCCATTCCGCTGCCACCCCCACTGCTGTACGAGGTAGTGGCATCTTCCTATTAGTGCGCGGCAGTAATTGTTGAACCCGGGGGCTTGTCGATTGTTCTCCTGGTATATTGAAAAGACTTGTCGAAGCAGGGGTTGCACAATAGTCCATCCATCGCCGCTCGATGTATGTCGCTTTCCATGGATGAGAATCCCCGAAGAGCTGAATTCGCTCAACGGCAGCAGCGTAAACACTGTCTCCCAAACTCTTTCGTAGGACTGGACTTCGACTCCTGAGATGGCGTCCTTGAGGGCAAGAGCTTGCTTTAACACGTCCCAGAATGAGCCGCGCGGAATATGGCTGATTTCTAGGACTTGCATTACCAATGACCAAGAGTGAATTGCCGGCTCGTCATCGTGAATCCCTCGTTCACGAACAGTGTTTCTCTGAAGTTGCATGTAAGATTCCTGGACTGGCTCGATGCCCATAAGCAGCAGATTTGATAATCCTCCCACTGCCAAGCTTCGCAGCAGGTCTTCCACTTGAAACTTTTCCGTCATCAACTCATTGTCCTCAGTGCAAATCATTAGAGTTACCAGAACAAGAATGAGCAAACCGTCATACACTCTTGCTGCAGTTCGAGAGCCTCCGTCTGAAATTGTCTTCGTACTAATGAGACTAGACAGGCGATTGTGAAAGTTGCCGACCACATCAAGGACTCTGCCAATAAACGTCTTTATGCTCGACTCATCCGTAAAATGCAATGCAGCCGTCGCAAACGTAGAAAGAAATTTTGATGCCTCCAAGACATGGGTCTCTCTGGCGGCAGTTCTCTCGTCTGTTTTTTCAAGCTCATCTGCCATCAAGTCAATCAAAGTGCCCAATTGAGCAGATGTGCGGGCATTCCAATCGCCCCAATGGCAGGTATCGGCACCCAATCGAAAAGTGACCCTGGGACGTGAAGTTAGGAGAAGCCTACTTCTGGCCTTCTGACAGCCTTCTAGAATGCCACTGCCAAGAAGGGTAGATTGGTGAAAGTAAACCCCTTGGTCCAATGGAAAGGTTTCGAAGTGTGTTGTGTACTGTGTGCCATATGGGCCGAGTCCAGTAAGCCTGGTCCCTGCATTGGCTGTTTGCGGCCGATCAGGCTCAATATCGGCCGTGTATGAAGCTGGGAGAGGATCTGCGGCGTAGCGGAACTGAGGCGCATCCACGTCGATACGCACAGGTTTCCGAGGCTTTTTCGGCCGGACTCTGTGCGTTGGTTGCTTCTCTGACTGGCCCTCCTTTCTACCTTCTCTTTGAACCACCCTCGCAGAGTTCGCCGTGGAGAGTCTATCGACACTTACTTCGGAGCGGGCATTCGACGGATTGACGGATGGGTTTCGCCTACCGTGCCGGTAGATCTTGTCCAGCAGCGTCTTGTGCTGATGAAAATCGACGGGCGCAACGTGTCCAAATTCTTCCATTTCCAACAACGCAGGGCGCAAGCGCGAGCTATCCACCTGCGCCCTCCCGCTCTGTTGTATAGATTGCAGTTCTTGTGGCGGGAAAACCACGGCGTCATTGCACCCAATGCCTACAGTGTTGACAGAGCCTACACTGTTCCGCGGATTGTTGGATGGCATGTAAAGAGTAGACCCCCCGCTACTAGTCTGCTTTACAAACTTTCGCAGTTTGTTTGTTGGCGGTTTAGTTGGTCTAGGTTTGTTACATGCCGGAGTTTGTTGGCTCCTGACTCGCAAAGCAACAGACCCCGTCGCGGCCTGTTTCTTCTTTTCTCTTCTCGCCTCAGAAACCGCAGGTCTTTGTGGAATAGTGCCGGATTTCCATCGGTTGAGTGTAGTAACAGCGTCAAGATGGTCGGTTCTTGACGAAAGACGCAGCATCTTCTTTGACGGGCTACTCCGGCCTTGATTGACCCGCGACTTTGCTGTCCGTGCTGCGATCCTGAGAAACCGAGGCGCGTCAGGCTCAATGACATCGAGAACACTCAGTAGCTTGGGCGCCGGCCGCGAAATAGATCGCTTATTGAAACTGGATCGATCCGAATTTTGCTTCTGTGTATGTTGGGGCCTCGGTCGGCGGCTTGGTGTAGAATTCGGCCCATTTACACATGCCGTGATTTTCTGCTGCCGTGGCTTGGTACTCGCGGCTTTCCTAAAGGTATTGCCGACCTTCTTCAAGGATTGGCCATGAACACTGCTGGAGAGTCGTTGCGTTCTCCCACTGAACATGCCATCGATTGTGTCATGCTCTATTATGGAACTTCCGTCGGAAAGCTCATCCGTTCCCTGCGCTGACGCTTTCTCCGGTACAAGAATGATCCGAGATTGATTATAGTAAGTGGAATCTGTTGTCGGACGCTGGAGTATAGTGTCCTCATCATCTGATTCATCCAAAGTCCAAACAGGAGCCGTGGCAGCCACTTGATTGCTTTTCGACGACCTCGTTTGTGCTAGACCGCGACGCACCTCCTTCTCTGGTGTGCGATATCGTTGCCGGCCGTAAACATGTTTCTGCGCTTTATCCCTGCTTGCTTCTTGGTCCAGTCGAAGCCAAGAGGCAGGCAATACTCCCTTTATGCGCTTTTGGTAGCCAACACTTTCAGATACAGGGTTATCAGACGTGCTGCCTGCTTGGTCTTGTCTTTCTTCGGCCTCCTTTCCTTCGCGTTCTGGGGACGAGCTATCATCTATTGTCACGACTTTTTCGGTCAGGAAAATGTCGGCAGCGTATCCTCTGCTATGCTTGAGGCGTGGAATAGGAGGCAGCGTTGCAGCAGTCAGGTCGTGGACGGATGAAACATGCGCACCTTGTCCGCTTAGAACTGAATCTACAGGATCGCTGTCAATTATGTCGTATTTTCTTCGTTTTCGGGCAGAAGATCCCGGCGTGTCCTTGAATCGTTTGTTTGACGGCGAGATCCTAGGACAGGGCTTGGACAGCAACTCATTGAGTGCAGGCAAGTCTTGGTCAGGAACACTTGTATCATCCGTGTCGTCTTGGGAGCTCCCAAGGTTGCTATTCTGTCGGTGGCCGACCCACGGCGATGTCTTGGGTGGTGAGGAGGAAGGAAAGTCAAACATGTCGATGTCTCGGTCCAAATCCATTTCATTGATGTTGGGTTGATTCGAATTATTCATTATTGGGAAAGAGGTTTCCTGGCTATCGTCTTCGAACTCTTCGTCTTGACCATTTTCATCTTGCGCAGCCCTGGCCGGAGCAGCCGCCATGTGAACGGGGCGCATGCCATGTTGTCGAATAAGGCTGCTGTATTGAGCATTCTCAAGGAGATATGGGTGTTCTTGGATGGGTTTCCGCGGCCGAAGTGATCGTTCCAGTCGCACCGCTTCGCGTCGCAGGTCTTGCGTGGTTTCTAGCAGACCTAGCTCTTGGCTTGGTAAAGCTATGTCTTCGTCGGTGACGGGAGGGGGGGGCTGGTGGTTGAGGGGTGTGCCACTGGTTGGCGTCGACGGTCGACTTTTCAATTCGATAACTATTCGTGAGGTGCTACCAGTGCTTGATTCTCTGCTCAAGTCCTCCGGCGCACTATTCAACCTGTGGCCGTGCAAGACGTCGTCCAACTCGAGCATGCCATCAACGCTTTGCGCAGACGACAGAGGCGACGAGCAGAGGGAGCCTTGCGGACTTGGTAGACGGCGAATAGCTTGTGCTGCATTTTGTGAATCGGGAAATTCCCAGATATCATGAGGCTTTGTCGCTGGGGCTTCGTGTGTGGTTTGTTTGAGGTTGGTCGCCGAGTCCTGGCTGTCAAACGCGTCTTCGTCTTCCGAGTCCGGCACCTCTCCCAGTGATATCCAGTCCGTCATAGTTGACCGAGGTCGTCATTATAACTTGCCGACAAGTCAGTATTGTGGCCTTGAACCGAGGGATTTGGGAAGCATTTTCCAGGCTGATAAGAATTCTCTGTGTCGTTTCCAACCCAGCAATCGCTATAGCGGGCCGATGCTGGGAGACGCGCCGCGAGTTTAGTTACCTAGTCCCTTAGTAGGAGACGCGTTCCATGGGCTCGGTGGTAACGAGGTTAGTACTAAATTATTAATGGTGCTTGGGTGGCCTAGAGTGCTACAAGCTAGCGCCAATAACCACTACACCCTCCTCCTCTGCCAACCCTATACCTCTCAGAACGCAGCATCAGTCTCCCGTCTGTCGATTTATTGCCGCGACGGCTTTGGAGGTCCTGAACTCATCATGGGCGGCGCACTAGAAAGAGCTCTACCCATGGCGCTGGCCGTTTTCTCCGGTGTTGCTGGCGGTGCGTCACTCTCGGCTTCCTCCTGCCAGTTAAAATTTGGCTAAGTTAGATCCCTCACAGGCTTTTACACCTTCCAGCCGATGCTGGCACCAAAGGATTCTGTAGGAAGCAACCAAGATCAACCTACAAAGGGAACCGAGACCACGAAACCGTAAGCCACCACGACTCAACACGTCTTACAATCCACTTGTCTAACACCTGGTCCAGGGCCGACAGCAGTGCGTCAAACCAAAAAGGCAATACTGCGAAACCCGCATCATAGTCTAGGTAATAGGGAGGGATCTATGTACATCACGCAACGAGGGTCTCGTTTGTACACTTATTTGGCTATATACGAAGGAACCGAATAGTGGTATCACATGTAAAACTACACTGTACATATACTAGCCTCACCATGCCATGACGCCCTGTCTGCTCTTTACCTTGTACATGGCAACATTCGCCAGCCTGATCCCATATATAGCGCACGCCTGAAATTTTACTGCATTAATGTATTCCAGCTTCGTCTACTCAAATGAAGGGCGCCTCCAGCCCATAGAATAGCTTGTCAAAGTCGATAGTATTGAAGTCCATTCGACCTTCGAGCGCCTGCCATTGCTGATCCATGTACGACGCTTCGGGTTCAGGGGCAAAGCCTTGCAGTGGAACGTTGCGCCGCTGCTCCTCGCGCCCTGCAGAGTCGGGTGTCAATGGCATTGTGATAGGTAGAGATGTAAACATTTTCAGGGCCGGGTGATTTGGCGTGTGCCGCTTCAAGACCTGGACGGATAAGTCGAGAAGCTTGGCCCCGATAGGTGACTGGTCTTTGGCATCGTCCATGATGCGCCAGGCCTCAACAAGGTGTGAGTCATTCGCGGGAGTTTCTTCGGTTTGCCTACCAATGCAAGCATTGAGAACGAGTGCGATGCTGGCGAGGAACACACTTCGGAGAATAATGACGGATCGTAATCTTGTACTAGAAAACGGTAGGTCTTCAAGTTTCAAGTGCTTCTCGGTTTGTATAATCATCCTCGCAGCTGCCATGCAAGCTTCGTACGAGTATGCGTAGGCCTGTTCAACTGAACCTCTGGCAAGGAATGGCAGATGCAGCTTGCATAGATGCCTGTAAATGAGTAGATTCAGTGTATATCGTTGGATCGTGATTTTTGGATCACGTCGTGGATCTGATGGCGACAATGCGTGCATATTTGTGCTGTCCATGGAGAAGAAATCCGGCAATTCCCGTAAATACACTCTAAATTTGGTATCCATTTCCATCACAAATTTGTGGTCGGCTGGTTGTGCTTGGAAAGCATATGCGCGGTCTTTGTCGAGCATGTTCTGGCACAATTCTGCCAAACGAATGCGATAGATCAAAGCCGATGCATCGGTTGGTTCTGTCAATGGCCGCCCAATAACAGGTTGGCTATCGACTATGTCTCCATCGTTCACATTTGACGGTTTTCGTACCATCATATGGAAGGGGTGGACAGTGAATGAACCTTCCTGAGGAAAGGCAAATTGCGTGACCATCCTATCACATGTTAGTGACTTTGACAGCGGGAAAGCCTAAGTTGTAGATACATACCAGTCTGTGGCAACAAGGAACCACCATGTCCTTCGGTACATTTCAAGTCGCAGGCTTCCCACGTTGGGAATTTCGCGATTACTTGGGGCATCAACACGGTGTAGCGACAGCTCTCTGGCCATGCTAATTGAGCGGGCGTTGAGGCTCCTCGCACGGGGCGAAAGACCCTCAATGTTGCAAAAGACGTAGAACAATATGATCATGCCATGGATACACTCCAAAGAGGCATGACCAATACGCTGCGCATGATCCATGACATCCAGCGCAGCCTTCAACCACCATAGCGCCTGGGCCCTGGCCTCTGCTACAGTTCCGTAGAGAAGTCGCGCATCATCCTGAGGCGACCACGTATAAGTCGAAGCAGCACACATGCTGAGGAGTAGTGTCATGAGGCCGATATCTAGTGTTGTATTGTTGTCAATGCAATCGTATATTTGCTCGATGGTGGCCATCAATGTTGGCACGTGCACAACATGATGGAAATGGTTGACATCCGTTATGTACTTGTGTGTTATAATGCGGGCTTCGTCACGGCGAGGCAGCCAGATACATCTTGTTACCTCACCAGAGCCAAATGAAGGGGCAGAAGGGTCATTTTGCAGTACAAAGTTGCCCTGTTTGACAATACGGCGTACAGGGCAAGTGCGGAAAGATATTGGATCACAAAGAGGTTCCTGGTTGAAACAACGCACTATTAGTGGAATTCAAGGCGCATAATGGTCTTGTCTCACGGGATGATTTTGAAACACGCAGACGCAAGGTTGGAGATATTAAGATGATGGAGAAGCGCGCAACATACTAGCATGGATTGACCTGTAAATGACCTTTCGAGCCACAGGGCATCATCAGTCAACTTTTGAAGTTGCGGCGACATTGGTGGCGCCACAACAGATGGCTGGTTCGGCGGCGGCGCTTCTGAATAAGCCGTGGATTCTGGTCTATTCAACATGCCCTCTCTATTCTGGGCAGCAATGAGCGCCTCGAGTTTCTCGAGGCGTGCCAATAGCTCGGTATTGGGAACGTCTTTTGGAGCCACTGATTGCTCGCCTTCCACCGTTCGCATGTCCGCATCATCCTGGTCGGACACGCTGACGGGAGGATTCACACTGGAACGATTAGCCGCGAGACTTGATCTTGGCGCCGACAACTGGGCGGTTGCAGGTCCATCATGCTCGCAGACGACCCCACGGCATGTACAATTGGAGCACGGGAAGATGCGGCTACACCGTAGCTTGCGCTGTCTGCACAACTTGCAGGAGATGGGCCGCTGTCTCGGTTGGCGCCCCATGTTGCGCTATTGGTTATATCACTGCCACAATAAAGACGATTCAGGTCAGGTATTCCTTTCTTGGCGCGGACTTGGGGATATGTTCAAGGGAAAGGTGGGTGTGAATGAGTGAATATCCGTGGGATCCGGAAAGTCCGCGGCGAGGCCCCACGGCGTTGAAGACCCCACCAAGTAGCTGAATATGACAGCGATTTCGGCGGAAGAATCACGGGCTCCCTGTCAGCTTTTGCGTACTGTGGTTTGAGCTGGTTTGTGAGCTGGTTTGATTGGCAGACGCGAGGACGCGGCTCTAATTGCCTGCAAACGACATGCGGTGCTGGGCCCTGCGCTTTGGTGAAGAGAAAGGCCAGACGGGACTTTGGTATGCGCGTCTGTAGATCACCCACCAGGCGTAAAATACAGGCCGTTGTACATACATAATAGGATATCGAAAGGGCTTACAGCGCTATGCCCCCTATGCGTTAGCGATTAAGCACACTACCACGGAATTTCTGCATCTTCCCATTTTCTCGCCTTGCATAAAGGTCTGGCTTATATACCTCGTCCTCTGCACATTGTCTGCTTTTTCTTGAAATGATACCGTATTTTCCGTATTCAATTGTCCTGCTGGTCGATGGTGCACCAAACGTTAGAGAGCTAGCGCCAAATTTTAATCGCGGTCGTTGTTTCTTGTGTCCATTGCCATCGGTATGATTCTTCGGACTGAAGTTTCCCATCTCTCGGAAAACAGGGCTTGCAAAAGCATTGAGAGCGAGACATAATAAGCTGATGACAGGAATTACTGGGCTTCACCGGGGACTCGGCAAGTCGTACAAGTGGTGCCACAATGGGGGAGCTGCTCACCAGGCCCGCCTTTCCGTCATTCCCCGAGGCCATGTAGGACCTCACCACAAAACGTCAGACGGTAAAATTGAGGGAGACGCGCAAAACAGTTGCAAAGCGAGGCTCCGTTTGACTGGAGAAAAATCGAAAAAATAAAAATAGCAAATGCTCGTGGACTTCTAGGAAATTTGCGACTTGACAGTCTAATACCTGACGCCTGTTTGGGTTTGAGGACCAATTGGCCAATGAGAGGTCGCATGATTCTGCATCACGCTTCACGTGACCAAATCAGGCCAGCTTTCCTTAGTCATCCGTGGAGCAAAGCTTCTTCCGGGTGTCAGAAATCGTCCAAGTCATAGGATTGCCTCTCTCGTTCGACAAGCCTAATCAATTTCCCCGTACTCCTACCGCAGAATCGACCTCGTACAACGGCCGACGCGCCAATTGCTATCCATTTCGGCTTCAACAATCGACATTTTCCCCGCATCACGCCCCCTCGATACACAATGCTTCGCACACAAGCCACGAACGTTCTGCGCCGGGTCGCGCCCCGTGCCTATTCTACCCAGGCCCTGTCCAACCCGACGCTCAAGAACATCGAGAAGAGATGGGAGGGCATGCCGCTTCAGGAGCAGGCTGACCTCTGGATGGCCCTCCGTGATCGTATGAAGGGAAGCTGGTCCGAGCTGACCATTCAGGAGAAGAAGGCCGGTACGTTGTCTGCTTTTTTGGTCCTCTTCCTACTGTAGCGCGGTTCCCGTGCTTCCCTGAAAATACCTCCCCGGTTGCCGAGCTTAGCACCTCTCAACCACCAGTCACTCGCAACAACGGCCGCGATGAACTATTCGTCAGGCAATACTTGCTCCCAAACCTACCAATTACCGACCAAGTGGTTCACATTATTCGAAATAGTTGCCTATTTCGGCAATTGGCTGTGAGGTCAACCGCGCGCTATGTTGCATAAACCAGTTGACTTGCATCCGAACTGAGGAAAAAAAAAACTAACTCAAATCCTCTCAACAGCTTACTGGATCGCCTTCGGTCCCCATGGACCGCGCGCTACCGACCCCCCCGGCACAAACGCCCGCATTGCCTGGGGTGTTGCTCTTGGTGTTGGCGCCTCCATCGCCATCTTCGCCGCCATCCGCTCGACCGCCAAGCCCGCTCCTTACACCATGACCAAGGAGTACCAGGAGGAGTCCAACGAGTTCCTGCTGGTAAGTCCACTTGCCGATGCACACGCAGCCCCGGCGCACATACTAACTTGATTTCCAGAACCAAAACGCCAACCCCATCACCGGTATCTCCTCCGAAGGCTACACAGGCAAGGGTGTCGTCCAGTCCCCTCCCAAGGGCAACTAAATCGACTTATAAAATATGCAAAACGCACTCTATCATTTCCCTTTGTCATAGAAGATTGTGTGGACTGCAGGAAGCACTGCAATCTTTCTCGCGTGTAAAATGGGCCCAGAGCGTTTGGAGAACTGACGGCGAATTGTCGAGCGAAGCGGTAGAAGGAGGTGTAAATACTGTATTACAATGACAGAATCAAAAGAAGCAATTGTTTCCAATACACAATTCATTTTCTTGTTAATGGACGTGAACGCTTCCGGATTGTTCGCTATGCATGATGGTCGGGTCTGCTTCATTCTATCCAAAGTATTCCCGAAACTAGCGTTGGATACTTAACCGCCGCTCTGCCCGGCCTCCCGTAGCCGCTCAAAGGTAGCTGTCGGATTTCCACCGCGATCGAGCTGCTCTTCTTCCATTCGCCTGTCCACGTCGAACCGTCCATCCTTGGCCCAGTAGCCCGCCTTTTCGGTGCCGTTCACGCAGCCTTCTGTAATGAGGACATACGGCATCGGTGCGTCGAACATGGGCTCACCCAGGATGCGCTCCATTTCCATCTTCAGCCCGCGGGCGCCCGTGCCAGATTGCGAGGCCCTGTCCGCGATAGCATAGAGGGCCTTCTCAGTGAAGTATAGACGGGACGGGTACGTCTCGAACAGTGCTGTATACTGCGCTACGAGACTGTTGCGTGGCTCCGTCAGAATACGGAATAGATCCTCCTTTGACAGTGGGCTCAGGGCGCAGATGTTGTGTAAGCGTCCGATGAGTTCGGGAATAAATCCGAATTTTTGCAGGTCGGCAGGCGTGACCAGGTCCATAGGTGTGAATTTGGCAACGGAATCATGATGGGCCAAGTGCTCGTATAGTTCAGGGGGTAGAGACTGTTGCTCGCCAGAGAGCGTGGTGCGCCCCTTCACTTCACCACCGAATCCCATAGTCGGCTTGGCGACCCTTTGGATGACACTCTTGTCCAATCCCACGAAAGCACCACAGAAGACGAAGAGGATGTTGGTAGTGTCGATGGTATATTGGTCCACTTTTGCTGCAGGCGGTGCGGCCTGAGCTGTGCTGCTGGATGAGCCACCCGCATTATAATTCGTCGTAATCGGTGGTGCTGATCTGGAAGAGCGGTTGTCTTTCACGTTGATCGTCACTTTGGTGCCTTCAACCAGCTTTAGCAGGGCCTGCTGAACACCCTCACCACCGACATCACGGCCGGTTGAAGTTTCTCGTCTGGCGAGTTTGTCGAATTCGTCAAGCACAATGATGCCCTGCTCCGTAGCTTTCATATCATAGTTCGCTTCTATTAGAAGCCTTTCAACGCACGTTTCAACATCTTGACCAATATATCCAGCTTGCGTTAAAGAGTTGCAATCGCAGATGGAGAACGGGACTTGGAGTTTCTTGCTCAGAGTTCTGCTCTCATTAGCCATCATACCCAACTAGTCAAAGCTGGGTATCACATACTCGAGAATATACGTCTTTCCTACTCCAGTCGGCCCGATCAAGAGCAGGTTACTCTTGTCGATTCTGACGGGCTCATCCGCGGCTAGGTCCTCAGGTATGTACAAGTGGTCCAAAGAGGGAGGTTCGTATCTGTCACTTTCGTAGAGCTCTCGAACAGACTCTGTATGGCCAGGGAACTCATCTATGTACATCAGAGCCACTCGATTTAAGAAAGCCACTGGAAATACATACCATCAACTGGATGAGCTTCCCGGCGTTTCTGGTGTAACTCTCGATCTCTGGCGAATCGTTGTCGCATGGATTTTTCTCGGAGATTTTGCTCTTCGTGTTCGTGCTGATGGCGCCGTCGAAGATTTTGGTAGTGATTGAAAATAGTAGAGCAGATGGTTTTCTTTGCACGGTCCTGGCCGACGACGTAGTTGTCTACACGTCTCTTGAGGTCGCGCGGGTAGAATTGGGGCACGCCAAACCGTCGTTTGTTGAACATGGGTCCACGCCCAGATTCCTCTGTAGGGTCATAGGTGCCAGTGAAGCCAGAGTTCATATCCGCCTGCCTGCTAGCAAGCGCCGAACTGGTGGTTGACAGGCACCGGGCGCAACCTTGGTACGGGACCAGCCGCCGAGACCGTCGACAGCCTAGTGCTACTAGGGATATTGTATGTAGGGGTCGAAGCATTTCTGATGTAGTCGTTGATACTATTGCGCTTGGGACTGTATCGGTTCGTGGATGTTGGGGCCGTGCCGTTGGGTGGCCTCTTCGTAGGAGGCTACGTCACAACGGCCACTAATAAGTGTGGCAAGCAGCCGGTAGAGAAAACCTGTGATGCTCTAGTGAATTAGGGGCATGACAGTAATTGATAAGCGAAAGTTGGCCGTTTGTTAGGTCGTGTCAATCCACCAGCAGCCCCGGGTAGGATGTCAAGTGTGTTGAATGATGATGGGGGTTTTACCGTTGTGCCGCCGATCTCGCATCCGTCACGAGCTCCGAGCTCACTCGGTGGAAAGTGGAATGCGGGGGGATCAGCCCACTCCTATCTCGGTGCCACTCAAAACTGTCAATAGAACACCAACACTGCCTCCTAGCAAGGGCAAGCCCGCAAGTGATTCGCATCTCAAAAAGCATTACAAAGTCAAATAATTCTCGCACTTTTCGTATTTGAGCGATTCACAATCATCAAACCTTGCACTATCACAACCCGCCCGGTACAGCTTGTCGCAGAGGCTGCTCCCAGTGACTTTATCAACTACGCTACCCGTGCAGGTATCGATCGGAGCGCACGCTCAAAGACCAACGGGTAATCATCTCTAGCATTACCGGGAATCTCTTCGTACCTGAAGGCACCTCAAACCACAGTGCTTGCATGGCGCGGAGTACTGTGCCATTTTTCACACTCAAGCACTGTCTGGTGAAGATCCGTTGGATACCTTGATATCTACGCAGTACTTAGTTACCAAGCTAAATCTTAAAGGATTAGCGACGCCACTGATGCGAGATGGGCCGAATAGACAAGCTGCTAATTTGCCACTATAATGACAAGTCGATTTGTTGAGCGTTGAAGGCACCATATCCTGCGGTGGCTAACTGTGGCTACATTCGAGCGAGGTACTTACAAACGCCTCGTACGAGACGCCACCAACGTAGTACCTGTTAACCGCCTAGTAACAAGGGAGTTGCCCCAGGTGAAAGCTCTCTAGCGCTCAACCCCAGAGGAATTGCCCCTCGCCCAGAATCTTGTTTCTTTACCTGTCGACCAAGAAAAAACTCAGTAGGTGGCTCAATTGAACTCTGCATCAGACGGTTTTGAATTCTGCAACCATTCTCCTTAACCTAAAGCCAATTCCATCAACAACCGCCTCCCCCGCAACGACGAGATTGGCTTCTGCCTCCCCACGTCATTAATACGTTGGCTACCTTGCAAGCTAACTGCTCACTTCTCCTTGCAGCTATCATGGCAGCGACAACGGCTTCTGAGATACCGGCGGATGCCACTGGTTTGTTTTCCCCGAACTCTTCACTGGCTGCGCTGACATATTTTAGGCGTTATCAAGTTGGACCCATGGCTGGAGCCTTTCAGCGATGCCCTCACACGTCGCTGTGGCAAAGCGCGGGAATGGATCAAGAAGATTGATGAGTCTGAGGGTGGCATGGATAGCTATACCAAGGTACGCCAGGTACAACGCCCATGTTTACATTCCAAAATCTTACCAAGTCTTAGGGATTCGACAAATTTGGATTCAATGTGCTCTCCAATGGCGATGTCCGCTACCGAGAGTGGGCACCCAACGCGGTCGAAGCATTTTTAATCGGCGAATTTAGTAAGTTATTGTCAAGACAGGTAGCGAGCGCGTATTAACCAAATCAACAGATGAATGGAATCAAACCTCGCATCCTATGTCCAAGGATGCCTTTGGCTCATTCTCCATTGTTGTGCCCTCGAATGCCGGTCAGCCTGCTATTCCACACAACTCCAAAGTCAAGGTTTGTCGGCGAACAATGTAACTCAGACAGCAAACCAAGTCTAACAGAGGCTCTAGATTTCTTTAATTTTGCCAAGCGGTGAGCGCGTGGACAGAATACCCGCCTGGATCAAGTACGTCACCCAAGACTTGAACGTGTCACCTGTGTATGATGCTCGGTTTTGGAATCCTCCAGCTTCAGAGAAATATGAGTTCAAGCACCCTCGCCCGAAGAAGCCTGAGAGTGTACGCGTTTACGAAGCCCATGTCGGAATTTCAACGCCTGAGCAGCGCGTTGCCACTTATAAAGAGTTCACCCGGGATATGCTACCCCGAATCAAGAGCCTCGGGTACAACGTCATCCAGCTCATGGCCATCATGGAACATGCCTACTATGCCAGCTTTGGTTATCAGATAAACAATTTCTTCGCAGCAAGCAGTCGTTATGGTCCGCCCGAGGATCTCAAGGAGCTCATTGACACGGCGCATAGCATGGGCATCGTCGTCCTACTTGACGTCGTGCACAGCCATGCGTCAAAGAATGTCCTAGATGGCCTCAACAACTTCGACGGAACTGACCATCAATACTTCCATGGCGGAGGTAAAGGCAATCACGACCAATGGGACAGTCGTCTGTTCAACTATGCTCACCACGAAGTCTTGCGTTTCTTGCTAAGTAATCTTCGCTTCTGGATGGACGAATATCATTTTGATGGGTTCCGATTTGACGGGGTTACTAGTATGCTGTACATCCACCACGGCATTGGGGCGTAAGTTTTGCTTCTCTCTGCTGTTGCCAATAAGCTAACAAGGACAGCGGCTTCTCCGGGGGCTATCATGAATATTTTGGCTCAGATGTCGATGAAGAAGCTGTCACCTACCTGATGCTCGCCAACCAAATGCTTCACTCGTTCTACCCAGATTGCATCACTATCGCTGAAGATGTATCTGGAATGCCTGCTCTCTGTGTCTCCGCGGGGCTTGGCGGTGTTGGGTTTGACTACCGCTTGGCTATGGCGGTGCCCGATATGTGGATTAAAATCTTGAAGGAACTTCAAGATGAGGAGTGGGATATTGGCAATATCTGCTTCACTTTGACCAATCGACGACATGGCGAAAAGACAATTGCATACTGCGAGAGCCACGACCAAGCGTGAGTAGCCAGTGCCTTGCTATAATGACGCCGCTAACACAAAGTAGCCTCGTCGGCGACAAGACATTGATGATGCATTTGTGCGACGCGGAGATGTATACGAACATGTCTATTCTTTCACCACTGACTCCAACTATCGATCGTGGTATTGCTCTGCACAAATTGATCAGGCTGCTCACTCACAGCTTGGGTGGTGAGGGCTACCTTAATTTTGAGGGCAACGAATTCGGACACCCGGAATGGCTTGACTTTCCCCGCGAAGGAAATAGCAATTCTTTTTGGTACGCCCGGCGCCAGCTTAACCTTACCGAAGACCAACTCCTGCGTTATCCATTCCTGAACAAATTCGATGGCTTAATGAACCAATGCGAATCAAAGTATGGCTGGCTCCATGCCCCCCAGGCATACATCTCCTTGAAGCATGAGGGAGACAAGGTGATTGTATTTGAAAGAGCCGGTCTTGTCTTTGTTTTCAATTTCCACCCAAACAACAGCTTCAGTGACTATCGCATCGGGGTCGAAGAAGCTGGAACCTACAAGGTTGTCCTGCAGACTGACAGCAAAGACGTCGGTGGTCATAGCAGAATTGATGAAAGCGTCCGCTTCTTCACTACTCCAATGGAGTGGACCGGACGGAAGAACTGGACGCAGGTTTACATCCCGTCTAGAACGGCACTGGTAAGTCCTCTTGGTTCTGGGTGGTGATGTGTGAGCTAATCCTTGTAGGTTCTGGCGCGTGAAGATGCCGTTGTACAGTAATTCTGAGTTTCGGTATTCGGGTTACCAAGCTGGAAGCCTGAGAAGCTACAAATGTTACATGGAACCTATGACATTACACAGTGTTTTACTGAGAAGTGAAAATTGCTGACTTACTACCTCCTAATGCATATGTCCTCGGAAAGGGGCGCTAGCGAAAGACCACTGTTTCCTCAGGCACCACAAGGCCAGGAACAAGGAGAGGAGGGAGTCGAGGGTGTGGCACTTCTGGTCGGAACTCCCTAAATTCGCCGAGACTTCGGATTCGCACTGTATACTTTCAAATTTGGTAGCCAGCCCGCAGAGTTTTATGTACCTTGAGTTTCCTCTTGATTTGCGAGATGGCTATAAATATACTTGCAAGAGCTTGGATTTGTATAACACATTAGCCAATTGAAACAGTAACTTGCTCCTACGCTGAAATTTGAAGTGATCTGACGGCTCGGGAGACCAAGTCAGGTTTTGAGGCGCAGGGAATTCCCGGAGGCTGGTGACAACAGCATTCTGACACTGTAAGGGGGGCGACACATAATTTCTGTTTAGCGCGGCACGTGACTTGTGAGAAAGCTCTAACCGATGAAGTCCTCAGTCCCGGAGCAAAACTGCTCACTCTGCAAAAGTTCTCCCCAGGTTCAACCAATCTCTCTCCACTCACATCACTGATCGCTCTCTGTCATCTGGCAAGATGTTCAAGAGGTAGGTTCAAAGTATTGGAGCTATTTTTAACGGCTCAATTGCGCCTGCTGCGCCAATTGGGCGGATGATGCTGACCGACCTCCTCCTGTAGCGGCATTTCCTCCTTCGCCCGCGCTGCCCGCCCGTCCTTCGCGGCGGCGGCTTCTCGCCGTGCCATCCGACCTGCTTCCGTTCGATTCCCCCTCAACAGCAGATTCGCGAGCACTGCTGGTGTCGGTGATGGCAAGATTTACCAGGTGAGAACCCGTCGCGTCAACGGTGGCTCTGCGCCCGGCTAACCACAACGAACAGGTCATCGGTGCCGTTGTCGACGGTTAGTTTTCGAGCCCCAATAGCGATGAGCTGCCGTCGCGCTCTCGCCGATACGATTTTCCAAATACTGACGGCCGATTTAGTCAAGTTCGACACCGCCAAGCTTCCCCTTATTCTGAACGCCCTCGAAACTCAGAACAATGGCCAGAAGCTCGTCCTGGAAGTCGCTGTACGTGCGCCAACAATGTAGCAGACTTGGAACTTTGTACCTAACTAATTTCTTTAGCAACATTTGGGTGAAAATGTCGTTCGCTGCATTGCCATGGACGGTATGTCATCTTAGAGCCTTGTCACTACGACGACGGAAGAAGCTTTTGCTGACAGGGGACACACAGGTACTGAGGGTCTCGTCCGTGGCGCCAAGGTTGCTGACACTGGTGCCCCTATCACCATTCCCGTCGGCCCTGCCACTCTCGGTCGTATTATCAACGTCACCGGTGACCCCATTGACGAGCGTGGTCCTATCAAGACTGACAAGTTCCTGCCCATCCACACCGACCCTCCTGAGTTCGTCGACCAGTCAACTTCCGCTGAGATTCTGATCACTGGTATCAAGGTCGTCGATCTGCTTGCCCCCTACGCTCGTGGTGGTAAGATTGGTCTGTTCGGTGGTGCTGGTGTCGGCAAGACCGTCTTCATTCAGGAGCTTATCAACAACATCGCCAAGGCTCACGGTGGTTACTCCGTCTTCACTGGTGTCGGTGAGCGTACCCGTGAGGGTAACGATCTGTACCACGAAATGCAGGAAACCTCCGTCATTCAGCTCGATGGCGAGTCCAAGGTCGCTCTGGTGTTCGGTCAGATGAACGAGCCTCCTGGTGCCCGTGCCCGTGTCGCCCTGACTGGTCTTACGATTGCCGAGTACTTCCGTGATCAGGAAGGCCAGGACGTGCTGCTCTTCATTGACAACATTTTCCGCTTCACCCAGGCCGGTTCCGAAGTGTCCGCTCTTCTCGGTCGTATCCCCTCCGCTGTCGGTTACCAGCCTACCCTCGCTGTCGACATGGGTGGTATGCAGGAGCGCATTACCACCACCAAGAAGGGCTCTATTACCTCAGTCCAGGCCGTTTACGTCCCTGCTGACGATTTGACCGATCCCGCCCCTGCCACCACCTTCGCCCATTTGGACGCCACCACTGTCTTGTCGCGTGGTATCTCCGAGCTGGGTATCTACCCCGCTGTCGACCCTCTCGACTCTACCTCGCGTATGCTGGATCCCCGTATTGTCGGCCAGGAGCACTACGACACTGCCACCCGTGTCCAGCAGATTCTGCAGGAGTACAAGGGTCTCCAGGATATCATCGCCATTCTGGGTATGGACGAACTTTCTGAGGCCGATAAGCTCACTGTCGAGCGTGCCCGTAAGATCCAGCGTTTCCTGAGCCAGCCTTTCACGGTTGCCCAGGTCTTCACTGGTATCGAGGGTGTTCTCGTCGACCTCAAGGACACGATCGCCTCGTTCAAGGCTATCCTGAGCGGCGAGGGTGACAACCTTCCCGAGGGTGCTTTCTACATGGTTGGTGATCTCGCCTCTGCCAGAGCGAAGGGTGAGAAGATTTTGGCCGACCTGGAGAAGAACTAAGGAGCGGCCTTTGCTATAATAATACCAGAGGTGTAGAAGACGGGCCTGTGTATAGATCAGAGGAACGGAAGCCAGCGCAGTTTCTTCTAAAGCTCCTTTAAGTAGTCTCTTTTGTGGGCTGTGTACCAAGAAATCAACAAAAATTCCTCTTGTATTGAATGGGGTTTCCTTTGTTAACATATATCTCTTTCCTATACGCTTTGAACTTGTGTCTTTTGCAACTGTGAATGTCTTGAGATGAATAGGTTAGAAGTAGCAAAGTGCAGGTCCTTCTCTCAATGAACATGGACTGATTCATACAGACCACTGCAATGCTCTCGTCAAGTAATCATTAAATGTAGGGTTCTTCATATCTCTCATCACCGCACTGTCAGCCATGACTAGTTGGCAGCGTTATGCAGGCCTTGCAGGCACTGTAGCTCGTCCTCTGTCAATGTAGATGTCCCTGGTCTCAAAGTGCAGCATTTCCTCGGGCGTGAGTATTCTGGCTGGCTCATGCTCCCAGGTCTCGTCATCTAAAAGCAAGCGTCCAATCTGGTCAATGTCGTCGATTTCCATCGCAGCCACTGGGACCTCGAGATATCGCAGCTTCTGGGCGCACAGGAATTTTACCAAATCCCCGATGGACCGCTGTCCAACACCCTCCGTCCACCATACCCGGGTAGTGAGCTTGAGGAACACGGCATAATGTGCCACGATGACTAACGCTTTCCATCGCCGCTCCAGCGCAAGCTGCACGAACTCTGTGGGGAGAAACGTGATCCATGTTATGATTCGTAATGTCATTTCTGGACTAAGGCCAGTTTTCAAATGGTGATATAGCGCCCCGAGACAGCGTAACGCTTCGCGGTAGACGGCATGATTGTCTGGATCATCTGGATCCAGTTCCACCATGATCTGGAGCGCCTCGGGAATGTTGTCCTTTGACGCATCGAGGTTGAGTGGCGGCCGGTAAAACAAACTCGAGAGCCCGCATCGAATGAGGCCAGGAATCGTGATGCGCTCCATCATAATGCCGATTCCGCACCATATTTTCATCCAGTTGAGGATGAACAGATTGGCCCCGAAACGCTCGTCCCTGAATTGTTCTGAAGATATAGCCGTCATCAGCAGCGATGCCACCACTAAATGCGGGTAGGTCTTTGGGTCGGCCACCTCCATGTCAGTCAAGATCTGCGACGTGGAAGCATTGATGTACTCGTGGGCCAAGAGCGATATCAAGGCAGGATCGCCTGCAATGTTCTTCCGCTTTATATGGAGAGCTGACAACGCCAAGATGCAATTCATGAGAGCCGCCGACTGGAAACTATAGCTGAGAGCGATTTCTTCCAGAATACCGTCAGTGTAGCGCCGGCTCACGGGGTCGGCGTTGAACGACATGCTGGTGTGCAACTGGAAATGCAGTAAAAGGTGCCCGTGAGTTTCGATACTCGAAAACTGTGGCGTGTAGAATGAGTATAGTCCCAGCCGAGTTCCTCGCAACCGCATTTCCCTTGACCAAAGCAGCTTTTCCAATAGCTCACAAAGGCTCTGTATTCGACTCTGTGAGATGACGCTGTTCTCTTTTGGACCAAGGCATACTTGATGGATCTGAAAATGCTCTAGATAATGAGAGACGATCCGTTCGAATGCCAGTATGTCCGAAAACTGCTTCCATTTCTGAGCTTCTGTGAGGTTCTGAGACTTGGATGGCTGGTAAAGTCGTTGCAGTATTGAGACAACAGGTAGTACAGGCCCTGATGGTGGTGGGCGTTGCTGATGAGGTGACGTGGGGGGTGAAACTGGCGCTGTTGGCGTTTGGCGCGGGCATGAATCTCTTTGTGGCTCTTTGAGCTGGGCACGGTATAGTATGAGTGAGCGGGGTCGTAGAGGAGATGATATCTGTGACTGCAGAGACAGATGCTGTCGAGATGGTTGCGGTTGTTGGACTCTTGAAGGCGGCACCTGGCGATAGTGGCAGTCTTCCCTTCTGTGCAGACAAGCGCGGCAGCTGGGCTTTCCTTCATTGCACTTGACTTTGCGCTTTTTGCAGTTTAAGCAGCCGGACCTTGCCTTCTTGTGCGGTCGCTTGCAGTGATAGGGCTTGGCAGTTCCTGGGGGCGAGCGATGTGGTGATGTGGATGACATTGCGCGGGCTGTGCGGATTGATTCGGGGGCGTGTGTTCATCTATTGTACGTGCGATTCCACATTAGCTGGTAGTCCTGACTTTGATGCCGTCTTGAATGATAGGGCATGTGGCACAGTCTGAAGCTGTCTGTGTTGGTTTGCGCTGAAATGGCAGCTCATGCACGGTTGGACGACATGAGATGGGCACAGCAATGAGCAATGACGGCAGAGCCGGGCGCTGATGACGAGGCTCAGCCAGCCATCATCTATCACAGAGCATAACGCCTGCTAATTTGCAGCGTGTTGGTGGCCACGTTAATAATAATAACTAGCCCAGCCTGGCCAAGTTCCGGATACTTTTTGATGGTTGCAAGCTTGAGCATGTTGGTAGAACAAGAACGGAAACGGTGGGCCGTAACACTATATGACGCCCGCAGATATTCTCCCGTGGCGGAATTGAACGCAACCTACCCGGGAGGATTTGTCGCTATCTGTGCAGTGATATGTCTGGCGTCAGGCTTAGAGGCTTAGGCGGCGTCCACTCAGCACTTGCAGTGGCCAGTTTTCCTAACGGCTGTTTCTCTCGCGACCTTGTTAGTACTAATAATGAATATGTAATATATCCGCAACGTCTTCTCAGTGTTAGGCGTACGTGTTGTGCCTTGGCTAGTACCGACAAGGAAGAGCAAATTACTTGCAGGGAATTAAACATCCATGCCTGCTAGGTAGAAGGGGTGTGTGTTTTCGGCGGCTAAATACCCTTTATTATTTGGTTAGGGATACAAACTTTCGCCCGACACTTCGTAGTTGATGGTTTGGTGATCAACACGAGGCTAAAACCACCACCATTCAGCCCAAGCATAAAATAACAGCCGGCAAACTCATAACCTGTGAAATATCCAGTAAAAAATGTATCGAAATTCTCCCGTGCCCACTTCGCGCGTCCAAGTACTTCCAGGTGACATATGAGTGCATTTCATTGTCTTACTCGCCCGCGCTGTCAAACATCAGATGATCTCGCTCACGTAATCCACAACGTGCCGCCAACAGAAATTATCAGATCTACTTCGCCGTCCAACTTTGATCCATCTCTTTCCTCACCCGCAAACCACTCAGTTCCGCCATACTGTATACAGGTCCGCAAGTATTATTCATACAACCACAACGCGACCTGCGCTGGTGGCGGCTCACCGCTCGTATGCACTTCCCGTCGTTACGAGCCATCCCGACGACTGCTGTTCTCGCCGCAGGAGCGCAGAGAGGCTGCGCGGCACACCGCCAATTCCATGCCTCAGCTCGTCGATGCACTGGCCTCGGCAATGGCGGCCGGCCGTCCGAAGAATCAACAACTGAACAGGACGGCGAGTCCGAGGCGCAAGGCACCGGAGAAGCCTCCGGTGGGCGATCGCGGTCGACTCTAACGAGCTCACTCAGGACTCGACAAACTCGTCGCAAGCCCCCGTCTGCCCTACCCCCGGTCGAGCTGCCGAGTAGCTTCCTCGAAAATAACATCATCATATACGACGAAGCAAGGCAACCCAAGCTTCCACCCGCACTGGCAGAAGATGCCAAGCGCGAAAAGGTATCTCGCCTGTTTCTCGCCCCAAATAGCGATACCCACGCATCCAACGAAGCCGTCGAAAACTATTTCGAAACGGCTGTCGAGAAACTGCTCCTTCGAAACTGCGAACTTGCCACCGACTTTACACAATGCCAAACGGAGGAGGATAAGGCTAGATGGGAGTCCCCTGACACCATCGCCAGAGTCGTCAGAATATGGGACATGATACTGGACGCCTCGTGGCACCTGGCTGATGCTCTGTATCCTGCCCGCCAAGCAGAGTATGTGTATAAGAAGCGCCCATTTTGGTGGTGGCACGTCCACAAAGACTTTGATCATCGAAGCAATGGCTTTCGCGACCAATTTGTCTCCCTCGGTGTATCACTTGACCACCACCTAACCGCTGGAGAGCATCTTGATATACCTCTCTCCCACTCCCTCGCTGGTTTTCATGTAGATACCTTTGTGGCCATACAAAGCTCCGTCGCGCGTGAACTGAACGCGAAACCACCCTCAAATTTCGACGCCAAGACTGGCAAGCGTCCCCTCAACATTCTATCGCTTTCAGGCTATGGTGGCAAGGCTGTTGCACAATCGATAGCTGCGCAAATAGCCCATGGGGGGTTCAACCTGGTGCACTTGGATGCTCAGGATTTATCTGTCCTTGTCGGTGAATATCTTGGCCAACACTGGGCGTATTCCCGTGGTGCAGTATCCATGATGGGCTTCCGCGCAGCTGAGCTTAGCGGCAAGCTTGCTCAGGATCCGGAGATCACTCTCAGACAGGCATCAGAAGATGATGACATGGACTCGGAGTCAGTTTTGAGCGCACGCGTTGTAGCAGCAGGAAACTTGGAGGAAGATCTCCAGAAGCTGAAGCAGGGGGGCTTTGACTGCTTCGGAAAATGGGATGCGCTGAAGATTGACAAGATTCTTGATCACATCATTCAATCAGTTCAGGGTAAAGAAACGCTCGGCAGTCGGCCGGTGCTCATCCACCTACACGACGTCGTTGAGCTGTCTATGACTTTGGAAGGATCATTCATCTTGGCTCGCTTGCGTGCCCTCGTCGATGCTGCTTGGCAAAATGGCACCCAAATTGCTATTTTTGCAACGTCTTCGAGCGAAACTCCATCGGACGAGTACCTAAATGCGGTTCGTGATCTGGCTTTTGGGGAGTTTGTTGTCAGCCGTCACCTACAGGTGAACGCAGGCAACATGGTCAAGCCTCACAAGAAGAAGCAAGGCGAGCTTCCCGCTGACCTGCAGACTACTGATTACTTTTTCGAGAACATTCAAAATATCCGACGAATGATGCATGCTCTTCAGCCAAACAACAAGATCAGCACAGAACCCATCGAGGTAACGCTCCTTGAATACTTGCGTTCTGCCAATACACATCAGTCAACTTTTCGACGAGGCATTCTACCGATCCCTGAGGTATATCATCTGGCGCAGGCGTTGAACTTGAATAGCACGGACATTGAGGGCTCTGCTCGCAGCGCGTTCATGGAACGGTTCATCATGGGACCCCTCCGAGCACAACCCGGCCAGAAACACCTGGATGAAGAGCTCCATGAACGTATCTTCCCGGCTGGTGAAACTCAAGGCTCGAATGAAGACGTCAAGTCGGAAGCCAGAGCCCCCGCAAAACTGAACGAATACGAGAAACGTATACAATCAGGCTTGATTAACAAAGAAAACTTACGGACTAGCTTCCAAGATGTTCATGTGCCTCCCGAGACTATCACTGCCCTCAAGCTTCTCACTTCGCTGGCGCTGGTTCGGCCTGACGCCTTCTCATACGGTATCTTGGCAGCAGACAAGATACCAGGCTGTCTGCTTTATGGTCCTCCTGGAACTGGCAAGACCATGCTCGCAAAAGCAGTTGCTAAGGAGAGTGGCGCGAACATGCTGGAAATCAGCGGTGCCACCATCAACGACAAGTGGGTTGGCGAGAGCGAGAAACTGATCCGCGCCGTCTTCACACTTGCCAAGAAGTACTCGCCCTGCGTCGTCTTCATCGACGAAGCAGACTCGCTGCTGGCAAACCGCAGCATGTTTAGCAACCGACCGTCGCACCGTGAGCATATCAACCAGTTCCTCAAGGAGTGGGATGGCATGGAGGAGACCAACGCCTTCATCATGGTGGCGACCAACAGACCGTTCGACCTGGATGACGCCGTCCTCCGACGCCTCCCCCGAAAACTGCTCGTCGATCTCCCCCTTCGCGACGACCGCGCCGCCATCCTGAAGCTGCTCCTACGTGATGAGACGCTGGACAGCTCCGTGTCCATCGACGACTATGCCGAGCGGACGCCGTACTACTCGGGCTCCGACCTGAAGAATGTCTGCGTCGCGGCCGCCATGGCCGCGGTGGAGGAGGAGAACGAAACGGCCGCGCAACACACAGGCCCGGACCCGTATGCGTACCCTGAGCGCCGCACGCTGCGCGCGGAGCACTTTGAGAACGCCCTGCGCCAGATCCCGGCAAGCATCAGTGAGGACATGGCGTCGCTCAAGATGATTCGCAAGTTTGACGAGGAGTATGGGAATCGCAGGCGCGCGAGGAAGAAGTCGATGGGCTTTGGCATACTGGAGGAGAAGCTCGTGACGGACGCGAACGAGGCGCGCATCCGGAGGTGAAGGGGGGTCGCAACGGGGAAAACGACAAACATAGAGGATCTGGAATGTGTACATGACACTGGTAAAAAAAAGGAGGGTGGCGTTTTGCCTTGCCTCTTTGTATTTCTATCGGCAATGGCTACGCGGCAACCGGCCGGGTGCCTGTGCAGTAACAGAGACGTCAGACATGGCTGGTCAGGGCGAGCCACTTATTTAATTGTATATGAACTGGAATAGAAAAAAAGAATTCGCTTTATCTTGTGACAAAACAGATAATTCACCCGCGGGGCCCGGATTCATCCCCAAACAAAAAGCAAAAAGCTCAACGATGTTACAACCCCCGTGCCCTTCCTTTCCCCGGCCTGAACGCGTCTCGTCCACCTACGCCTCGGTAGATACCTGCACGCCCTCCGCGGCCAACGCACGCGCGTAGTCGGCCTGCGCCTTTTGGAGCGCGTCGAGCGTGGGCTGCATCAGGGCCTCGACGGCGGCGCGGCCGCCGCCGACCGCGTCCGACTTCCAGCGGAGCTTCTTGCCGGTGCGCTCAAAGTGGTCGCGGATCTCCTGCTTGGCGCGACGGACGGCCTCGTCGCGCTCGGCGGCGGCCTCGTCGGCCACCGCGGCGATGCGCGCCGACGAGCGCCGCAGCGACTCGGCGAGGTACTGCAGCTCGCCGGCGCGGTCCGCGTCGCCGGACAAAAAGGCGTCCCAGAACTGGTGCAGGAACTCGGAGGTGGTGGCGTGCGTGAGCGCGCAACGCTCGGCGATGGCCGCGGGCAGACCCATGGGCGCGGCCGTGGCCGTGGCGGCGTCGTTTTCGGTGCCGTTGCCGTACTTTTGCAGGCGCCGTTGGGTGATGCCGTCGAGAATGTGCTTTTCGGCTTCGATGATGGCGCGCCGCGAGCTGTTCGGCTTCTTTCGCGGGGGCTCCTCGTCGTCGCTTTCGCTGCCGTCGTCAAAGTCGATGGCGGCCTGCAGGTTTACGCCGGCCACGAAGTCAATGGCCACGTTGTTAAATGTGCCCTGCATTTTCAGTAGGGCGCTGGAGGGATCCTGCTTTGCAAACAGCTTGGCGTTACTGGATGGCTCGGACTCGTGCTTTGCGAAGAATGCGTTTTGCTCCTTAACATTGAGCATGATGCGTCGTTCTTCAGCATCGCCGCGTAGATCTCGTAGCGCCAGCTCCTGGTGGTACTCAGCCCTATCGTCGGTTGGTGTATCCGATGGCGCGACGTTTGCCATTATTTTCTCGCTGAGACTGTTCAATGTCTGCACGATGGGAATTCTCGCCCTGGGCCGCATCTCGATGTCTTTGGCGTTGCCGCTCTTGAAGCCTCCCTGGTTTTCTTCGTTTGCTTCGATGTCAATGATGTGAGGCACATTCTGGGACATGATTTTGCTTTGCACATTTTGCAAGTTCTCGTTGACATCGTATTTGTCAAAGATGGCGTCCGTGGTATCATTGTCCGTAACACGCTCTCCCCGCAACTTCTTGGATAACCGACTGAGGAAAAACCTGGACCAGAAGTCGGCTTCCGACAGCTTTGGAACATTTTCATTATATATACGCTTTACGAGGGGGTGCTGGGTGAAAATCATCTGGACCTGCTCGACGCTGATATTCAATTTCATTTCACCATCCACTGTTCGCGGTTTGACTGTCGAGAGGACATTGTAGGGGCCTTTTTTCTGATTCGACTCGATAGCGTGTGCTCGTAGCAGATTTGTCCTGGTAGACCAGAATTGTGAGTTGAAGGCGGCGACAGATATCGACTCTGGTTTAGTGGTGAGTGCGTCCATGTACGTCTCATTGAGACTCAGGTCCTTCTTCATGAGCGACCGTTGCAGCTCTATGTCGTTCTTCAGCTGCTGGTCGTCGAACCAACGAGACGAAGACTGCTGCGAGTTGGCGGCACTTGCGAATGCCATCGTTGCTGATGCACTGCCACCAGCACCAGGAGCTCCCTGTGGCGTAGACGAGCCGGCTGGCCGCGGGACATTAGGGTCGTTGCTTCGTGCTTCAGAGAGTAGACGGGATAGAACATCCTTGAAGGAAGATGCCTCCTTTTTGGCCTCATCGGTATTGAAATGAAAGAGGTAGGTGATAGGATCACCGCCACTGGAATTCTGTTCGAAGATCTTAAGCATCACTTTGGGAGCTCCATCTGGCGTCTGCTGCAAGTCTGGGCGTCTTGATCAGCAATTTTGTACGTTAACCATTGAGACTCGTGGTGTTTACTGGTTATGTTGGAAACAGGCAATGAGACGGTAGGAGGACCACCAGAATTGGGTGTCCATGTCACGCCTTGAAGGTCGGGGGTGATCGTTAGGATGCCGTCCTTCTTTTTGTACAGAGTACGGCCAGCCGGAGTTGTTGCCATAGCGGCGTCGGGTGGGCACTTGCTGCGCCGGGCAGAGCTGATGACTCAATGTGCTTCACGGTAAAGGCATACACGTGCATGTGAGCTCAATGAAGCTGGGCTGAGGTCTCGTGAGCATGGAAGGATTTCGTCCGGGGTGCCCATGAAGCAGGACACCAGGGAGTTCTCTTGCGAGGTACCTGCAGGGAGTGGTAGCCTAGTCGTCGAGTGGCCTTGTTTGAAATACTGCACAAAAAAAAAGTCCGGCGCCAGGCGTTGAGGCATACGATGTACAGATGATGGATGATGGATGAATGAGCAATGAGTAGGACAAGTTGGTCGGCGAATGAAGTATGCAGATTAAGTGGGACCTGGTGTGGCGCGCCCAGCCCAGCCCACCAGCCTCAAGGAAAAGTGGCTCATTCAAGGTACCAAGTAAATTCCTACTGTAAAATAACGTGGTACTTGCACACCTCACCTTGATCCCCGCCAAGTCAAGGTTCCTGTGGATCTACCCGCCAGACTCAACCACACCCCTCACAAAATTTCCTGTGACTCAGTCGCTTGTTCGCAACGGCTACGCTTGACTTATCCCGACGTTTTTAACTGCCTGCGCTTGCTGCTTGCACAACCCCAACACCGACCATCTACCACTCCGGAGAGGCATTGAGGACTCGCTCTTACCATGCCGACCATCTCCGTAGACAAGTACAAGCTCTTCGAGGCTCTCGGTCGCAAGTATGCCCGCTTCCCACCTGCCCCTCGCTGGCTTTACCACCCCACCATACCGAGCTAACCCGACCGTGTTTTCTGCTTTCTAGGTATACCCGCGAAGAGTTTGAGGATCTATGCTTCGACTATGGCATCGAGCTTGATGAGGACACCGAGGATGACGAGCGGCCCGTGGTTGACGGCAAGCAGGAACCGCCACAACTCAAGATCGAGATCCCCGCCAACCGATATGACATGCTCTGCTTCGAAGGCATCGCCCTAAACCTCAACATCTTCCTCGGCCGAACCCAGCCCCCCAACTTCCGAATCGTCGAGCCCAAGGACGCTGACCAACAAGTCATCACCGTGCACCCCGAAACCCTCAAGGTCCGCCCCTACGTCGCAGGCGCTGTCCTCCGCAACATCAAGTTCACCCAGGATCGCTACGACTCCTTCATTGGACTGCAGGATAAGCTGCACCAGAACCTGGCTCGCAATCGAACTCTTGTTTCCATGGGTACCCATGACCTCGACACAATCAAGGGTCCCTTCACATACGAGGCTCTGCCGCCCAAGGACATCAAGTTCAAGCCCCTTAACCAGACCAAGGAGATGAACGCCGAGGAGCTCATGGCTTATTACGAAACCGACAAACACCTGGGTCGTTTCCTCCACATTATCCGCGACGCCCCCGTATACCCCGTCATCTACGACGCCAACCGCGTTGTCTGCTCCTTGCCGCCCATTATCAACGGCGAGCACTCCAAGATCACCCTCAACACCACAAACGTTTTCATCGAGATCACCGCCACCGATCTGACCAAGCTTGGAATCGTCACTAACATGCTTGTTACCATGTTTTCCATGTACTGCGCCGAGCCCTTCACCGTGGAGCCCGTCAAGATTGTCTCCGACCACAACAACCTTACCCGTGTTACGCCGTCTCTCCGACCGCGCGAAACTACCGCCGAAGTCGACTACCTTAACAGCTGCACCGGCCTTGACAAGACCCCCCAGGAGCTCTGCGATCTCCTCACAAAGATGGCATATGTATCCAATCCTTCCACCACTGACGCCAACCTCCTGGAAGTCGCTATTCCCCCTACGCGCGCCGATATCCTACACCAGTGCGACATTATGGAGGATCTCGCTGTCTGCTACGGCTATAACAACCTGCCTCGTACTAAGCCTAACCGCAGTGCCACTGTCGGTGGCCCCTTACCCATCAACAAGCTCGGCGACCTCGTGCGCATGGAGGCTGCTATGGCTGGCTGGTCCGAGGTCATGCCCCTCATCCTGTGCAGCCACGACGAGAACTTTGCCTGGCTGAACCGCAAAGACGACGGCAACACGGTCGTGCGCCTTGCCAACCCCAAGACGCTTGAATACCAGGTCGCCCGCTCGTCCTTGCTGCCCGGTCTCCTCAAGACCATCAAGGAAAACAAGGGCCATAGCGTGCCTATGCGCATCTTCGAAGTCGCCGATGTCGTCTTCAAGGACGAGCGGGAGGAGCGCAAGGCCCGCAACGAGCGCCACTTCGCCGCCGCGTGGTGCGGCAAGACCTCCGGCTTTGAGGCCGTCCATGGCCTCCTCGACCGCGTCCTCCTCATGCTCCGCACGGCCTTCCTGACCGAGGGCACGGATACTCCCGGAAAGCCCGACGGCTATTGGATCGAGGAGCTCAACGAGGAGACCTTCTTCCCTGGCCACGCTGCCGCCGTCCACCTGCGCCTTGCCGGCAAGGAAGCTCGCATCGGCGAGTTCGGTATCCTGCACCCGACTGTCTTGGAGAAGTTTGACCTGAGGTACGCCCTGTTTTCTTTCGCTGATTGATCATGCGCTAACACCGCTTCGTAGATATGCCGTTAGTACACTGGAGATTAATCTGGAGGCCTTCCTATAACCACGAAAATGAAAGAATTTCCCACGATTCATAAGAAAATAAAGGTACAATTGGTAGAACACCTATTTGCAGCATTTGGAACTATCCAGAGGAAAATCTGTCTGGCGCATTTAGATTAGCCGAAGCCAAGCAAACAAAAAAAAAAAGTTGATAAAACATCATTGTGTCGACTTGACGGCCACATTCGCCCCGAATTAAGCATTGGCATGTAGAAAAGGCCATGCTGGCTGTATTACTATGCTACCTGTGCGTCATGCCAAGTCTACTTTCGTCCATCCATGCATTTTGCCCAAAGAAACCTCGTTAAAGATAAAGTCCAGAACCCATAATCGCTGATTCATAGTCTAACTGTAATATCTAAACGTGTTTACGTACTCGTCACCACATGTTCTGCCCTGTATACTGCGTGAACCCCAGCGCCGAGCGTGGTCGTTGAAATGACTCTTCTACCTCATCTTGTTCAGCGCCGCCCTCCAGTCTATCGGGGGCAGCGTCGCCGAAATCAGCCTGTGCCGCCCTTGGAGGCCCTATCTCCATGGCCGTCGGCCGCAGGAGGCCTGTGATTGACTTGGACCGCTGGGGGTTTAGCCTGACATGCGCTGGTGGCGGCTGACTTACTTCGTGCGATTGTACAAACTCCCAACCGCTGCTGCCTATGCTATAGTCAGAGTTCGAATCCAAAGTGGAGAAAGATTGTACAGAGGCCGTGCTGATTGGAGAGTTTGGAGAGAGGACGTAGTGTTGAGTATTCTCTGTATTCACGATCGCATAAGGCGGGTGGTGGTCAGTTGGAAACATGACCTCCTACGTCATCTCCTGCAATTCTTGTTCTGACTTGGAATTGGCACCAGTTTGGCCGGAGGCTTCTGCTGACGTGATATTTGCAAAGACACTTTTGCCAATGTTGATATTAGCGATGCCATCCCGGAGCGCTGCAAAGGCGCCTGCGCCGAGGCCCGGGCTCGTGACAACATCTTCGGCTGATACGCTGCGTCTGAGAGACTGATTCGCCGATGTAAGGTCCTGAGCGATATCCGTTCCTGTCAAGACTGATTTGCTCGTTCCGATTCTCGGTGATTTTGGACTGGGTGACGCAGCCTCTGAACCATGGAGCCTTGAAATGGCTGCACGTCTCTCGCTCTCACTGAGTGCAGTGGCATCAAGGGTAGCATTCATCTCATCGTCGGTCCGGCCAAAGGCCTGGTGCCACCAGCGGATATCTTGGGGCCGAACGCGAATAATACGTTCCTTGCCCTCGACGCGGTCGTCGACAGTAGGATCGTAGTCAGGGTTTGTAAACTCTTGTTTTCGGCACAAGAAATAGTCCCAAACGGATGACGTACGCTCCATTGCTTTGGCGTCGACTCGCTGCTTCTCTGAGTTGTACAGGAAAGTGCCGTACTGGCAAGAATATAGGTGGTAGAGAAGACGTCGTAAGAATCTCTCATTGTACTCAAACCTGTTCTTGTGCTGGCGAATGAGTTGATAGGTGCAGTCCAGGAACTGGTGAAAGACTGGGCTGACCATTTTGGGTATGGTGGCCTCCTCGTCGACCACTTTTCCAGATGCCGCCTCACTTGCTACATCTGGCTCGTCTTCATCCTTGCTTTGGTTGAAGAACCGTTTTGCACCGCTAAGGACGTTTTGGAAGGCGTCATTGCGGCCATCGTTCTCACCAGGGTTCACTTTGGTGCCGGCAAAGGCGTCACGTTGCACCAGGAACCAGTCCTCGTGGTTGAGATGCCCTGAGCGCAACCTAAACATGTGTCCAAAGGACAACCAATCCTTCTCGACCAGTACAACAAAGCCTTCGATCGTTCTATAGTATGGGTCGAGCATAATTTGAGAAAGTGCGCTCAATTGACTTGTGCGGTCCCAGCCGTCGGAGCAGTGAATCAAGACGTGCGAGTGTCTGATGCCAACCTGTTCAGCAATGATGTCAGAGCCCTTGAGGACGTCGCCTATATGCTTGAGCCAACTACTTTGGTGTAGGAGTTCCCTGCTTGGAGGCAAGGGGGAAATATCGGCATCCTTGAGGGCCTCAACTACCTTGTTGAGGGAGCTGCGCATAACATGGATATTCGCAATGTTGAGGAATATCTTGGTCGCAAACTTGTACTTGTCCATGTTCTCGGAACCCATGCCCTGGACCTGGTTGAAGACGGCATTGATGGTCGGTCGAGCATCGACAATGAGATTGTTCTGCTGAGCACCATAGACAAGCCGTTTCCCAGTCTTTTCATCGTACATGGCCACAGGTGGCGCGATTATTTCAGCCTCAAAGTTGCCCGAGTCACTCAGTTCTGCAGTATTGCTGGAGTCTGCACTTGAAACATCCAGCTGACTAGACATGGGTGTGGTGCTTCCCGAACTGGCGGACACAGAGACTGAGAATGAAGCGGCAACTAGCTTTTCATCCTGCACGTTTGTCTTTCGTGTAATACCAGACAAGGGCTGGGAACTCCGCGTGATGGTGCAGTTGTTGATGGGGTGGATGTAGGACAAAGCGGGTATACGGCATCTGGAACGAAAGTCTTTGGCATATTTTAGGACATTATCTGATATTTTGGAGGGAACAACCAGAACTGCCGGATACGTGTCGCAGAACGTGTAGTCCTTGTTGATGTGGGTGATTCTCCAACCCTTTTCGGGCAACTTCTCGCTGATGCCCTGCCGCCTAAACTCAGCCTTGGGGTCATAAATGTGCCAGCCGTTGACTTCACGTTCGTTCTTGAGAGGCTTGTGGGAGAAGGCAAACAGCCTTTCGACGGTGCCGAGCCTACAAGTACGGGCTTTGATGAACTCAAAGACCTCCTTGGCCACCTCGTTGCTGGCAAAGTTGAAGGTGACGAATGTAAAGTCTCGGCAGCGGATTCGGATAGAGGCGGATTGTATAGAACCATGGGGAGTCGGTCGAAAGGTGCAGTGGCTAAATATCGGATATGTAAGCCATCGCTCCCGTGGCTTCGGTGGCGGCGCGGATGAATCGGCTGGGGGGCCGACGGGCGCGCAGAACACAAGGTGGTAATCTGTTAGGCGAAGAGTACCATTCGTTGTCTGTCCACCGTTGATGCCTTGAACGTTCTCGATGATCTATAACGGTTAGAGGCCGGCGGCAGCAAAGTGCTTGGCAAGAAAGCTGACCTTCTTGGCTTCCATGTTGGCCAGGACGCTGGGCTGCTAGGAAATCGCTGCCGCTCTCAGAGAGACAGTCGCATAAGGATGAAAAAACTCTTGATGTCTAAAAGAAGGCGTACTAATCTTGAGGACAGGCCAGCTGTGATGTGTGCTGCAGTGAAGCTGGTGCCGAGGGTGCCGAGAGGGGTATAGTCGTTGCAACACCGTGTCGCAAGCGCTCTATGAGTGCGACAAGCGAGACGCAGGTAGAGTCCCTGTATATTTGCCGAGACAGCTCCAGCAGCCGCAGACGTGGTGTTGAGCGTCCACGGTGCAGTGACGAAGGAACGGGCTAGTTATATGGCGAGCTGCATGGGGCTTGAGCATGGCTGGCTTGGAGAATGACACTCGTAGGCTGGGGAGCTTCGTGAGAGCCAAGGCGGGGCAAAGGGTACGTCAGGCGCAGCAGTTGCGAGCCATGGTGCCAGCCGCAGGTGATGAAAGGGAAGCATCTATCTAGGTAGGTAGCAGGTGAGTGAATCCTTTTACTAGTCATGCACTTGAACCTTGCATCTTGCAGGATCAATGTTAATAAGTCTAGTTATCCACAGGATATGCATCCTACAAACTCCAGAACTCGCCAGTTGTATTTCCGTCATTTGTTACTGGGCAGGTTAATTAGGCAAGGCGCCAATCGGTAGCCTAACAAGACTCTAGCCCCACTTATCCCAGTCTGGAGCACGGGTCATCGGTGAAATAGTTAATCCTTCCCACTCCGTGAGTGTCCCCACCAATACACGCCAGCACAGCCAAAGAGGTGGCGTACCAGAGATTAGGGCTCAACCCACACCTAGAAAAAAATAATTCGTTGTGATGGTGCGGGACGAACAGGCGAAAGCACCACCGCGGCGGAGACCACCAAAGAAAGGCCTGCTCTGAATTCGCGATCCCACCCTCTCGTCCTCTTCGTCCTATCCGCCGCCCATTCCTCTTGAGTCGATAATCCCGAATCAACCCTCCAATCAATCCAACATGGCTCACCCTGGTGCTCAGATGTGAGTATTATATCCATGCCCTGATTTAGGGGTCCCGCGCCCGACTGTCGACCGTCGTTCTCTCATATCGAATTGGAACTCGCTGCATCACTGCCATTGCGCTGTTGGCATGGGGATTCTGTACGAGAGTGCTGGGAATCTTAGTGCAATGAAGGGAACAAAATGAGCCTTTTCTTTTTGTCGAAGTGTTGCGTCATTCTACTACGACAACCTGCGCAAATGGACAACCCGAAGTACACGCAGCACGAACGAACGACACAATTTCGAGAGACGACGACGGAAGACTTTGTGGCCATGATCGATCTGCGACTCATACTAGAGACTCATGCTAACCCTGTCTCTCTCACAGCTCCAAGAGGAGAAAGTTCGTCGCTGACGGTGTCTTCTACGCCGAGCTCAACGAGTTCTTCCAGCGCGAACTCGCCGAGGAGGGTTACTCCGGCGTCGAGGTCCGCGTGACCCCCACCGTCACCGACATCATCATCCGCGCCACCCAGACGCAGGAGGTCCTCGGCGAGCAGGGCCGCCGCATCCGCGAGCTCACCTCGCTGATCCAGAAGCGCTTCAAGTTCCCCGAGAACTCCGTCTCGCTGTACGCCGCCAAGGTGCAGAACCGCGGCCTGTCCGCCGTCGCCCAGTGCGAGTCCCTCCGCTACAAGCTGCTCAACGGCCTCGCCGTCCGCCGCGCCTGCTACGGCGTCCTCCGCTTCATCATGGAGTCCGACGCCAAGGGCTGCGAGGTCGTCGTCTCCGGCAAGCTGCGCGCCGCCCGCGCCAAGTCCATGAAGTTCACCGACGGCTTCATGATCCACTCCGGCCAGCCCAAGAACGACTTCATCGACACCGCCACCCGCCACGTCCTCCTCCGCCAGGGCGTCCTCGGCATCAAGGTCAAGATCATGCGCGGCTCCGACCCCGAGGGCAAGGCCGGCCCCCAGAAGACCCTCCCCGACGCCGTCACCATCATCGACCCCAAGGAGGAGCAGCCCGTCCTCCAGCCCATGAGCCAGGACTACGGCGCCAAGGCTGCCGCCGCCGCCGCCGCCGCCACCAGCAGCCAGGACGCCCGCGTCGCCGAGGAGGCCGAGGCCGAGACTGCTGCCCAATAAATCATCACAGGTCGAGCGGTGATGGCTTCGCCCTGCTTTCGTTAATGACTGTTCCGACGGGTTTTCTTATTTTTCACGTTTCTTGAAGAGGGAGAGGGAGTGCTGCGGGACGAAACATGTCACAAAATGCATTCTTGCTGTGGTCAGTGGATGACAACAAAAAAGGTGGCGAGTTGCACGGGCGTCAACGTTTTCAAGAGAAGCATTTGCATCTTTGCTCCGGTTTCATCTGTTAGATATTGGTAGGAGAAACCATAGAGAGGAAATGAGACCCCATGAATCTTAAGTGCTGGCCCCGCAAAGACTGGATCCTAGGTGTTCTTGTAGTGGGAAATTCGTGCACCTCTTGCTTACTTCTGTCGACAATCTGACGCAACATGCACAAAAAATAGTTGTCCAGAACATTGCCTGTGATTACCCGTCTATCTACTCTGCAAAGGTTCGCCAGATGATCCTACAGGCTTCATTCCCATACATATCGACAAAAAATGCCATCGATGCCGCTTTTCCGTGCTTGACGCTCTCCTATGACGCCGGCACTCTACTCCCCATCCTTTATGGAGGCCCGTCCTCTATGGAGGCGAAACAGTAATGCAATATATCGTACAAGCAGATGGGAGCTTTCGAAAACAAAAACCATTGAGAAAGCAAAAAGCCTCCCACCCGACCCTCGCAGTGACGCGGTGTAAAAGAAAACGACATGTATCAAAAACGCCTTGGAACCAGTTTCCTTACCCCATCACTCCCATTTCTCTCGTACTGTTGACGTGCATAATCCGAACCATAATCAAGCGCAGAAAGGCGTTAGGTCGAGTCATGTCCGTGCCATCCTAATGTCCTGATAATTTCATCTCTTTTCTTATGGGTAGAAAATGAGACGAGCCAATCGCAAATGCGGGGGTAGATACCCACCCGTAGGCTCAGGCATCAAAGGCAGAACCAAACTGAGTTCGCTACTAAAAATAAATTCGTATCATCTTAATCGTGGAATGCTCGGCACGGCGCTGGCCCTACCGCCCAGAAGACTTTCGGGTTTGAAGCTCGATGGTGGCTTCCTCTTTGCTTCCGTTGGCTCGTCCGTTGGCTTGTCCGTTGGGCCGACGGCCGCCCTCATCTTCGCTCTCTTCGGCCAGATCGGTCAAACCAAAACCAGCAGCCTCTTCCTCGTCGTATGCACGAATCAGGCCCTCCCGATCGCCATGGACGCTGCCAATGCTGTGGCGCGAGGGATCTCCGCTGCGGCGAGCTTGCATGCTGCGACGAGTCTGGAAGCTGGAAACCATGTCGGTGGGAGTGGCGTCGTAGCCGTTGTGCGTACCGGCGAGCTTCTGGCCGCTGGGGTCACTTCGAGAGAGATTGAGAAGGTATACCCCGGTAAAGATGATGAGGAAACCGCAGAGCAGCGATACAGTGTTGACGGGGTCGGTAGTGTTGAAGCCACTGAAAAGGATGAACGAGGCGCAAAGAGTAGCCGTCGTAAAAGTGACATAATAAAGAGGATTGACACTGAAGCGAGGCGTTAGTTACCATCCAAAGACGACGGAATGAAAAGAGTACTCACATATTGCTGGGGAAACAAGCAAGTGCCTTGTTAAAGTAGTTCATCTGAGTGACAATGCAAAGTGCAGTCAAGATCATAAAGACATAGGTCGAAGGGTGGCTAAATTGATTATTGCCCGCAAAAGTCAGCTTGAGGGCAATGCCAAAAGCCTTGGCGGACATGACGGAGATGGAGCCGACGGTTGAGCAGATTGAGAGATAGATGAGCGCATTCTTCTTGCCATAGAAGGGTGCAACTCGGTAAATCATGAAGACGGCGAATGCGACAACGGCGACGGCGTAGAGAAGGAAGCCTGGCAGAAGATATTAGAGCGATTCGAGGTTTCGGGTGCATGCAGCGAATAGCATACCAGGTTGCACAGCGTAGTGGAGAATTTGATCGATAGTCTCAATCTCTTCGTCGGGCGGCGCATGAAGGACAATGACAACAGCGCCAATCAGGCAAATGGCACTTCCAAGCTTGCCCAGAATACCGAGTTCTTCTTTGAGAAAGTATGAGCCGAGGACTGCGCCGATGAGCACCGAGAGAGCACCGAGAGGGGTGACGAGAATGGCTGGTGCAAACGCGTAGGCAGCGAAATTGCAGATTTCTCCGATACCAACTGTTGAAAGGATTAGCTCTCTCATTCGGAAGTCGTCAAGAGGGAGGCTAGGACTGACGAGTCGCGATACCGGCCCACCAAAGGGGATTGCGCAGATAGACATAGCCATCGCCTTCGAAGCCGTGTCTTTCCTCGACTTGCATCAAGCCCTAGATTCATATGTCAGTCGCCGAAACGAGCGTGGAAGAGAGTCGAATCATGGTGTCACTCGGACGCACTTTTTTAGTGATGACGAAGCTCGTGCCTGGATAGAGAGGGTTAGCCGCGGCTATGATTTGCGGACCAAGGCAAGCATACCAATCGCGAGGGCAGATGAAATGGCCAAAGAGAGGCCGATGTATCTGAAAAAGTAAACGTTAGTAAAGACCCGAGTCACAAGAAGGATGCACCAACGCACTTGTCCTCAATCATGGTGGGAGTTGTTCAACGAAAGTCGCAACCAGGCAGCAGAAACCGAGACGGCAGTGTCGCAAACCACGGGAAAGGGCTTCGTTGTATCCCGATATTCCTGTCTTGATGGCCGATAGGGCGAAATTTGCCAACAAGAGAGACAAGGAAGCTGGCTGACGGAGGAAAGAAGCGATGCCAATGTACGGTCAACCGAAGGGAGGGTACTACAGTGCCGCCGGATCGTGTCTATGTGGGAGTGCAGCGCATGCAAGAAATGTGATGGCAAATGCTAGAAATATCGAGATCGACGAGAAGGAGCGTCCGAGAACGTGAGATTATTTCCGCCGTCGTTCATCAATGGCCGATTCAAGGTAGTCTTCCCGAGAGACGTCAGAGCGCGTGCGTCACTGTTGGATGAGGGAGACGTTAAACGAAGGGCTGGCAAGCGAACAAGGGCTCGCGCGGGATTCGAGATGCACGCGACGCGAGGGTCGAGGTTGCGATGTAGAACCGAGTAAGGAGAAAAGACTGGACAAGAAAGATGCGCCGAAAACAAGGCGAGATGGATGGATGGCGGCGTGGCGTAGAGTTCGTAGTTTGGTGCGTTGAGGGGGGGCTCGAACAGCAGGAGACAGAGTTCAGAGCGGACGAGGGATGGAAGCTTTAGTGGCTGACGGATGATGTGGCAGCGATAGAATGGCCTGATGGACTCTGAGAGGAGGCCATGGGGGCTTCGGGTGGAGAGGATTTGCGACTGGACTGTCTGCTTTTGAAGGGCCGAAATAGCGCTGTTTGGGGGAGAATCGGGAGGTCACACTGAGGGAAGGCGCAGCTACTAGGGACAGGTTAGGTACCTTATTAGTTAGCACCGAACTAAACAACCGCTAAACAGCCACCAGCAGCCGCTGGGAACCACTAATAACAAAGCCCTGAAGGCCCAGGGACATCCTTGTGCACAAAGTGGTAGGTACCTGAATTTACCTCCGAGGCCTTTGTCTTTCTGGTGCATCTGGCCTCTTTTTAGCCTCCACTGCCATCGCTTCAAAGTTCAAACCACTCAGCCTCAGTCCCATCTGCACAAGAACTCACCAACCGAGAGAGCTGCCAAAAGTATCTTGGCCGCTAATTTGTTAGTGTCTGTGCAGGTCCCTCCGCCGCGAGTCGCCCCTCGCCCTTGCTTGCTTCGGTAGGAGGGGAGTTCGAGATTCACCAGCCAGACGAAGGTCGGCAAGCTGTTCTGTTTGCGGCGGCTGTGCAGTTTGGACAACCTTTGACGAGGCTGGCCTTTGCGTTATTGATAATGGCCCATCTTTTTAGATCTTGGCGTCGCGCCGCGAAACGAATATTGGGACTGGAATGGGCGCGCTGGGAACTCGACAAAGCAGAAAGGCCATTCCGACCTCGTTACTGATGCATTTACGATGCCTAGACACACCCCTTCAATAATAACTGCAGACAGCCCCGTTTTCAAGCAGTTAACAAATCGTGCTAGGGGGGCTGTGGCGATACGAATAGGACAGGTATGCAACTACTGATAACTCGGTACAGAATACCCTCACGCCAAAGGGTGACCTGGACAGAAACGCGCGTCGCCATGAATATCATCAACACCAACTGGGGAAAAAAGGCGAACCCTGAAAAAAGCAAAGAAATATAAAGCCCGACCCCGCTTGGACTCTCAACACTTTGTAGATCCAACGCCTTTGCAATCTTCACCCCGTCCGTCCCGCCTTGCCACGACCCGGGCTTGACGCTGGTGTTTCACGCCAGTGCCAGCCAGTCCAGACGCCACGGATATGACAGCCCCTTGCCGTCCATCCTTGACGAATATCTAGTATGGGGAGAAGTATTCATCGGCAGGGGTTTTCCCATCCAAAATTGTCCAACATTCTTTGTTCTCCGAGGGTCGTTCCAACAGAGTGAAAGCAATCTTTTGCAACCCCCCATCCGATTTTAACCGCCGAGAATCACCATGCTCCGATACCGAGACCACTCCCTCCGCAGAGTTTCAGAACACCACCGCTCCCCTAACTAGACTTGTTGCAGATCCACTTGAGACACTCGACGACCTCGACCGAGGCCGCCAGCCCCTGCTGCACTGTTTCTGGTTCGCTTTCGAGTAGAGAACTGACGAATGGCTGTAGTTTCTGGAACCGGACCAAATCATACCGGATATCTCTCCGGGCATGTCTATATTGTTGGCTCATATCCCGAAGTGTCTCGTTGCCGATCCTGCCCCTCCCGAATACATCCGACTTGCGCCGGTCAATTTGCAAAACATGTATGCGTACTCCATGTATGGGAGATGTTGCAGCTGCTTACTCAATCCTCCCCCACTCTCCAGTCAAGATACTGTCTCCTCGATCGAACCAGACACGGAAAAACCAACTCTCCAACCCCCAGCAGGCCACTGCTACCTTAACTTATCGGTTTCTATAAGTACATGACTAAATATTCTACACACATCCCAGCTAGACGATAGGATCAACCCCCGACGCATCCACAAAGTCCCGGATCTGATCGTAGCTACGGCACTTGTGGTGCACGTTAAAGTCGGCCGTGCTAGTGTTGAGTGTCCCGTCCTCGGTCAGCAGCAGCATTGGCGTCACATCGCCGAAGCACATGAGCGACAGTCGCAATGTCTCGACGCAGTGGTCGACGTGCGCGCGACCCTGGCTGTTCGACACGTTCATCGGCTGGAGCTCCTCTCCCCAGCTCTTGTCGTAAAGGGCCATCGGCCACGTCGCTTGGCGTATGATGTTCTACGCGGCCGTTAGCAAGATACGTCATGATCGAAAACTGTTGGCCAGGTTGAGCTCACGAGACAATGCAGCTGGTGGAACATCTCTACCAGCGCGTAATATTCCGGGTTTGCTGCGGTACTCCTCTTGGTCTGCAGATACTTACCATGCGTCTTGTTCATAGCGACCAATCCCTGCTGCGATACGCCGACGCCTTGGTCTGTGGCATTCTTTTGATTAGTGGTATTTGCGACCTGACTTGGATCGATCTGGACTTACGATGCCACAGGTCGTCCCACGCCTTCTCTAGCTCCCTCGTCGGCGGCCCACGATAGTTGCTCTCGTGGTGGAAATCATTATCAAAGTTCCCCTCCCAGAAGCGTAGAGAGGGAAGGGCCGGCGCTACTCATCCAACAGCACAGATTAGCCAGGGAGACCAGTCAGTTGGAGACAGCATCAAATAGGCTCAGCTCACAGTATGAAGACGCTACGCTGGCGCACTCCAGTTCTGACAGGGCGCGTCTGGATCCTGATAACCAAAAGAGCCCTGTGATGAGAAACATGGTGGCATTGGCCACCAAGAAGATCCAATCGCCCCCGGTTCGCGGTGCTAGGAACACGGACCGTGGCAGCGATGGCTTGCGATACTGTATGCCACCCTCATCAATGTCGAGGGGCTCGTAGCGTGTGGTAGCGGCTGCCATCATCGACACACGCCACGTGTAAATTTCACGGCAAACCGAGGCCGATCTAGATGGCTACTTGGATGTATCGAGATCTGTACTACAACGTACTAATATCAAGTCAGTAATAAGGGGCACGAGACGAGTCAAGACAAAAAGGTGACAGATAAGTTATAACACATACAACATACTAACTAGTGAGTTAGCGATTAAAATAGGCGACTGGCCCACACCCCCTGTTTTGCCTTGTAGCTTCGCGTGTTAGTGGACGCGACTAAAAGCGAATAGACGAGGTTGTCGACTTATACAGGATATCTGCGCGGATTCATAATTCGGAGCACAACGTTTGTTTTTCTTTTTGCATTGATGCCCCGTTGGTGGCGCTTTCTGTCAAGCCATCCCATGAAAACCCAAACGGTAAGACACTCCCAGCCCGTTGGGCATAAATACACTATACAGGTTACCCCGCGGCCACTCAGGAGCCCAGCTTTACTCAGCGGCATGTCACCAACACGTTTTCACGTAGCACACCATGCTGCCAGAAAGCTGGCTGGACTAGACCATCGACCAAGCCGTCACCCACAACGAACAATCCCATCAATCCCACACTAAACCACACCTCCCAAGTTCTCACCCATCTCGGCCGCTCATTTCCAAGACGTCGGCAGCCCCGAACAACCCCCCTTCCCCCCCCTCCCCCCCTCCCCCCCTAGGCGCCATGTCTCTCGAGCAGGCCGCGCGGGACCTCTCCCTCGCCGTCAGCGGCATCGACTATGACGGCGCCGCCGTGCACCGGTGCCGCGTCGCCGTCCACGCCGGCATGTCCTCCGCGTCGCCCTCCTCCCTCGCCGGCGCGCTCGCCATCCTCGTCGACCGCATCGCCGGCGCCCACGTCGACGACGCCGACGGCGTCGCCTTCGCCGCCCTCACCGCCGGCGCCCTCGTCGAGACCGGCGCCCCCGCCGCGCCCCTCGCCGCCGTGCTCCTCCGCAAAGTCCCCGAGTTCCTCCTCGCCGCCCGGCGCTTCGCCGACGCCTGCCTCGCCTCCCTCCCTCCCGACGACGAGGAGGACTACGAGGAGGACCAGGTGCTGACCGAGGTCGACGGGCGCCGCATCACCCACCAGGTCTTCCGCGCGCACGTGCCCGCTGACCGCGGCGGCGCCTCCGCGCTCGCTCTGCTGCAGCCCTGGACGCTGCCCGCCGTCGCCGCGCTGTCCCGCGACCGCGCCGCGCTGCGCGCCGCCGCCGCGCCGCACCACCCGCTGCGCCTCGCCGCCCGCGCCCTCTCCCGCTCCCACGCCCAGTGGCTCGCCATCCTGCTCGCCGCCGAGCTCGACGCCCCCTGGCTCGTCCTGTGCCCGCGCCAGCGCCGCGCCTTCCGCCTGCTCGTCGACGGCGTCGTCACCGTCCCGGACCTGCACGCGCTGCTCGGCGACGCCCTCGTCGAGCGCGGCCTGGCCCCCGCTGGCGGCCCCGCGGCGCCCGTCCGGAACCCGCCGGCGCTGCTCGACTACATTCGCGGCGATGCGCCGCCCGCCCCGGACGACCTCGAGTCCGTCCGCGGCCAGTTTGAGTTTTACGAGTGGCGCGCCGCGGCGCTTGACTGGGAGGACGCGGAGGCGGAGGCGGACGCACTGTCGCCGGCGGGGAGTCGACACGTCGTGCCGCTAGAAGGCATCTTGAGCGCTGTGCCCCGGTTCAAGGACGTCCCGACGCTGATCATCGGCCCGCTGACGGAAGAACGTTCGTGGAACAAGGCGAGGACGTTTGGCGGACTGCGGTCCAGTGTCACCATCACGGATGAGCTCGCCGAGGATGAGGTTGCCTCTCTGTTGGCGGAGATGAAGGATATGGCTACACGGCATCATTAAGAGTAGGCGGGGGAACTGGGCAGGGGTGAAAACAGAACTGCGGCCACCAGGCCAAAGGACAGCCAGCCGAAACACTTTCTAGCAAGCAGTATTAATCTATGCAGAAGCTTCTTCCTTTTAAAACAAAGTACCAAGTACTTGTAAATTAAACTCGCCAGACGAAACAAACATGTTCCTGCCAGAGAGCCTATATAAAGTACGGGGTACCATTGAGTCAACAGAGGACAGTCCGGCCCGACTCGCCCAAGTGTCGAAAAGTATCTGGCAAACAACAATGGTAGGCTAGATCTCGCTTCCGCAGAATTCCCAGGCCGCTAAAATCAAGGTTACAAGTCCACCAAACGCCGTGTTCCATTTGTATCTGGTCTTGTCCTCCGGGCCCAACCAATAGATGTCAGTAGAATGCATCTCGTCATGACCCAGCTATTAAAATAACCATCAAAAGTACAAAGATATTTCCCCGAAATCAAACTACGGAGTGGCGTCACAGTCGCGCTGCTCCAAAGGGGGGGAGGGAGGAAGTATGAAGGGTAGGGGAAAAGTGGGAGCAATAATGTTACCGTCATCGAGCTGTGATGTCGTTTAATCTGGTGGAAAAAGAAACAAGCTGCTGTCCTATGGGTTAGTAGTGGCCGGTTGGCCGTGAACTTTACCTATCGCTCTGCTTGGAAAATCTCGTAGGTTTCGGAAGGCGAGTGATTTGGTGTTCACGGCACTGTTCGCTTTGGTCCTAGTCTCTGTGTGCCGAGTAGTTGACAACTCCGGCATGATATTGTAATTGCTGCTTGTTAGTAAAGACGTGGATCAGGATCGTCGACGTTTGAAGTCTAACCCAAAGTTAGCAGACACTCAGAGAACAACCAGACCGCGCATGCTTCAACTTACCAATTTCGTCATCCACATCGGGCTCGTCGTTGTCATCCCGAGAACGCTTGCCGGTTACGGAGCCCCCGTCTCCAACCAATTCACTCTCATCTTCATCACGCCAATCAATCTCAGCATCATCGTTTGCGTCCGCAACAAACACCGGGCCCTCAGCTTCGGCATCGACAGCAGTGTCATCATCAGCAAGAGCAGTGCCATCAGCGTCACCTTGAAGTGTGCTAGTCGTACTGCTGTGCTCATGGGCCAAGTTGTCGCCATGCTCATCTGCATCAACATGATCGGGCGAGTCTGAATCCTCGGCTAACTCATCCATGTGGGACATTTCAGTTTCCTCTGGAACAGCCTCATCGAAAAAGTCGACAGCTTGAGGGTCGCCTTCAGGATCTTCATCGTATTCCTCGTTGTGCTCTTCGCCGGCATTTTCAGCGAAGTCTTCAACATCCTCCTTGGCGTATTCTTCATAGCCTTCATTATTATAGTCGTCATCACCCTGTTCAGCTTCACTGTGGTGCCCATTTGCTTCTTCCTCATGACCATCGGCATGCTCGCTAGTCGACGCACTGTCAACTCCATTGTCGGCGTCACTATTGTTGCGGAATGAATGCTGCGAAAAGAGATGTTGAATCTCTTCAAGACCCTTGCCTGCCATGGCGCTTTCCACTAGGAAATCGTATCTCCTCGCACTGTTGACTCTCGTGAAGAGGTAAGTATACAACGTTCGGCGGCCGTTCGGGTCTTCATTCCTAATGAGCAACTCAAACACCTCCAAAATTTGACGCATTGTCAGGCTATGCGACATATTTGACTATCGTCATGTTAGCTTGCATCGGAACAGTAGATTCAGGCGTCGCTTACCTCTGTGAACTCCAGACCAAGCTCATCAATTTGAAAGACCAACTCATCTTCAGCTGTTACTTCATTTTTGAGCTGTGAACGGAATCCACTGAAGACGTGCTGCATGCTCTCATCAAGGATGGACAGTTTAGAGAAGAACCCTTCGCTGCCAGAAGACAAGAACGGAAATTCGTCTCCCTGGTACTGCACTGTGATACTAGGGAACTGGGAATCAGCACTCTCAGACTGAAGATCACCAGCCGCATCCATACTGCTATCCCAGGAGATGACGTTTGCCAGAATTTGCAGCTCGTCCTGACGATCGTCTCTGCTCTCAGACTCCTCCGCCTCCGCCGTTGTTTGCTCAGTCAAGTCGCCTAGCTGCACAGCCTCTGGTTGCGCAGGATGCTGATGCTCTTGCTCATGCCCTTCCGTCTTAGACTCAGTCGTAGTTACCACATGATCAGCAGCATCATCTTCCCAACTAATCTCAGCATTCTCTTCAAGGACGTCTACAGCGACGTTCACACCGTCGGCTTGGACCGATTCTGAAATATCAACTTCATGGCCTACCTCCGCATGCTTCTCCTCATTGTAGTCGACCTCGTCCAAGCCATAATCAATGTCATCAGCCACATTTTCTGTCAGCGCCTCAAGCGCAGCATCGGCGGCAGCGGAATCGAGCGGCAGCTTAGTCTCGGTTGCCTGCGCTGCAGCGTGCTTTTCGTTCGTGTTTCCGATTATGTTTTCGTCTGTATTTCCGTCAAATATGCCATCAATATGTTGCGTTGGGTTATCCGTGAGTTGGTGCTCAGGAGCCTCTTTTGTCGTGTTGTCGCCGTCCGGGTTGTTGGGTTCAATGCCAGCAATGTCATCTTCAAACGTTTCGATAGTCGCTTCATTCCCGATATCTTGATCCGCTGCGAGGGAGTAATCCACAGCGTCACTGTCATAGTTGATGAGATCGTCGTCCATAGGCACCTCGAGAGAGGGCTGTTGTATCGCGTCGATGTCCATCTCGATGCTTGTAGTGCAGGCAAGAGAGCCTCGGAGCCTCGGAGCCTCTAGGTCCGAGTTTTTGGTCGAAGTTCGGTGCCACGTATGCAATCCGAGAGCTCAAGGCCTGGGCAAAGTAGGGAACTTGCGGTGGTTCGAGGTTGAAAGTCAGGACGCGTTTGCAAGGCTGTGCTGGGAAACAAAAGGGGGTTCTAAAGTAGTTATTCGTCGAGAATGATAATCGCAGAAGTAAAATGGGCGAGGGAAAAGGTAAGTTCGGCGTCCATTTAGCTGCTTATAAGGGCATCCGAGAACTGCGTTTCGTTTAGCGCTTTGTGAGAGTGAACGTGAAAGGAAGCGTTTCTTGGTCTGGTTGCCACCTGGGGCTGGATCTTTGCGAGACCGCCCTTCCAAATATGGTTAGCGTGGCAGAACCCCCTTGGCTGTGCCACCTGCCAGAGCCCAAGTCAGCCACAGACATGGTGTGTGTGCCACAGGCTCACAGCTCACTGCACTGTACATCTCCGCCTAACTTATTAACGTGCGTGCTGCTCAACTCGCCCACCCCACTTTCGCACACCTGGCCTAATATTGGCCAGCTCCTGGATTCAGCGTGGGCAGATTGATTCCTCCGTATTGGTCGTCATTGACAACATCATTGCAACCGGGCCCCTGGAAAACGAGAATTCAAAATGGTGCGTCCTTATTGTCAATTTATACTATCTCGTATCTTCTTCTAACAGCGACGTAGGTTGTCCTTGCAGCTTCAATCTGTACCCGTGGCGGGAAAGCTGTCCTCTCGAGGCAGTTTCGTGACATGCCACGATCGAGAATAGAGGCACTCCTGGCATCCCTCCCGAAGCTTACCGATAGCGGCACGCAGCATACGACCGTTGAGCAGGACAATGTGCGCTTCGTCTACCAGCCGCTGGACGAGCTTTACATGGTGCTCATTACGAACCGCCAATCCAACATCCTGCAAGACATCAATTCACTCCAGCTCTTTGCCCAAGTCGTGGCCAGCGCCTGCCGGACTTTGGATGAGAGAGAAATCGTTCGAAATGCATATGAACTGCTTAGCGCTTTCGATGAGATTGTCACCCTGGGCTATCGCGAAAACCTGACCATCAGCCAGATCCGAACTTTCCTGGAGATGGAGAGCCACGAAGAGCGCGTTCAGGAAATTATTGCCAGAGTATGTAGCTTCTGCCTCTGATCGTATCTGGGTTTCAATTCTGACTGGCCGCCATTTATAGAACAAGGAGCTCGAGGCTACTGAAGAACGCAAACGCAAGGCCAAGCAGTTGGAGATGCAGCGCAAGGATGCCGCTCGCCTCGGCACCTCTCGCACCAGTGTGCCACGCACTCCCACGTACCAGACATACCAATCTCCTTCATCGAATGCAGCCAACTCATACGACTCATACGAGGCCGAGAAGAACAAGACATATACCAAGTGCGTGGCAAGCTGCTGGCAGCTTCGTGTCGAGGGGCTAACGTGAAAATAGGGCGTCCGCGCCGAAAGGCAAGGGCATGCAGCTTGGCAAGAAGTCCAAGACTACCGACATGTTTGAGCGCGTGCGCGGCGATATGGGCGGCGAGGCTGACGATTCGCCACTGGTGGCACCCGCAGCCCCCACGTCCGCGGCGCCGGCCGAGCCTCGTGCCTCCTCCACCATGGACCGTGACGCCATTCACGTCACAATCTCCGAGTCTATCAATGCTACTCTGTCCCGCGAAGGAGCTGTGCAATCGCTTGCTGTCACCGGTGATCTAACACTGCGGGTTTCGGACGCTAGCATGACGAAGATCAAGCTGGCTCTGCAAGCGGTGCCATCTCACGGCGCTCAGTTCCGTACACACCCCAATGTTGACCGGAACGTCTTCAACAATTCCAAGGTTATTCATATGAGCAACACAGCGCGTGGATTCCCCGTCAACAATGCTGTTGGCGTTTTGCGGTGGAGAGCGACCCCGAAGACGGACGACCCTGCGGCTTGCCCTATCACTTTTACTGTCTGGATCAACAAGGATTCGTCCAAGTATAACATCACTGTCGAATACGAACTTACTGGAGGTGATGCTCTTCGCGATGTCAGCGTCATGATTCCCTACCAGGGCAGTGAGCCCGTAGTTTCTAGCTTTGACGCTTCCTATGAAGTCGCTGGCGACATGCTAGAATGGAACATTGGCAGCGTGGATGATGAAAACCCCAGCGGTGCTTTTGAATTTGAGGCCGAGACTGCTGACGAAAACGATTTCTTCCCCATGCACGTTCGCTTTAGCAAGACCACGCCATATGTCGATGTTGATGTAAGTCCTATCACAAAGCACTTGACCATGAATTCGCGCTAATGATGAATAGGTTTCTTCTATCTCTCTCATCGAAGAAGACGAAGAAGTGACGTTCTCCAAGGAAATCAAGTCGAGTGCGGACAATTTCTCAATCGAATAGAGGGGAGTTGGGGCAAAAGGTGTTGGAATAGCAGATATGTAGCGAGCAGGAGGGAGGTATGCAGTGACTGTAGTGGTATGCTGCTGAGATCTAGATATTAATGGCGCAATGAACAATGAACCAAGAATTCGTATTCCCCGTGCATGTTTCGATTTTTAGAGAGCATTACAGTTCCGATGACTGGCGGCTACCATTCTTGGTCGTCCGCCTGTTGGTTGCCTGGTTTCCCTGTGGGAAGTGGGCTGGAGTGTGTCCAGCGCAACCCACTCCAATGCTGCTACACAAGTCTACCATCGCAACAACCGGCCATCACAGCTACAGACTGGTAGATTCCACGCTAAATCGCCGACACAACGCCTTGTCTGGTTGGTAGGGATGTCAAAATCTTCACAGAAGCCAAGTATCGACGCGTCTGGCTAGAATTACACAGTGGCCATGGCGGGCGACGCGTCGTTGCGACTGCTCAGCGAGGCCGAGTTTGAATTCAAAGCGCCGGCTGGATTTCCAGTCAGCTGTCCCACACTCGATTTGTCGGTGACATGGGACGGCTCAGATAAGAACCTTTTTATATACCGCCCGCCAAATCAGCCTGTCTCCAAGATTCATCAACTTGGACCACCCGGATCGAAGGGTCCTGATGCCGTAGCCGTGACGTGGAAGCCAGACGGTAAGCCAAGGATTCTGCGTCAAATTGGCATAAATCGCGCGAGCCCAATCAATTCAGACTAATCAAAGTGATGTAGGCCAATTTCTTGCCGTTGGCTGGAGCGATGGGGCGGTGCGCATCATGGGCTTGGAGAACAACAAGGCGGTTCACCAGATGCAGGTCTGCAATGACGATGCCGCCAAAATAACACATATTGGGTGGACCACCAGCTTAATCAACAAGAATCCCGGCAACAAAGCGACGACCACAGCAGGCGAGAAGCTACTGGATGATCTAAAGTTGGGCAATGACAATGCTTCCGGCGTCTTGGACCTCCCTCAAGAGTTGACCTTTCTCGAGGTGGACACGGCCATGCCCAAAGTCAGTCCGCTGCCAACTGCCAGTGCTGGAGCTGGGTGAGCGCCATTTTGCGTGATGCTAATTGCAATTTCTAACTTGCCGCCTAGAGATGATGCCACAGTATTCACACTGCGAACAGGAATCGAGTTTCTCTTCCAGATACCCAAGCGCTCTACATATGACCAAGTCAACATCATGGTCGTCGGAACCAGCGATGGGAAGCTGCACCTCAGTATCTACGATTCCTTTCTAATAGGCATATTTCCCGCTCCTAGCCTTGGGGCCCTCATCGCCCCGCGTCTCGTCCTGCACGCTGCATGCCCAACCTTGTCCACCCAGGCGCTGCTTATGGCGGCCGATACGAACAGCCCCTCCGAGATACACCTGGTCCCAATAGACCTCCCGTTTGTCTCCTCCTCGCCCATAAACCTCTCTCTCCTTGCTTCGAAGCTCACGACCCTGCAGACGCTGCTGCGGTATCTTAAGCAGACACAGCTGCACATGGAGACCGAGTGGAAGAATGCGCGGGAACTTCCGAAGAGGTTCTTGCAGAGCGTCCAAGGAGACCTAGCAGAGATGCAAAGCGGACCTAGAACTATTGTCGCGGCTCTATATCACACTGCCGTGACCGGTCACGCGTACGAGCCGTTACGCGAGTGGCTAGTGGACAGCGTTGCCGAGAGAGTATGTATAGCACCCCCAGCGCCATAATAAAAATTCCATATTTGCTAATCTGCTACACAGGGACACAAGAGATGGGAAAAAGCTGTCACGGGGGGTCTGGAGGGTCTTCGGAACCTCGTGCATGAGAACCTCCTCCCAGGACTGGAGCGCTGCTCCGTCATCCTGAGTCGCCTGCGCGGGTTTGCGCAATTCTACGACACGCGCGACGACCTCGGCTTCACCGTGACGCAGGTCAGCCGCGTGCTCGATGTCGTTGGCTGCCTGAGCCTCATCGGGCACCGCATCCTGCTGCACGTCATGGACGAGCTTGAGCACTTCGCCGCCTTCTCCACCTGGATGCGCTTCCAGATCGACCGTCTCGCCTCGACCGGCACCGACGAGCTCACCGAACGCGAGGCCACTCTCGACACCTCGCGCGTCCTCACCTACATCGAGCGGTACCTGACCGGCGGACCACTTGACGCCTACTTCGCCGCGGTGCCCCGCGAGGACTACGAGGCCGACTGGGCGCACGCCGAGGACGGGCCGAGCCTGCTCGAGGTCCTCGACCGGCAGCTCAAGAAGGCCGAAGCCGGACAGCCGGCGATGAAGGCGCTGCCGCAGGTTGACTTTTTAATGAACTACGCGAGCACGTGGACTGGCCGCATCTTCAAGGACGTGGCGGACGCTAAGAAGCGCAGCGTCCGCTTTGGCATCCCGATGAGGCTGCAAATCGGCGCGCCGATTACCAAGATGGATGTCAAGATGGCGGAGGCGACTGAAGGGTCCGGGGACGGAGCAGTGTACACGGCTCTCGCTTCCAAAGAGTCGGCCAACAAAGGTGGGACGAGGGGCTATTGCCCAGTTTACGTATTGAGCTAACTTGTGAATATAGTCTATGTCTTCCGGGCTGAGTTGAGTGTTGTTAATGGCATCAGCTCGAACCGAAGCCTGTCATGGCGCTGCATTGACCTTGGCGACTCGTCTCTCATCGACCTCGGCTTCATTGACGCAAGTACTCTCGTACTGCTTTGCACCAGCACCGGTAAATGAAAAATATTCGTGTCAACTGTTCAATCCGCCCGAGTTCTAATGCAGCTACAGACTCTATTAAGCCGGCCATCTTTACTGTTCCAATTGACACGGATCCCGCGCTGTATGAGCCGTGCGTCGAGGACGCAGCGGCAGACTCCATCATGGGCCTGCCGCTTGCCGCAGCGGGAGCCACAGAGTACGGCTTGCCAGAGGAACGCACGATGCGGCCGGTAAGGATGGAGGTGCACGGCAAACATGATGTCCAGGGCCAGATCCCAGCTCGCATCTGCCTACTCGCCAGCAACAGGACGACTTGGCGCACCTTTGTTTTGCCTGATGGCGGCGATGCGGCAGCATAGAAACAACCCTGCACCTACAATAACACGTGGGTAGCCCCCAAATATGAGCTCTACATGATCATCGTGATTCTCTTCAGACATGATTACTACTTAGTTCTGTACACTACTGGCCCTGGGGTTTGGGCTTTGTGATTTTGAAAAACTCGGTGATGCCTTCGACGACGGTCTCAACGTTCATGTTGACCAAGGGCATCTTCTCGTACGAGTCGTCCGTCATGATGGCGACAAGAGCGAGGTAGCGGTCGACCTCGCGTAGCATGATGGGCTTGTTGCTGTCGTGCAGGACGAGACAGCTCTCAGCGGTCGCGCAGCCGACCTGATCCTCAAGCTTCATGTTGAGGGGCTCGCCCTCGAGGCGTGCGCGGCTCTCATCGCTGCGCTGCCAGGTGCCGTAGACCTCGGTGATGTCGATGATGACGTCAATGTAGTCGCTACAGATCTCGTAGCTAGCCATGTCGGCGGCCGAGCTGTCGGTGGCGATGTAGATCTTGGACATGACGTCGAACAGGTACGCCTTCTCGAAGCGGCAGGTGCGGCAGAGGTTGGTCAGCATGGCCTCGAGCGTGCCGAGGCGCGGGATGAGCTTCTGGATGACCTTGCTGAAGGCCTCGAAGATGGAGTGGTTGTAGATGGAGGTGAGGTGGAAGGTGACGGGCGCGTTCTCAAAGCCGTGGTCCGACAACTCGTCTTGGATGCGGATGGTGATGTCGCGCTGGATGTCGAGCTTGTAGTCGTCTGATAGCCCATCAACTTTGTGGATAAACACTTCAATATTAATGTTAGGATAGCTCCCTTGCAGGGCCAAGATTGTGGTGTTGAGGCGCGCGACGGCCTCGAGGTAGTCATCTTGGGCGTCGATTACCCAGATCAAAGCTCCGATTTCACCAAAGATGGCCTCCATGTCAAAGTTGGGCGTCTCAAAGACATCGATCTGACCAGGAAAGTCCCATACTTGGAATTCCATGAATGATCTGGGTAGATTAGTAGCTGCCATGTGAAGACCAAGCCGCGTGCAACTTACGCCATGGAATCTTTTTGTATTCTGGCTGTAGACTCTAGGAACAAAGTCTCATTTGGCGGAAGTTTGTGAAAGACCACACTGGAAATTGATGATTTTCCGCTCCTGCATTCATGTTAGCCGGTATGACATGCTCGAGACAGTGAAAAAGTATGTACCTGCGTTGGCCCATGAGGAGCAGGCGGGGCTTGCCCTTTGCGGGTATGCCGGTGATGATGTCTCCTCTGGAGTCATCCTTTTTGGGTGTATTGGTTGGAGCCTGGTCGTGGATTCGCTGAAGCGTTAGCTGTGCTGCACTCATCTGCTGTGTGCCCGAGGATGTGATTGGGGTCGATCTGCGGGGTGCCTTTCTACGCAGAGACAGGCCGATGGACCGGACGCAGCGCTTGCAGCGAAGGACGAGAGATTGCAGCGAGCTCATGGTAGGCGGTGGGAGACAAAGAACGAGTGAAACACCGGTGAGATGAGAGAAGCGACTGCGAGAAAAAGCGGAGGGAAAGGATAGTGTTGGGGACAAGAAGGGTGTAAGAGCGAGCGAGGCAGGGAATCGAGGCAGGGAATGGGCTTGAATATGATCGGAGGTGACGATGTGAACCCCAGACAACATCGCCGTATTGGGCGACGAGGCTTGTAGCACAAAGAGGTCAAGAGGCCATAATTTGTGTCATGGGCCGACGAGGGCGAGACCACCTCAACTTGGCTCTGCGCGTCGTCGGCTCTCGCGAGACTGGCGGGTGTGTGAAAGAAGCGAAAGAAAAGGAAGAGACATGGCAGGTCAGCGCGGGCGACAGGGGAGGGAGCGAATGACGGCGGAGGGCCAAATAGCTGGGCCTGCTCGTGTGAAGCCGATACTGGGGTATGTTTGTGATTGGATTGGATCCCCAGCCGTGCGTCACCTCGTTGGCAGCACCGGGAAGTGACTTGGGCCAAGCCTGCTCGCGTATCTCGCTGCGTGGGGGCGAGGAGGGCAATACGACGGGAAGGAAAAACAGTGGCGTACCTCCATTTTATGGGACCGAGACCGGACGAGGAGGAGAAAGAAGAGGGTGAAGGAGAAGAAGAAGAAGAAGAAGAAGAAGCGGCGCAGATGGTCGGGGGGTTCGCACAAGGGACAGACGACAAAGAACGAGCGAGGTCAAACGGCGGCCTGGACGAGGCAGACGCCGGCACGCTCCAAGGTCGTGCGGGAATGGCACAAGACCGAGCGGGGACAATCAGATCGCCGTGGTATATGTAACAAAGAAATAAAGGTCGGATGGGATTTTCTTTTTGTGGTTAAAGATGAACAGACCCGAGCATCGTGACAATTCGAGGTCGGGCGGAGAGAGACGTTGTAGTGTTGAGATTAAGATATGGGGGACTTTGCGAGTGGGTCGCGGCGGATTTCGAGTACAGCCTAATAAAAAAGCTACGAGTAGTTAGTTAGGTGGTTAGCTAAAATTCAGATGCTGCACAGCAAACAAACGCAGTGCAACCTTGTGCTTCGTTTATTGGCTTTTAACGAATTCGAGCAACATGAAGCGAGATTTAAACAGCTCAATATCGTCATTACTTGAAAGAAAAACGGCAGCACAAAACAAAGCGAACTTTCCACTACCAAAGGGGCTATCCAGCGCCCCAAACGGCCCATACTAGGCGTCACAACCAGGTAACAACCTCAAGAAGCAAACGCACCAAGTAGCCCTCGCAGCGCCCGGGGAAATCACCACCATCATTAATCCGTCGATATTCACACCCCAGAAGATTTAGTGATGTACACATTGGTTGATGCGGCGGAGCAGAACTGCTTGATACCCAGCAGCGCCGATAATCAGCGCCTCGACTGGCACTAGCAGCGTTGCCAGTGTAAGAGCCGCCTTGCTCTCCCTGCAAAGAGTGCCAAAGTGAGGGCGTGTATCCATGGCCACGCCGGCCCAGCGGCAGCTCCAGCTCTGGATCGAATCGGTCTTTGTCGATGCATTGATGGCGTAAAAGATGGACATGGCCACCAACGCGGCCACGAGGCTAACCACTGGCGCAGCCACCGAGATGGACGAACGCGCGATGTAGCGGGAGCCGACCTGGTTGCGCATCAGAAAGCAGAACACAGGATCCTTCACGAGGCAGCCACTTACAAACGATACCTTGCTCATAGCGAGCGCCAGGGTATTGGCGACGAGCACTAGCACCCCGCAGGCGATCAGCGAGTTTGTAGGTCGGACATCAAAGTCCTCCGGCCACAGTTGCAGCAGGTACTCGGCTGGCAGCGACGTGGCCCTGTACACAGTCAGGGTATGGGCTGCGAGACCGAGTACCACGGCGCCAGATGCCAGTGCCACCAAGGTGAGGCCGGTGAGGAGGGTGTTGATTGCTCGAAGCATGCCAATCTCAGGCACACTGTGTCGATTCTCCGCTTCGATCTCAAAGTCGGAGGACGAGATTTCATGCTTGAGTTGCGACATGGCGAGAACAAAAGTGCAGGAGCAGAAAAGTACGGCGTTGCGCAGATATTGGCTATTCTTGGCAAAAAAGAAGAGGGAACGAGAGAACCGAAAATGTTCAACTGTCGAGGGGGGAATCCTCTGGCTCAAGTATTCGATTCTTGCCGCTCGCTTTCCGAATGGCCTCGCCTAGCGACCCTGCAGACAAGCCACCACCAGTCACGGCTGAGGGCGAACGCCATCGACGCTTACCTCTGAGTCGTTTCTAGCGCTACACTGTGTGCCATTTTGCGGAAAAAAGGAAGACGGGATTGTACGTCTCCGACTTGCGTTATTGGCTGACCGTGACCAGGCTCTCCAGAGTGGTGTTGAGCTGGGCGCTTAATCCAACTACGGTCAGGTACGCCTCGGCCAATCAGGGCAGCGATCCAGGGATCATCACGAACAGCGCTTCCAGCTTGATGCAAGAGGGCTATTCCTGCCATTAGATTCTCGGCAGATGAAATTTCGGGTTGTCGACTACATAAATGCTATTTTTGAGCCTGTCATGGGGCTGAGCCGGGGCCACGTTGTCATCGACCGCCAAGTGCTCCCTTGTGAGCTTGTGAGGCAGCCAAGGATGCCATGCCGCAAATCTACAGTTTTGACAAATTCCGAGTCACGCAGATCATGCCCGTTGTGGTCCGAGAAACATAGTTTCTCGCTGCTCCCGCTTCCTAGGACTAGGGATGAATGGCATTTTATCATCAGGTGGGTTCGTCTTCTCTCGTTGATCGTGAAACCATATTTGCGACACCTGGGGTAAGCTCAGGTGGCCGGTCCACGCGTTGGCTACCCTTGCAACTGTACAGTCGACTCATACATCGTGTATGCAAGACGCGTGGCAGCCAAGGATCTGAAAGGCGCCCCTACAAAGACCGAAACGGCAGATGGTGAAACCCAATCTTTCTCATACAGAGGCAAGACGTGCCGGCAGCTTAAACCTCAGCACGGAGCCACGGGGTCGCCGATACACCACCCACGCCTGACTACTGACTACCGCTCACCGTGTCCGAGAAACGTTTCAAAAAAGAGCCAAAAAAGAGGCACCATCGGAATTTCTACGCTGTATAGCTGCAGTATTATATGCCGATCGGGTATGATAATTGAGCTTATATATAATTAAAGATGTTTCCGCAACCCCGTTGCCCTCCACTTACACGGACCTACCTTGTACACTAACAAGTTCATGGACATGGCCGTGGTAAAAGAGTAAGCAAGCCAGTGATTGAGCGTGCTTGACTAAAATGCAGTGCTAACGTAGAACTAGACAAGAGTTGGAAACATCAGAACTCGCCAAGGGTGATGGCCCTTCTGGCTCAGATGGGGGCAAACCAGAGAACCGAAACGTCAAGGCCGCATCAAGACGGGTGCTAAGAGATTCACGGACAGCCACGCACGTTGAGGCTGGAACTTACACGGACCAAGAAATCAAGATTTTGACTGCTTCTTTACACGTCTCGCCAGCGGGCAACAACTCGGAAACACCTGCCGCAGCCACTGCCACTGACCATGCCCGGCGCTTCATCACCCTAGTCGCACCACCGCCGAATAACCCGACCGCTGACCGGTCGGACAGCTCCGCGACCTGGGAGGGGATGTCAACAGCAAAGCCACAACGGCTACACTCCCAATATAATCAAAAGTCGCACAATGCCTCGCCGACACTCACCCGCGCGCCCAGTCAGAGTGGTGTGCAGGTGCTGTTTCCGACAATCGTGACGCCAACGCCCGGATCTCTTTGGAGAGCGACGCCCTCCCCCACAAGCTCTATTGCGCCGCATCACCCCGCCAGCATTTGGTCTGTCGAGACGAAGTCAGCGTCTGCATCATCACCTGTCTCCTCAGAACTCACCCGGCCGCCGCTGCAGCCAGCGAAGCAGCCAAACGCATCGCCCGCGCCTGTGATGTCGTCCACAAGTTTGAGCCGCGCAGGCGAAGTCGGCATCGTCATCGGCAGCATTGGTAAGCGTGCAGTCTCTTCTTCTCCCCTTTACTGCGACTTGATTGCGCTGGTCACTAACTCGAAGCGCACAGCCGCTGTTTGCCTTTTGCTGGGCGCCGGCCTATTCTGGTACTTCAAGCACAAGACCGCGGCCAACAACATCTTTACAAGCCAAAACAGGAACCTGACGCCGCTGGGGTCCATCTCGCGGCCGGTTCCACAGAGAATTGCGAACACGGCGGCGGCAAACCTAAATCAGCCAACACCGGCACAGTTCTTGAGGCCGTCGCCGCCGCGGCCGCCGCGCCCAGAGCAGGGCGCGCCGGGCATGGCAGAGCGGCCGGTATACGGGCGACCGGAGCGGCCGCTACCGGCGGTGCCCGTGCAACGGTCGTATATGGAGAGGAATTCAAGCGTGTACGATAGGTACCCGTGAGTGCGAGAAGCGTGCCGTCCAAGACGGGAGGCGGCGAAATGAGGCGACGCTGGATCTGCGCCGAAATCGGCCAATTTTTTTTTTTGTTTACAGGAACGGACAGCACAAGCAAGTTATTCATTTCGAGCGAGATATACATAGCGAGACTACATGCACAAATTGAGAGCAAGCAAATATAATTCCAACACTGGCTGAACCCACTGGTCTGCAGACTCGGCTTGATTGCGACAGAGAGGCGGGGAAGCGAAATCGGCCTTGTTGCGTCATACTTGATTTGTAAAGCAGCATCAGGAAATTCTAGCTAATGGGCGCATGCAAGATATCGCAGGCCGGCCTTTGCACGTCCGTGGTTGGTGGTTGCCGCAGTATCGAGTATTGCGCAATCGCGTCACTCCATCCCGCCATGCCGACGACGACGGACAAGAACTACTTATAAATCACAAAAGCCGCAAGATCATCAAGTGCGTAAATCTGTTGCTATTATTATTCACTGTGAAAGTGAGCGGAATCAACACCAAGAGAAAATTCTTTACCAAAACTACTTACCACCCACCATGGCTGCTGCTGCTACCCTGACGCCGCCGGTCGTCCTCGCCGGCCCGGCCGGCCAGCCGGACATCGCGTACGCGCCAAACTGGGACAATTACCAGGCGCGGAGCAAGCGGCGCGTCGAAGGCGAGACGCTGCCGGCGACGCTGCCGGCCGGCTTCCCGGCGCAGCTGCGCTCCGAGCTCGTCTGGGACGGCGCGACCGTGTCGGACACGTACCAGTGGTGGTACAAGCTGACCGACGCGGACATTGCCGAGATTGACCGCGCCCTGGCGCACTTTAAGAGTAACATTCCCCCCCCCCGCGCCTCTAATCTCACCGGGAGGCCCCCCTTCCCAAGAAAAAAAAAACCGCTGACGTCTAGCCTCCCCAGGCCTCGGGAAACCCCTCGGCCACATCTCCCAGGAGACCTTCCCGCTCCCCACGCTGCACGCCACACTGCGGGACGTCTCGCGCGAGCTGCACCGCGGCCACGGCTTCAAGGTCGTCCGCGGCGTGCCGGTCGCGCGGTACACGCGGGAGGAGAGCGTCGCCGTGTACGCCGGGCTGGCCGCGCACGTCGCGCCGGCGCGCGGCCGGCAAGACACCCGCAGCAGCAGCAGCAGCAGCACCGGCACCCAGGACGTGGTGCTGGCGCACATCAAGGACCTGACCGCCACCGTCGACCCGCACAAGATTGGCGCCCCGGCGTACACGGCGGACAAGCAGGTGTTCCACACGGACGCGGGGGACGTCATCGCGCTCTTCGCCCTCGAAGCGGCCGCCGAGGGCGGCGAGAGCTTCCTCGCTAGCAGCGGCCACGTGTACAACCAGCTGGCGGCGGCGCGGCCGGACCTGATCCGGACGCTTGCGGAGCCCTGGCACAGCGACGAGTTGCGTCATCCCCCCTTCCCCGCCCAGAGTTATGCATATAGATATAATCTGACAAAGAGAACATTAGGTTCGGAAAGTCCGGTCCGCCGGGATACTCGGCCCGGCCGCTGCTCTACCACCAGCCGGCCGGCGCGGACGCGCCGGAGCGGCTGATCATCCAGTACGCGCGGCGCAACTTCACCGGGTACTGGGGCCTGCCGCGCAGCGCCAACATCCCGCCCATCACGGAGGCGCAGGCGGAGGCGCTGGACGCGCTGCACTTTACGGCGGAGCGGAGCGCGGTGGCGCTCGAGTTCCGGGCGGGCGACATCCAGTTTGTCAACAACCTGAGCATCTTTCACGCGCGGGGGGCGTTTAAAGACTCGCCCGAGAAGCAGTGAGTTTTTTTGTTTTTTTTTACCATTTCTCTAACCGATAGGACTATGGACTTTGTGTGGGCTGACTGAATGATGCAAAAAAAGACGCCACCTGATCCGCCTCTGGCTGAGAGATGAGGAGCTGGCGTGGGAGACGCCGGATCAGCTCCGGCCGCTGTGGGATCGCATCTACGCGGGGGTCACGCCGGAGAGCCAGGTGCTGCCGCTGGAGCCGTTTGTGAGGGCGCCGGCAAGGGGAAACACGGCGCCGGCTTTGCAGTGAGCGGCCCGGCTCGGGAAGCGCATGCTGTGTGGTGGAGAATAAGACTTTCTCCAGAGCTTTTTACATGAATGAATCAGTTCCATATCTCATCGCGTAACCATTTACAGTCTTCCTAGTAATCTTGTACTCGGGCATGTCTCATCCATGCCTTGCCTCCCTCCGCCACCCACCGCAGCGGCGCCGATGACGGATCTTGACAGCATTTTAGCCCAACTGTAACTCAATTATCATCATATCCTATCCATCTGGTTCTCTGACCGGCCCCCGAAAGTAGCACGTCCAGAAGACACGCCCCTAATCACTAGACTCTACTCGATTCATCGAGAGCTCTCGGAGACGCTTCGCCTCGCCGGGGGTGAGTTGTAGCTAAGACGCACATGATCAGTATTCCGTGTCCACGCAGCGTCGCATGAATCAAAACCCACATAGAACTCAACGCCAACAGCGTGAATGAGAAAGGCCATCCAGAGCGCCATCCCGAAGCTGACGCTCAAGGCGGCGGCGACCTGCTCCGGCGACCGCGCCTCCAAGTCCGCCTTGACCAAGACCCAGGCATCATCACCCATCACCGCGGCGCCGCACGCCGGGTACTTGCTCGCCAGAACCGTGGCGTTCAGGTAGCTCGCCAGCTGCCGACACGGCATCGTCGCGAAGAAGCCGCCCTTGCCGTCCCCGGCCGCCGATATGACCCTCGCCGCCGCGGACATGACCAGCCGAACCGTCACAATACTCCCGGCCTAAACTCACGCCAACCTCTCCGTCAAGTTAGAACAACGTTACGCTCGCTCGCTCCTACACACAGACACAAACACACACACACATACACACACACACACACACACTCTCTCTCTCTCTCTCTCTTTGAATGAAAAGGGGCTGTACTTGCGTAGAACCAGGCGCGCAGCATCCACGCCCGGTGCTGGTCAATCCTCCGCCTCCGGATGAAATACCACGCCACGGCCAGCGAACCCAGAAACATGACCGCGATCGCGCCCACCTGCCCCCGCACCGCCAAATCCCCCCCCAACGCGACCGGCGCAATCACCACCGCGCCCGCCACGCCCGCGCCGCTCAGCAGCAGCACCGCGTACCCGTTGACGCGGTGCGCCGGCGTCCACCGGCACCGGATCGCCGGCACAAACTGCACGCACGCCAGCAGGCCCGCCGGCACGATCGTGTACAGGTGCGTCCGCACGCCCGCGCGGTACACCGCGCTTGTCGCGTACCAGAAGCACTCGCCCGGCGCCGCGTGGTGCGGCTTCTTGCCGCGCACCCCCGGCGCGCAGTACAGCTCGTCAAAGGCGAGCCGCGGCAGCCGGGAGAGGCAGAAGCCGAGCAGGGCGCCGGTGCAGAGGAACCAGAGCAGGAAGGTGTGGTTGTGGCTGAAGCCGATGGCGGTGCGGACGCGGTAGGCGCGGTTGACGAGGCCTTTGGGCAGGGTGAGGGCCATGATGGCTGATCAGTTACTGCTCTGAGGAAGTTTGAGGCTTGAGACGAGACAGGAGAGGGTAGAGAGAGTGCTCTGGGGGGTCCGTATATATACACATATATGCTTGTCAGGCTCGAGCCCACACTCCGGCTTCACATAAATCCTCAACCCCAGGCCAACCCATCAATCCGGAAACCTTCTTCTCATTCGCATCTCCGCAAAAAACCCATCACGAACTTGTGCAACTTGACTTACACTGTTATACAGGACGATCCATCAGCCGCTCCTCTTCTTCTCGTATCAAAAACATGTTCCATTGGCAGCGTCCAGGAAAGAGTGGAAATTGCTGGCACACGACAACCTCTACCACCCTCAAGGGTTGCTCAGCTCCCATGTCAGCCACTGTCTCATCGCAATCAACCACACCCCCCGATATGACGACGATCCCAGTCAAGGGCTCAGTGGCAAAGCCATCACGATGTAGAGAATGGATGAATGTCATTGTCCATCGTTGGGCTCGGTTATTACTGGCCGTGACGGGTAGCACGGAAACAGCCTCTCGGAGCACCACCCGGAGTGGCAACGACGATGACTTACATGACTGTCTGGCAAGGCCCAATATTTGGTGTGCTAACTTTTTACCCATCCCACCATGATTCATAGAGAGACAGAAAATCGGGGATTAATTAATCTGTATTCATAATAGATTAAAAAAAAATCTTTTTTTGTTGGGCCTGCCATGTGCCCGCAGAGATGCGATCAGGACAGGGACCTGCTGAGAGCCGCCATCGGCCAAGATAAATATACCAATAAAAGAAGCCATGCATCCAAATTCAGACCAAAAACAAAGACAATAACCACCTTATTATTCATTCGTACAGCAAAGCCAAGTCGCCGTCATGCATCCCCGGCCCCAGCCGGCGCAGAAACCGATGGCTCAACTGACACGTCCTGCTATACAGATCCTCCGACTTGTGCTTGTAAATCACCGAGTTGACGCCCTGCATGACGGAGCAAGCCAGCAGGTCCAACTCGGCCAGCAACGCGAGCACCTTTTCGCAGCACTTGACCACCCTGCCCGCCGCCGCTCTCCCGCCCTGCTCCTCCCCCCCCTCCTCCCCGTCCTCCTCGCGAATCCTCTCAAACAGCACCATCAGGCTGTCCAGGGCCATCGCCGTGACCATGACCAGGTTCTGCACGCTCGGACGCTCCACGCAGTTTTGGCAGCCCATTGCCGCCCGTGCCCGGCCTCGCAGCTCCCGCTCGATCCCTAGCAGCGCTACTAGCGACGGCACCGTCTGCCGTCGCCCGTCGCCGCTGCCGCCGCCGGCTGCGCCGGGATCGAGATCGCTGAGCTTGATCAGCATTTCCGACAGTGCCCGGTGGCAGGTCGCGTTGTCCTGCGCGCGGCATCGCCGCGGCAGCTCGGACCGTCGCAGCTCGCCCGGGCTGATGGGCAGGCTGCTGGTGTGGGATGCGGTCGTGTAGCTGGGGGAGCTCGTCGCGGATGTCTGCATTGGAAAGTATGTTCCGCTCAACGCGCCGTCGTCTGCCCAGTTTGCCGATGTGCTGCTCTCCATGGGAGAAGAAAAGAACCCCCCGTCCGTCGCTTGCAGGCCGTAATAGCCGGTCCTCTGCTGCGCGTCCTGCGCAGTCGTTGCGAACGGGGCCATCATCGCGCCACCCAAAAATCGACTCGCCTCTGAGCGAGTCTCGGTGATTGGTTGCAACCCGGCGTCTGCGTGGGCATCGTGAAGGTCCAGCTCCGGCATGGAATGCATCGCCCACATGTTGACATCGGGAACCAGGTCGGCGATACCCAAGGAAGAAAAATTGCCCTCTGGTTGCAACATGGGCAGCGACAGCAAGGCGGCGTGTTCCGTGCCGGGTTCCCGCGACACCATCGCACCCATGCCAGAATGCCACGCAGGGCCGGTCACGGCTGGCTCGTTCCTCCGATACAGGCCATGCGGCGATGCGTAGCTGTGCCGTCTCGCGCCGCCCTCTTGTGGCAGAGGAGGCCCGCGTTGGACAGAGCCTCGCCGTGACGAGTCGGAGCGCGAGTTGGATGAGGCCGAAGCCCTCCGCGCGGCACTTCTGTCTCGCTGCTGATGCCGCGGTGAGCAGGAGCCGGAGGAGCCATCACTTCTCTTGGGTGGCCGGCCGGTCTTGCGGAGCGGGCTGTACACGCACTCGACGCCGCTCTGGCTGCAGCGCCAGCATGACGGCTTGCCACGGCTGCAGCGTACTTTGGAAAGCTGGCATCGGTCGCACGACGTGCGCAGCTTAGGCCCGGCGCCCTCGGAGGGCAATTGACTCGTCATTGCTGCTGTTCCGTGAATTCTGGGGGAGGTGAGAGAGAGAGGGAGAGAGAGGGCCAGCCATGTGCTGCGTTGCGTATGATTAAATCCTCCCAGCTGACCGGTGAGGCGGGTCGAAACAGGCTTCGTAGGAGATGAGTATGATACAGCGCCATGATGAGGAGGGGGCCTCCAAATATATAAATCTCAAGCACGGGCGTTGAATAAGGCTGAGGAGCCTTCATGCCAGAGCTGTCGTGATGCGGGTTGACTCTCGGTTGTCTGTTCTACCGTCTTGACTGATCCATGCATGGAGCCGCAGCAGGGATCGATCCATGTTCAAACCTGGGCCGGTGGTTAGCCCGGCCCTGTAGCATTGATCCTGGGACGATCGAGTTTCGTCAACGGGCCTGGTGGTAGAGCCAGGAAGCTAACATGTCCTTTTGCAAGTCGTCGTAACTCGGCATCCCGACCTTCTTATCATCGCTGACTGCGAAGATTGGGTTGGTCTAAGCAGATAAAATCGCCCCCCCTTGGGCTGGGATAGAGTTTTCAAGGCCCGCCTTGACAGTTGAAAAAAGAGAGCAATGAGTGGGATAAGATTGAGCGAGCGCCATGCCCACCACCACCACTACCACCACCACCACCACCACGACGTTGACGACTCCGGCTCATGCGCCGTGTAGCCTATTTTGGTTTGTTTGTACTTCATCATCGCCGTTCAAAACGAGCGAATAATTTGTGACGACCAAACGAGAAAGAGTCGTGAACCTGTAGGCTCCGCTCCAAGAAACGCCCAAGGGGCTGTTTTGTGTTTCAGCCGAACAGCGTGATGTGATGCGCCATATCTTGCCCGCACTGTCCCGCAGATTATCGATCCAGCCGTCTCCCGAGCACGATGGGGCCATGTAGCCTTAGCCCCTTTCTTTGGCTTTGGCTTTTGGTGAAGAGTTTCAGAACGAGCCAAAAATGGAAGTCCTTTCGAGTCGCCCACAATCAGACGTGACAAGGGCGACCAACCATCGCACAAGTCGCGCCCCCTCCGCACCACTCCCTTCTCGTCTCACCATTCCATCCTCTTCTTCACCAAGTCTTTCCATCGGCCCGTCTGCTTGTCAAATCGGAAAAAATTTGTCGCATCTTGTTCTGCTGCATCTGCACACCCAGCATTCGGATCCGGCCCTTACATTCGAAATCCCACTCCGCCGCCGGCCTGCCAGATCGCCCGAGTCCTCTTCTCTTCTTCCTCCGCCGCCGCCAGTCCAACCTTATGCCCTCACAGTCGCATTAACATTCTCATATACTTTTTGACCGAGGAAGCATCCCACACGCCTTCGTCAAACAACATGTCTCGTCAAACAACACGTCTCGTCCAACACAGCCCCCTCCGCTTCACACTGGTGTGCTGCCATAGGCGACTCCTCGGTTATAAACTTCGGCGGGAAGACGCCCGTTTCCAGTCGGAACGTTTTGTATCCGGTCTTCCTGCACCCGGTCCGGCATCTGTCGTGTCGTTAAATATTCTCCGACATGTGAATCTGCCTCCAAGTGGGCCAAGAAGCCAACGTAGAGCATCTAATCATCCCCGTGCAGACACCAGGACAAGATAACGTGCAGGGTCAGGCACGCTATCCACAGTATTTGCTGCAATAGAGGCACCTTCTTGGTCGCATCCCGCCCCAGGTGCATCCGGGAGGCATGCCGATTCCGAAACCGTTGTAGATCGCCGGTTAGGCCAACTAGATCCTCGGCTATGCAGCGAGGCATCTCGATAGCGCTGTTGATTATCCATCCTGCAAAGGACAGGATCAGTCATCGGAAACAAAAATAGTAGGATTGCAAACATGATGCCGTCATTTCGAAATGCTCCTCCGGTGTTGGCCATCACGACACGGTGATTGTTTCACACATACCTTTTGTCCAGTTGCCCCGGATGATGCTCAAACTATGCTCCAACTGGTGCAGCGTCAAGTCAAGTGTCCCTATTCGCAGCTCGAAACAGATACACAGTAGCGCACAAAACGACATGTCGTCAAGATTTACTCCTTGATCACCACCACCACCACAACCGCCGCCGCTGGCAATCAAGTTGCAGATGTCGTGCAGGAGCTGGCCGGCTGTAATGACTCAAAGCCATCGTTCTTGTTCGGCACCGGAACTGGCCACCCTGCCGTCCTCTCGACGGACCAACCTTCCTCGCCGTCGACCAGCCTGCAGGCCGCTCCAAACGCCACTACCGCTGTCAAATTACCGACTCCCTATTCAGTTGCCCAGATCATGTTTGCCCCCACCCCCTCCGCTCTCGCGAAAGGGACCGCCTCCCGTTCAAGGGCGTCGACCAGCCGGCGGCGTCCATCACACGGCAGATCATCTTCCGCAACCAGTCCAAAGGAGATTAGACTAACGGCCGGCGGCTGGACGTGTGTGACCTCCTTCAACTGCCAAGAACCAGTGGCGCCGCGAGACGACGGAACCAAAGGGCCGCGCTCGCACGGACGTCCGGATTTGCCGCCATCTCGGGCAGAACGGGCCGGGCCTCGTCACATCGCACCCGTCGTATGTAAACCTGTTCCTTCCATCCACCAAATCCAACGTTAGTCCCAGAGGCTCTTTATATTCGCAGACGGACTGTGGGGGAGGGCAGGGAGACGCGGGGGCTGACTGACCTGCAGGAGCGGCAGCCATGTTTGGTGCGCATGTATGGCCACTTCTGCCGTGCACCTGACGGCTGCTAAGTCAGCGTGTCGAACATCGGCACATTGGAAGAAATGAAAGAAATGAAAGACGTTCGTATTGCTGGTGCATTTTGTGGTGTGGGAGAAACCACAGTAGGAATGACTTTGGAAGGTGTAGAGATTTGGCAGGCAGGGTGTTGTGTTTGCACTGAGGCTGAACTAGCAAACCAAAAGCAGCAAGATTAGGATTACAATTTCCATCACATTGACACTCATTGCGTGCACAACATACATCATTATATCCGCAATTAACAGTCCTTTCATGTCAATAATCATGCCAGATTTTATCTCAAAGACCAATGAAGTTGTGATATACTTAAAGCTGCTTATCCCCATCTACTACAGGGTACCTAGAATATTTACGTGAACTGTAATTGCCAGGCTTTTCTCCTTCCTCCAGCATGCAATCATCTGGTTTTAGAACCGTGCCTTACCAAATTGAGGCAGTGGAATAGCACCCGACAAGTCTCTCAAGGTTGCCATGAGTTCAACGTCTTCATCCACAACCAGCACAGGGGTTGCGTCTTTCACGGCTCGGCCGCCACCGTTCCCCGAGCTCACAAAATAAGGCGTGTCGTCACGGTCGCATCGGGTATGATTATCTGTCGGCATCGTCCCATTGACCATGTACGCACGGAGGAGGTGCGTGGCGCACGCTGACGGCAACGACAGCGCCGTGTGCCCAGTACCCCGGACCTCGATGAGCCTGGCGCCGACAAAGCTGGCCCTCGCCCTTTTGGCTGCGGAGATGGGGCAAACCGGGTCGTACGTGGATGACATGATGAGAATAGGATGGCGCGTCTCGACGCCGCGCCGCGGCTTGAATCCATGTGCTTTGGGCACCTTCCACTGCGCCGACAGCATTGCCCCTTGCACGACACCTTGGCTCCATGGTGAGCACCGCTCCGCACCCGGCATGACAATATTGAGCACATCGTAACGACTTTTGGGCCAAGCGGGGTGTCCGGAGGGCCTGTCATTGTTCATAACGAACACGCCGTGCTCAGTGGTAGTGTCGCTGCCATCGGCCGTGGGATCTGAATCAGGATACGCCAAAAAAGCCCCAGTAGTGTTGCCGGAGAGCAGCTGTGCAAGGTTGTCAGCGAGTGAGTACCATAGCTTAGACGAGTACATGGCTATGAATATGCCATTAGTTATCGAGTCGTGCGAGATGGTGCCAAACATGGTACTGTTGAGATAGACAGGCAGGGGGCCATCATTCTGCAGCTGTTTCAAGAATGCTGTTACGTTGTCCTTGATATCCTGCCCCGTCCGCCCAAAGCCAGATAATTTGCAGTTGTTCGTCTCTCTGACGCATTCATCGAAGAAGGCCGTGACAGCGTTGTCAGTGTCGTTACAAAAGAAATCCAAAGAGAGCTCATCGTAGTAAGCGAAACTGTCGAGAACGCCATCAATCACGACGCGCTCAGTCCGTTCTGGAAACATGGTTGCAAACGTCGCACCAAGGGTAGTGCCGTAGCTGTAACCAATATAATAGAGGCCGGCTTGGCCGAGGCCATCTAGTATGGCTTTCATATCGGCTGCAGTCTGAGGGGTGTTGACATGTGCTGCATGCCCGCCCATGTGATCAGAACAGGCCTGCGCATAGTTTCCAACTTCCATGTAACGCTCAATGTCGTGGTTCACGTCGCCGTGGAAGCGAACTTGGTGCGATCGTCGCGTCTTGGCGTCGCCGAAGCACACGGCTGCTGGCTGCGATGCGCCGATTCCACGTGGGTCAAACGCGATCAAGTGAAAGTCGTCGCCAAGAGCATTCTGCAGATTTACGGCCCATCTTTGAAACCAGTCAACGCCGCTGACACCGGGCCCTCCAGGGTTGATCAGGACGTTGCGTGAGGCGCGCTCGCTGCCGCGTAGGCGAACCAGAGGCACAGTGAATGTTTCGCTCCCAGAGCGTGAAGTGTTGAAGTGGTCCATCGGGGCGACAATGGTTCCGCACTCGAGGGGCTTGCCCTCAACGGCACCGCACGGCTTCCAAACGATGGTCTCGTTGGGATAGCGAAGCGCGGCATCACCGCGGTTGCGACGGCTGATGACTAGGTAGAGCGACAGAAGCCCTGATATACAGATACCGAGCACAAAGAGGAGGCCGCAGCCCTTCAGTATGGTTCGTTTTCGCTTCCACCAAGGCCGGAGCTGAGGGATGGCCTCCTCACTAGTGCTGGAGTTGGGGCTATGTGGCAGCAGCGGCTCACGCTCCGGGGTGGGATTGACAGCGGTTATGGAAGGCATTGCGTTGACTCTGTCGCTGAAGATGTTGATGGCTGAGGAGTGCAGCGACGGTTGCTGTCCTGTTGCTTATTGGCAACAAGGCTGTGGTTTGACAGGTAGGCTTACGCCGATCAGGCGGGAGCGAGCTAGCCATTGTTGAGAGATGATGCTACTATTTGGAGCCCGGGAGACTACTCTGATAGGGAATTGAATCGTTAATTTTTGATAGGGCGATACAAGCCAAAGACATTATCACAGTACGAGGACGTAGGGATGCGCAGGTATTTGACCAGCAGAGGACCCGGCTGTACTGTGCGCGTAGGTATACCAGGCACAGTGCAAGGATGTTGTACCAGGCACAGTGCAAGGATGTTGTGTGTAGGTACTGCAGATATGGGGACGAAAGGAACAACGAAAAGAACAAAGGACACCATAAGGCATGTACGTATGTACATACGAGGTGAAGAGACGGGATCAACTGTCAGGCCTCAGTGCTGCGTTTGTGCCAGCGCTGCCAATATGCAGCCACTCGCTGTCGGGGGGCATCAGCCAGGCCTAATATCTAATAATAGGTGGTTACTGGAAAAGAACAGGCTGGAGCTGCTTCGCTAGCTTTGCTACGCTGCTGCGATAGGTTTTGCAGGCCGTATATGCGGACTCCTACTGGTGAGGAAGCCGAGCAGCTATACGTAAGAGTCTTTCAACATGTTCTTTATTGACAACCCGACATTTTCCATCATGCTGGACAAAGCACTCACAGACCGCACTGCTATACCTGGGGACCTGGGACGTGCGGGCGTACCCGAGGCAACGAATGGAGCCGTTGGCGACACACCAACTAATAACTGGCTATTTTCAAAGCCTTCGCTACCCCATAAACAATGCAAACAAAGAGAACTGGAACTCAACCAACCCGGACCATGACCAGACGGGGGAGAGCATTGCAGCAAGGCTATAAGATCTGGGCAAACATTGCAGCAAGCAATCCCAACAGCAGCCTTCTTGCCTCGCTGAGCCTGTGACTGATGATATTGTAGACGCTGCTGGCCACTGGCTGACAGCTTACCAGCGATACAGGGGTGCTTCAACCCCTGCCAAAGACACTGGACGACGGAGCAATCTCAGCCATAAATTATTAGCGCCTTGTGCAGGGCTCACAACATCAACAGCAAGCTTGCGCGTTTCATAGTTAATAATGCTGGTTGTGACCTACCAAAATGCAAAGGACTTTCAATATGGACTCGCGATCCAATACAGCCCTTGGTAATTGCAAATATCCAGCCTGCAAGTCGCGATCGTCACCTACATACTACTAGGTACCGAGTAGCTAGGAGCCGTCGAAATGTATGACGCAGTTCCAGCTGCCCTCTACCGATCTCCATCGCACGAGGCCTACTAATTATTAAGGAAGGTTGGTGCTAAAATAGATCGTCCAAGCAGTCAGTATCCGTACCTCCTCAGCCGAGCCGCCGTTTAATCGCCTCGTCGCCCGGTTTTCTTTTGCCTCCGTCCTTCGGCCCAACAACAAACACTCATCTTCAATTCCACCCTCCTCCCTCCCTCCTCTTGACCGACCAACTTCAGTTCGACAATAGCCCTCTCAATCTCCAGAAAGTCAATCGTCTCCGCTCATTGCTGTGAACCAGGCTGACCCCGCCGCGCCTGCCATTCGCGGCCACTTGCTTTTTCCTTGCCTCCCACTTAGTAGACCACCTTCAGCAACGCCTCCTGCAACCCAAAATAGACTTGCCTCCGTCTAAGCCTCCTTTGCTCGACAGCCAACCCACACCTAACCGTCCCAACATTTCGATTGGAATAGTGCTTATCGCATACATCCATACATATACCCTGGCGGCCGTCCGTATCCTCTACTCTGCCAAGCCGACTCTTCGCTCCCAAGACCCTGCAAACTTTTGTCGCATCGCACATCTAATCGACGATACACGACGAGATCAAGAAATCCGTCCATGCCGCACAATTCAATCTGGCTCTCGACTTAACAACCCCTCCTCCCCGCCCCTCCTCTGACCCCGAAAGCGACCGAATACTCTATACCTCTACCCTCACGCCATGTACGACGATGGCTCCTCGACGGCCGCCTTCCAACCCTACTCCCCCAATGCTCTCCACGGCAGATATGACTACTACCCGCGAAGCGTTAACGAGCACAATAGACCAGCCTCCTACAAGGTCATTGGTATTACCCTAGCCGTAAGCTCTGGCTGCTTCATCGGCGTCTCCTTTGTCTTGAAAAAAGTCGGACTGCTAAAGGCCAACGAAAAATACCATGAGGTCGCTGGCGAGGGCTATGGCTATCTCAAGAACCTTTATTGGTGGGCTGGCATGACGCTTATGATTATTGGCGAGATCTGCAATTTTGTCGCATACGCTTTCACTGACGCCCTCCTCGTCACCCCCCTCGGCGCCCTCTCCGTCGTCATCACCGCCGTCCTCTCCGCCATTTTCCTCAAAGAACGACTGAGCATGGTTGGCAAGGTTGCCTGTTTTCTTTGCATAGTGGGCACTGTTGTCATTCTCCTCCAAGCCCCTGAATCTTCATCTGTCTCGAATATTCAAGAGATGGAGAACTATGTGAAAGCTCCCGGATTTCTGGTCTATGCTGGTCTCGTCATCGTCGGTTCTACCATCACTGCCTGGTATGCTGGCCCCAGATGGGGGAACAAGAACATGTTGGTCTACATCTCCATCTGCAGTTGGGTTGGTGGCCTGAGTGTTGTATCCACGCAGGGTCTAGGCGCCTCCATCATCGCCTGGATTGGCGGACAGAAAGAGTACGAGCACTGGTTCCTTTGGGTTCTGCTCATTTTCGTCATCTCCACTCTGCTCACCGAAATCATCTATCTCAATGTCAGTCGCCGAAGATGCAGCTCGCTAATGATGATACTAACCCTCGCGCAGAAAGCTCTTAATCTCTTCAATGCCGCCATGGTCACACCCACCTACTACGTCTACTTTACAAGTACGACAATAGTCACATCAACAGTCTTATTCCAAGGTCTTAAAGCGACTGCAATTGAAATCGCGACGATGGTGATGGGCTTCCTCGTCATTTGCTCCGGTGTTGTGCTGCTACAGTTGTCCAAGTCAGCCAAGGACGTTCCCGATACGGCTGTTTTCCGTGGCGACCTCGATCAGATTCAGACGATCGCTGAGCAGGAGCAGCCCGAGACGGAGCCCAAGGCCGACGCTATTCGTGGGACTGCTGCGATTGTGCGTAGAATCTCCCAAGCGCGCCAGAAAATGGAGGAGAGAGAAGTGGACCGTCTGCTCGAGGAAAAGTCCATGGATACCCTACAGCCGATTAGAGAAGACGGCCAAGCCGAATTCGAATGGGACGGACTTCGACGACGCAGGACTCTGGCCGCAAGCACACGCAGTCGCGCCGGCACCTCGCCAGGCCCGGCGCCATTCACGCCTCCGCCGCCAAGCCCGCACCCGCCCCTTGGCATGTCAACGTTCCCGAGCGACGAGTATATGGAGGAGCAAGAGCGCCCCAGCACCATGTTCTCCAGCATCGTCGGTACCATCAGGTCCCGCTCCCGGACCAATGCGACCATGCCTCCATCATATGGTGACGAAGAGTCTGGGCGCATGCGCAGTCCTGGGGGTATCCGTCCCGTGCCGCTGACCGAGATTGTGCTGCCCAAGCCCAACAATGACGACGAGGCGGGCACCTACTACGGCGCCACGAGCGAGCACGTCTTCCCCCACGACACGGCCTGTCGGGGCGCGTCAGCGGGCAGCGGACATAGCCTGCCGCCGACGCCGCCGCCGCACTCGGCCCGTCGCCAGTTTTCGTTTCAGCGCGTCTTCCGCAAGGCCCCAGATACAACTGAGGAGGAGCGTCTGGGCCTTGTCAAGGAAGTAGACGGCACAAGAACCGGCGAGGAGGAAGCTGGGGATAAAGAAGATGACGCGAACAAGAAGGGCTTTATTTGAGTCTTGTGAAGGAAGGAAAAAGAGGAACGACATTGCATTTCCTTGGCGCAATATGCACTCCCTGTTTTGAGGATTGTTGATTTTACCCTTGTTTTTTGTGGTCCGTCTTGAGCGAGTAACTGACGCATATGAGCTGCGCTTCTCTCTTCTTCGTTTTCTGGGTCATGGCTTTTTTTTTACATCCCATGAATTGTGGCGCCCTTTTTCCTGACGGCTACCTTGTTGGATTTCATGCGAGCAACGGACTATCTGCATCTTTATTGTATCGAATTTTCTCTCTTCACCCTTTTAGGTTTTCAGGTCGGGTCACGTCTCATGATTGAAACGCACACAGATAGTATTTCTTATATTAAGCGGACTCGCAACGAACGCGGGTAGCAATATATATATTATGACACGAACCTTGAGATTCCGATTGGCGAGGAAAAATGCCAGTCTCTGTAATAAGTTGTATGTGTGTCTATTTGTGCTCATGTCTACCTACAGTCAAAGAAGCTGCTTTGTTGCAACTAGAGACGGATATATACAAATAAATAAAGACGCTAGAGACAACGCCGTAGGAAAACGCTCAAAGGCTATGAAGTTTGACAATGGCATGTAAAGAATTTCTCACTTGCAAAACGATTTTGGTGCCCTCACAGGCGAAGCGGTGGTTAGGAACAGTCTGGCCCACACCCCTTTGTCATAGGCTCAACACGAGCAGTGAACAAGGTGAAGAAGCTCGAGATGGCCGTGACAGCAGAGGCGGCACTGAAGGCCCTGAAGGCAGCAGCGTCGCGGGTTTTAGTAGTCGGCGGCCCAGCCATTCTCAAAGAGAAACTGCTCGCAGGCCTCTCGCAGGGCCCTGTTCGGCCGGAGGTCGGACGGGGTGAGGGGCTCTCTCGTCAGCGGATCGAACGGGTGGCGGCGCAGATACTTCATGATGGAGACGCGTTCGTACGAGTGGCCGTTCTTCGTCACGACCGGGTCGACCATGAAGCCAAACGAAATGGCATCAATCGCCCACTCGGGCACCTCGCGGCGGCCCTCGCCGGCCAGCCGCCGCGAGCGCTCAAACGTGTTCCGCAGCGCCTCTTCCTTGGCGGCCGCGTCCTCCGCCAGCATCCGGCGCTCGCCCTCCTCGGCGGCGGCGGCCACGTCCCTGGCGCGCTCGGCGCGCAGCAGGCGGAGCAGGTCGCGCTCGAGCGCGCCCTCCTCGCGGACGCGCTGGCGCTCGCGCTGCTCCCAGCGGGCCTTTTTCGCGAGCAGCACGTGGTCGGTGACGGCGGCGAGGGAGGTGCTGTTGGTGGCGACGCAGAGGGCGTGGGCGGCGAGGCCGGCGGCGACGGCGGCGGCGGGGTCGTCGAGGCGCAGGCGCGCCTGGCACAGGTAGTACTGCGCCTTGATCGAGGAGGTGTCGGTGGCGGTGGGCAGGGCCAGCGCCGACTCGCAGTCGGCGACGACCGAGTCCCAGAGCTCGAGCTTGAGGCGGGCAAAGGCGCGGTTGGTGTAGAAGACGGCGTTTTTCGAGTCCTCGATGATGCTGCGGACGGGCAAAGTTAGTTGAGGGTGGGAAATTGGAGGGAGGGTGCTGCTTTTTGCATGGTTGATTTTGAAATTACATGGTCACGCTCGTGAAGCCATCGTCAAAGGTAGCGCCAAAGAAGGCCAGCAATGGTGATGATACCAATGATGGCGATTATGGCAATGACAGTCTCGACAGTTATGATGGAGCTAAAAGCAGTGACTATGCAAAATTGACTATGCAAGAAGCAGCGGTCGAGGAGCAGAGGAAGAGGGCATACGCTTGCGAATAGAGACTCTCGGCGGCGAGAAAGTCGCCTCTTTTGAAGTGGCGGTTGCCGTCATCCTTTAGTTCTTGAGCACGCGACATTCTGACTTGGTCATGAATTGCTTGCAGGTTATAAAATATGCCGACTCGAGAGGTTCGAATGGAGGGGGAGGTTCGGGGTTGGATATCGGGGCGCAGGTCGTAAAGTCTAGTGCATGGCGGCGGCTGTTTGTAGCTCAAGGCAAGACGGACGGGCTGAAGATACCAAAGTGAAGAAGAGGAAGAGAAAGAGGAAGAAGAGCTGAAGAGGAAGAAGAATAGTAGAGTTGCTGAATGTTGCACAGAAAAAGCAACATGTAGGAGTGACGTGGAGGAGGCGGAGTTTGGAGAGGACCCTGATTGAGCTGGTGGAGGGGCGGGACATTAGTAGGTGCAATAATAAAGAGGAGCTGGCTGATATAAATCGCTGGCGACCCGCCCGCCTTGGGGCAGATCTTTCTAGAAACTTAGCATACTTGATACTTGGCTGCGCTGCATCTCAATAACCCTTGTCAATGCTTTAAACCAGCGTCACTCAAGCACAGCTTCACAATCCCGGAGTGACTATGGATGCTGACGCAATAGTCAACCACTTGTCCACAGTTGCACACGGCTGGCCGGCTCTTTCTAGCCCATCTGCGAGACGCCGTCAAACGCCGTGTCAGTGATAACGCCATTGTACAGCAGTGGCCAACGCTATGATCGGACCGTTGCACTGAGGAGGGGCGGGCCATTCTGATAAATCGGGCTGGGTTTCCCAAGACATTTTGGTGTCTGGTTTGTTTGCGCCGTGCCGTTGCGTCCCTTCCGCTGCGGCAAGAAGTGGCCTTGGATTGGAAACCATCTGAAGACCAATCTGAACACTGAGGGGTTGTTTCAAGTGGCGGGCGTGCCATGCGAGGATACGAGAGCGCTTGGTGGGTAGCTTGTCTGGTTCACGTGTATGCCACGTTGGCCAGCCTGGCAAACGGTCCAAGGCTGATGAATTTGGCCCCGCGTTGATATCAAGAACCGAAAATGTCGGGGCAAGAAATGGCTGGCATGCAGGAGATTCAGGCTTCTGTCCACTATCCTTGCTTGACAGCGAGCAGAAGCTATCAGCTATCTCCCCATCTAATTTACCCCGCTAGTCCTCAATCGGCATACGACTCTACATCGCCACGCTAAGCCCAATCGGATAAACGATTCATCAAACCCAAGCAAACAGAGAAGTGGTGTAAGTCGTCTGCACCAACACGGTCCAAATATAAATAACCGGTGTGATCCATCGAGCTCGTCCTGTCTGATTCCGGTCTCCTGTCAATATCAAATCCCCCAGTGCCCGCTCGCCATGTCTCCCGTCCTCAACACCATCGACCACATCTATCTCCGTGCCACCAACGCCAGCACCATCTACAACGAGCTCGTCCACAATGCCGGCCTGCCCATCGCCTGGCCCTTCCGCCCCGTCGCCGCCGACCTCTCCAGCGGCGCCGTCTCCCTCGGCAATCTCATCCTCGAGCTCGTGCAGACCGACAACACCTGCGCCGCCCTGCCCTTCATCCCCGAGTACGGCGTCGCGTTGACCCCCGCCCGCACCGCCACCCTGGCCGAGAGCCGTGCCCGCGCCGCCACCCGCGGCATCGAGATGGGCGCCGCCGACAGCTTCCACGATCCCAGCGGCGCCCTCCTCTGGACGCGCGCCTCGCTGCCGCAGCTCAGCGGCGCCGCCCTCGACACCTTCTTCTGCGACTACGCGGCCGACCAGTGGCCGCTGCGCGACGGCTCCCGCGCGCGGCTGGTGGCCAGCCGCGGCGGCGCACTGGGAATCACCGGCGTCGAGGCCGTGACGGTCAGGTCCGCCCGCGCGGGGCAGACGGCGGAGAAGTGGACGCTGATGACGACGGACCGCGAGGACAGGGACATGCCGACGGTGCGGGTCGTGGCGGGCGAGGACGAGGGCCTGTATGCTCTTACGATACGCGTGCGTGACGTGCAGGCGGCTGAGCGCAAGTTCAAAGATCTTTTGCCTCATTTCCCGGATTCGTTGCTGCGGTGGCAGTTTATCTAGTTGCTGGTTGATGTTGGTGGGCGGGCTAGGCAGGCCGGCCGGCCGGTCGTGTGTTGTTCATTTTTTTAGAGATGAAAAATGCATATCATTAGCGTTGCTATTATTATTATTACAAGATTTCTTTGCCTATTTTATTGAGCATGGCGTGGTATACTTTGTTGGTCGCTTTTCCACACTTGGGCGGAGGGAGTACAGATTACATTGGGCTTGAATACACCCACTTCTTCTGTTGCTGAACCTGCTTAATAACAGTCAGCTAGACAAGATGATAAATGATAAAAAAAAAAAATAAGAAAAGTCACATGCTTCTACGGTGGGTAGCGGTTAAATAGTGCGTGATCTGCATGGTGAACGTGGACAAATTTATGAGTGGCAGCATCCGCACCACCGCGGACAACGTTGATGGCAAACTGTCTCAGCTCAACTTTCCCCGTCACTCAGCTTGGCTGTCCTTCTTACACCCTACTCCGTACATAGTTTACAGCTTTTATTCAGCCTGTCACAAACATGACGTATATCAACCGCGAATGTTGAAAGTATCTCGATGATTCATCGCCAAGATTCAAAGCATACCCCTTCCAGGACCTCATGCGTCATGCAAACACACTTATCCGTCCTTTCTACGCCCACAAATCGAGCACCACGCGACCGTGCAGCGTGGCTTCGTGCATCTTCCGAAACGTGCTCGTCAGCTCTCCCAGCCCGACCACCTCGGAGCGGCAGCGGATGACACCCTTGGCCGCCAGCGCCAGCACCGCCGCCGCATCCTCGTTGTTGCCCACGACGGACCCGACAATATTCAAGCTGCCGTTGATGATCCTCGACGGGAACGCGCCCGCAATCGGCCGCGGCTCGTGCTCCGGCACGCCGACGCACACCAGCGTGCCGTCGAAGCGCAGCAGCGCCAGCGCCTGCGCGTACGCCACATTGGACGCCGTGCACACCAGCACCGCATGTGCGCCCAGCCCGTCGCACAGCGCGTGCACGTGCGCCGCCAGCTCCGCTCCGTCGTCGGCCGGGAACGCGGTCATGTCGACAAAGTGCTCCGCGCCCGAGTCGCGCACCAGCGCCGCCTTGCTCGGGTGGTCGATGCCGACGACGCGCAGGCCGAGCCCGCGGCTGGCCACCTGCACGGCCAGGTGGCCCAGGCCGCCGCCCGCGCCGGACACGACCACCCAGTCGCCCGGCTTGGTGCGGCTGCGGCCCAGCGCCGCGTACACGGTCACGCCGGCGCACAGCATCGGCGCCGCGTCGGCGGCGCTCAGGCCGGCGGGGATCGGCGTCACGTAGGCGGCCGGGCCCAGCACGTACTGCTGGAAGGTGCCGGGGGCAAAGTACCCCGAGATGGTCTGCTTCTTGCAGCACCCGTCCCGGCCGGCCTTGCAGGGGGCTTTGTTTTCGACATTAGCACAATCGTTTTGCTTGAGAAATAACAGGGGGGGGGGGCGAGCGGTGTACAAAACGTACCGCATTCACCGCACACGCTCGCCAGCCACTTGACGCCGACGCGGCTGCCGAGGGAGAGGCCGGAGCGCTCGGCGCCGGGGCCCAGCTTGACGACCTCGCCGATGCCCTCGTGGCCGCCGACCTGGTCCTTGGGCGTGGGATGGGGCAGCATGGCCCAGGAACGAGTCATGACGCCCAGGTCGGAGTGGCAGACGCCGGAGTGTGTCCTGGGAAGGGGGAGGGGAAAGAAGACCGGCGTGGTTAGCAGGCGTGGGAATGTCTTGACACAAAAAAAAAACCGGTCTCGAAAAATACATACAGTTTGATGAGGACCTGGCCCTCCCCCGGCTCGGGCGTGGGCAGCTCTACGATCTTGGTCGAGATGGTGCCGGGCTCGTCGTAGACGGCTGCCTTGTATGTGACCGGGATCTCCATGGCTGTTTGACGGAAGAAATCTGGCGGGTTTGTCTCTTCTCTTTGTCTCTCTTGAAGGTTTCGCAGTCTCTGTCCTGTGATACCAAGTGTCTTTTCTGGAAGCGAGCAGTGTCACCTTTTATAGGCTTCCCGTTTATAAACTCCGGTGGTCGGGGTCCTCGCCTCACCAAACGTGACCCCCCCCCCCTTCTGCCCCTCCTCTGCCCCTCGCTTGCCACCCAAAACGGCGTCATCCTCGTGGAGCTTGGCAAAGAGTCAGTGCCAAAACGAAGCAAGACCGAGAATGCGACGACAGGTAAACGCCGACCGGGGAGAAGGCGGGGGCGGAGACGGCGACTGGGGAACGGGATCAAGGACTGGAGAAAGCGAGGTAAAATCGCCTGATAACCTACTAAAGCAACTAGTTTATTTTAGCCCGGAAAAAGAAAAAAAAAATAGATCGGTGATACGGACTGCAAGGTTAGCCCGACAGCAGCTCTATAAGAGGATGCACTAACGCAGGCGGCAAAGAGTATTGCGATGTAGACCTACTTTCTTCCCTCGCTCTTCTGCTGCCAGTGCAGCCACCGTCCTCGCAAGAGCCTTCTTCTGGCCAGTTGTGCGGGCAAGCAAAGATCGTCTCAGCAAAGGTTGTTTCAGCGAATGCGACCCAAGAGGCTCACTCGCGGCGGCAAGCATAGAGATGGTGCCTGTTTACAAGATACTTCACTTCAAGTTGTAACGTGGTAATTCTTCATCAAACACACTGGATTAATAAAGTGGCAGCTGTTTAGCTAGTTCATACAAGGACGAAGGTACTTGTTATGCTATTTTATATCTACCTTAAAACTAGAGATGTGTTTATATAGATGATAGTTGTATTATATCACTATATATAACTGTATATATAATATGATAACATGTTTTTCTTAATAATTACGCCTCTCTTACTATACCTACCCGTGGGTATAGGTCTAAATCGATCCTTATAAGGGTTAACTTATGTGACACACTTTGTCCTGCAGGCTCAGAGATCCACTGAGACAGAGGGCTTCCCACCGGCCAAGTCACCTCGAACATCTACCTGTACTCCTGTGTGCAAAGCAAATACCGAATACGAATGCTCGATAGTTAACATGGCTTACTATTGAATCCATGGCTGGGCGGTGTGATGCCACAGTTGGGTATTCGTCTTTGTCTTTGTGCTAGAATCGGCGTTCTACTCCGCTCGGGGTAAAGCCCTTGTGCGACCATGTCCTGACGTATCCCTTCGCATCATGCTCACATCCTTTTTTGAGTGAAAAAAAAACAAAAATATCTGCCAACATGTCATCTCCAGAGCAAGCTCGAGCTGGAGCTCCCAACGCCGGCCTCAGCTCCCTCTCAAGTCGGAGAGTGGACGCGGGCTCGCCCACTCCGTCTGACTTTGACGGATACGTCTACACTGATATTCCGGCACTCGCTGCCAGGTTTCTCGAGGCTCGGCCCTGGTCAGATGTTGCAAGCACGGTAGCTGCACAGCTGAAGGGGCCACGCGGGCTGCATGATGATGCCTCCTCTGAGGACTTTGCAGTCTGGCTCGAGAATTTACAGGCCCTCGTTGGGTAACACCATCCATCTGGAGGTGCGGCCGCTCGCTTTACATGGCTCCAAGGAAGCCCACAAAAGACATCCCTCGTTCTGTCCCATCATGACCATGACAACGGCAGCTCTCCCTGGTCACAGGTCCTTGCTCTTGGCGAGGTGAGCGTCGTGGGCTCTTACAGGGCCGGCCTTCATGCCCTCTGCGCACATGCCGAGGAGGTCTTTGCGCATCAGCCCGCCCGCGTTCTCGTCCACGGGTTCCATGTTTACGGGACCATCTTTGAAATGTGGGTGTTTGACCGATCAGGAATGTTCGGAAGCAAGCCCATGGATATCACAGCCACGCCAAGTCTGCTCGCCCAGGCCCTTTCCAGCTACCTCCTCATGGATCCCGCCTCGCTAGGCGTGGCCGACTTGATCAAATGCGACGACGTCGGCAAGTACATTGACGGTCCGTCCTTGGCTGACCGACTGTACCTCGACGAGCCGGCGATTTTCGAACGCGTCAGCAAGACCGTCGTCTGGGACGGGCTTGTCTGCTACCGCGCCAGGAAGCAGGGCGCAGATCACTGCGAGTACGCCGTCAAGATCAAATGGTCAGAACCGGGCCAGAATCCTGAGGTGGCCATGCTTCAGCTGGCCCTAGAAAAACAAGTATGGGGGCTTTCCCGCCTGGTTCAGCACCAGACGCTATGTTGCACGAGCGACTGGCGCCGTGGCTTGGTGCTTGCTTCTCCTTGCGACCTCCCCTCTGAGCCCGGCATGGCCGGGCCTTCTGACGCGGCCGTCGACCATGCCATCCCAGCCCCGGAGGGCGAGGCCGCGCAGCCAACCGTCGAAGACAAGGTCCTCAACTACATCGCCATCTCGCCGCTCGGCGAGTCCCTCCACCGCTTCGAGTCGATCGCCGACCTCCTGTACGCGCTCCGCGACGCGATCAAGGCCCACCGCTCGCTGTACCTGGACGCCGGCATCCTCCACCGCGACATCTCCCCCGGAAACATCCTCATCCCCTCCCGCACCACCCCGGCGGACGGCGGCGGCGGCGGCGGCGGCGGCGACAGCCTCAGGGGGGTGCTGATCGACCTGGACGTTGCCGCGCCGGCGACGACGCCGTTCCGCCAGTACGAGTGCTGCGGCACGCCGCTGTTCCGCGCCATCGGCGTCCTGCAGTGCTACCTCCCCGACAACCCGCACACCTACCGCCACGACCTCGAGGCCTTCTTCTACACCTTCCTCTTCGTCGCCGTCTGCGCGCGCCCGGTCCCGGCAGGCGAGAACCAGCTCCAGCTGCCGGAGGACAGCGCGCTGCGGCGGTGGGAGCAGGGTCGGCCGTCGGAGCGGGCGCGGTGCAAGATTGAGCAGATGCACGCGGAGGGCTTTGGCGCCGTCACAGCCGAGTTTACGCCCGAGTTTCAGAGGCTGGAGGGGCTGGCGGAGAGGCTCAGGGGCTTGCTGTTTCCGATGAGGGAGGGGAAGCTGTGGACGGGGACGGACCATACGCCGGAGGCGGTGGCGGCTCTGTACGATGGCATGATTGAAGCTTTTGACACGGCGGCCCAACACGAGGCTCGTCGTGAGGGTCGGTTGTAAGCACAATAATTCCAGTACATGACCGACCTTTGTAGCAAGTCACATCGTTCCTTTGCTATTCTGGCCACGTATTATACTTTCGGACATCATCCGAGAAAGTCAGGGCCAACCATCAGAGGAGCACATTTTCCGCGGTATTTGTAATGCAAAATATTTTCTCAAGTACAGCCCCCTCCGCTGTCTGGCCGTACCTCCGACTCCTCAACTTTCTTGTTCTTGACAAATACATACCACTTGAACAAATCTTGGACGATCCAAATGTTGACAGCAGGCATCAAAAGTACTCCAGAAAGCGAATTCTCCTTTGCTCATTACCCATCTTTGCAAATTCCGCAACCTCCTTCTCCTTGACAGACGTGTACCACTGCAAGAGATCTTGTCCAAACCAGGACTCGGCATCGGCGTCATTGTTGAGCCACTCCAATGCCTCTTTCAGTGTGGCCGGCATTCGCTGGACCATCCCGAACTCTGCCCGCATGCTCTCGTCCAGCAGATTCGGAAAGAATTTGCAATCACGCCAAGTCAACTCCGTCCCGTTTTCAACGCCGCCAAGACCAGCGAACAGCACCGCCGCGACAAAGAGATACGGGTTCGCGGTGCTGTCCATCATCCGAAGCTCCCAGTGAAAGTCGCCCAGCTTCCTCACCGGCAGGTCGCGGTTGTCCGTGCCGAAGCCGATCCACGCTCCGGCCGCGTCGTAGCTGTCGTAGCTTGCCATGCCAAACGCGCAGAGCGTGCCCATGTGGTCGAGGACACCAGCAAGGAAGCCGTCTGCGGACGCGCCGTCGACGTTGGCGTTGGCCAGGGAGAGATGGAGGCGCAGGCCGTTGGCCGGTCCGGCGAGCGTGGGCTTGGGCGCCATGGTGGCCTTCAAATCCCGACGCACGCAGATTGTGCGGATGATTTCCTGCGCCAGGACCAAGGAGTCGACAGCCTTCAGCGCCGGCTCGGCGGCGAGGGCGATGACCAGCCGGTCCCGGGCCTCGGCGGCATGGAAGTGGCGGACGCCAATCGAAGCCTGCTTCAGGGCGCCGACAATCTCCTCGGCCAGAACCAGCGTCCCGGCACGGAGACCAGCGATTCCCGAGTAGCCGCTGAGCCGGTCCATCGGCTCCGTGACCTTGTTGTGGCCATCCAGCAGCACAATCTCAATGTCGAGGCAGATCCGGACCTTTTCACCCCACCCTTCTCGTCGCTGCAGAGCTCGGACGAGACTGGCGCGAGGGCACCTGTCCAGCGCGCCCTTCTGTTCAACAAAGCACATGACCGTTGCGTGGTTGGCGTTGGCTCCGCAGATGCGCCAGGAAGGCCAATCCGGCTGCAGATGCCAAGCCTCATGCTGATCGCTCAGAGAGAAGCTGCCTGTGGCTGTGGATATGGGCGTGATCATGCCGCTCTGTTCCAGCCGCATGCCCAAATTTCCGCTTGCGATTCGCAGGCAGGTCGAGGTGGGAACGAAGCGGGCGCGCAAAACACCAGAGTAATCGACCCATTGAAAGCGAACAAATTCAAGAGACGGGTTCAAGGAAAGTAAATGCTGGAGTTCCTCCACAGGTGACGGCATGATGCGACGGCAAGGAAGGAGGAAGTTGACTTGAAGCGCTGCAAGATGTTGGAAATTGACAAGATCGAGGAGGAGCTGTAATTCTGAAGATGGGCGCTGCAAGATGTTGACAAGATCAAAAAGGAGCTGTAATTCTCAAGATGGGCGCTGCAGGATGGGCATATATATGCACCATGAATCACGTGAGGCTGGGCACTTCTGCAGCCTTTTCCCCTCTTCCAATTCAGCTTGCTTGCACTTGCGCGTTTTCTTTTACAGCGGCAGATTAGTATGCATCTTGAAGAACAAGAAACAAATGAGTACTACCGAATGTGACAAGACCGGCCAAGAAAGATGGAAGGAGCACTGGGGCTCCCACCAGGCGACCATGGTCCATCTGTATGGCTTTGCAGCTTCAAGCGTGTCCGAGGCCTTCCATGTTCAACTGGGGGGCCTCACAGAGTAGTAAATCTTCTCCAGCATGCCCTCCTGGCGCCTTTCCCTGCCAACTCGGACACAGGTGGACCGACGTTGGCTTCGGAGACCCGGCGCAGCGACCCGAAACGATCCCGACAAACTTTTATCGAATGCGGGCGAGCGGCCGGGATCTTTTTTCAAGATTTCCCGGCAAGTAACTCGGTATCGTAACGTTGGGAGGACGGAAGCGCGTTCGTCGATGCCGGCCCGGCCCGGGGCCGTGATCAGAGGTTACACGGGCGCTTCACGGGGCCTTGGCCGACGAGTACGAGGCCCGGCAAGAAAAAGAACGGCTGCACCCGGAAGTGCTGGTCTACAAGAATTGCAACTCGGGACTTTGGAAAGCAGTCACCGACGTTGCTATTTATTTGAAGCGCGAGGGGCCTGCGCACACTGTTGTTTTGTGGTGTCAACACCGATCAATTTGTCGGAGCGACTTTGCAAGACGGCCATGCGCAGGGCTTTAGCACAATTATGCTAAAGAATGGATGCGCGAGGGATAGCTTGCCGTATGCAAAAGCATTGTACGAGTTAAATTGTGCCTAGGCTTGGGTTTTTTTGACGAGCTGCAAGGCCGTCGGCCAAGGCAGTGAATCTAAGCTTGGAGTGGTTACGACTGAACAATTTCAAAACACAAGATGGCTGCCTTTGAGGGAAAAAAAGTGAAAAAAATGCCGAAATTGCCGGTTTCCTTTTCTATTCTGAAAACGGATGATGACTATAATCATGATCGGCACCGCACATTTTTGATCTTCATTGCTGGCTCGACTCTTCACTCTCCCTTGTGGCTGGCTTGTGGGCAACACCATTGTTTGGGCTGTTTGGGCGAGCGGCTGCCAAGTTTAGTTGCAAGTACTGAACTTTCAGCCGCCGTTTCAGAGCTATTCTTACTCTATACGCTTGATGTTGGAGATGAAAGCCGAGCCTTGATGTGTTTACTACATGATAACATGGCGGTAGACCAAGGCCACGGCCGTTGCCGTTGCCATTCGCATGTGCTTGTCGGATCCATCTTATAACCATCATAGCTTGCTGTTATTATACATAATTAGTCCCCCATCTCTCGCACCGAAGAATCCCCCGGTCGCCCGACGCGCCCCCCTCTTACCCGCTACTACCCACCACACGGACGGAGCTGGGGTTGAGTTTAGCCGTCCGCCGCCGCCGTGCAAAGAGCCATCTCGCCAGGGCATTCCCAGTCCTATTGCCGGCCCTGGCAGCTTGATTGGCTTGTTAGATCGAGGGCATTCGTAATGGCTGGCTGGTCATGTAGCCGGACTGGCCACCCATCTCAAGTGGGGGGGGGGGGGGGGGGGGGGGGGGGGGGGGGGGGGGGGGGGGGGGGGGGGGGGGGGGGGGGGGGGGGGGGGGGGGGGGGGGGGGGGGGGGGGGGTAATTTGGCGGGCTGGCCCCCCAATTTCCTGGGCCCCCCCCCCCCCCCCCCCCAGCAAGGTCGCCCCGGGACACCGCGAAGCCAGCCCAAACGGCCTACTCCTACCTCCTAGTTACTAGTTCGTCCGACCGTATTGTTTGATATTCCCAGGAGCCGATGGATGCATTATAAAAAGCTAGCGATCGTTCAATCCCACCCAACCGTCCCACCCCCCCTCCCCCTCAGGTCCTGGGAAGCCAGCCAACAACAATCGCTCCCAACAACCCCAAGGTCCGTGACAAAATAACAACCCTCTTATCATGCCTCACTTGATCGCCTACTGGCCCATCGTCGCGGGCATCGCCGCTCTCTACTTCCTCCAGAAGCTGTGGACCGAGCTCGCCCACCGGCGCCGCGCCGCCGCCCTCGGCTGCCAGCCGCCGTACCTCCGCCGCGGCCGGCTCCCCTTCAGCGTCGACCAGACGTACAGGGCCATCAGCGCGCTGCAGGACAATGAGTTCCTCAACCTCGAACTCCGCACCTACAAGGACATTGGCGGCCGCAGCACCTTCCACCAAGAGACGCTCGGCCGCAAGCTGCTCATGACGTCGGACCCGGAGAACATCAAGGCCATGCTCGCGACCCAGTTCAAGGACTTTGACCTCGGCCCCGTCCGCTACAACGTCCTGGAGCCGCTCCTCGGCCTGGGCATCTTCACATCCGACGGCAAGGACTGGCAGCACTCGAGGGCCATCCTGCGTCCCCAGTTCACCCGCACCCAGATATCCAACCTCGACGTCGAGGAGATTCACGTCCAGCACCTGCTCAACCGCATCGAGCGCGGCGCCGACGGATGGACCAAGGAGGTCAACCTCGTCCCCCTCTTCTTCAACCTGACCCTCGACTCCGCCACCGAGTTCCTCTTTGGCAAGAGCGTCAACACGCAGTCCCTCGGCGGCCCGCACCAGCCACGCACGAGCGAGAAGGAGTCCGCCGCCGACGAGATGGAGGACTGGTCCTCGTTTGGCCGGGCCTTTGACAGCGCCAACCGGACCATGACCCGGCGCTTCATCCTGCTGAACCTGTACTTCCTCTACAACCCGGCCTCGTTCCGGCGCGACTGCGCCGAGGTGCGCCGCTTCGCCGACTACTACGTGCGGCGCGCCCTCGCGCGCTCGCCCGCCCGCGCCGCCGAGGAGGACGGCGACACGCAGTACGTCTTCCTCAACGAGCTCGCCCGCGAGACGCGCGACCCGGACGCCCTCCGCAACCAGCTCCTCAACATCCTCCTCGCCGGCCGCGACACCACCGCCGGCCTGCTCGGCTGGGCCGTCCTGCGCCTCGCCCGCGAGCCCCCCGCCACCTGGTCCGCCCTCCGCGCCGCCGTCCTCGCCGCCTTTGGCCCCTACGCCCGCGACGACACGGCCCGCATCACCTTTGAGTCGCTCAAGGCCTGCGCGCCGCTCCAGCACGTCCTCGCCGAGACGCTGCGCCTGCACCCCTCGGTGCCGAGCAACTTTCGCCGCGCCGTGCGGGATACCACGCTGCCGCGCGGCGGCGGGCCGGACGGGCTGGCGCCGGTGTACGTGCGCGCCGGGTGCGAGGTCGCGTACAGCACAAACGTGATGCACCGGAGGCCGGATGTTTGGGGCCCGGACGCGGACGAGTTTCGCCCGGAGCGCTGGGAGGGGAAAAAGGTCGGCTGGGAGTACTTGCCGTTTAACGGCGGGCCGCGGATCTGTCTCGGGCAGCAGTTTGCGCTGACCGAGGCGGGGTATGTGCTGGTCCGGCTGCTGCAGCGGTACGACGCGGTCGAGAATCTGGATCCGTCACCGACCATCAAGTCCAACCTCACGCTGACGTCGTCGCCGGTGCAGACGCTGGTCCGGCTACACGAGGCGACGGACGCAATTTGAACATCATGATCAAGCATTTTTTGTTTTTGTTTTTAAATGCTGACGAAACTGCTGCGAGTCCTCAGGACAAAACTTCTACCTCAACTTAACTATATTTTATCCTTTTTTGCTAAACATGTATGAAATGACACCCAAGTCGTCAGGGTACAAGGTCGTCCCTCGGCTTCAATTATATTCTTCTACTACATCTCTTCTATCAAATGAACCCTTGTAGTCTATAAGACGCTGTCGCGAGATTGAATGTACAACACCTCCGCCTCGGCGTGCACCGCGGCCTCGGCACCGACGATGCGTGCCTTCAGAAACCACTTTCGGCCTTGGCGCCGTACCAGCCGTGATTCCACAGCATAGACGCCCGGCGACACGGGCTTCTTGTACGTCGTGTTGAGGTACGCCGTGTACAGCCGATTCCTCGACGACGGCTGCTGCGCTCCCGCCTCCGTCGCCGCCGCCTCGATGCAGCTGCACAGGCCGTCCACGTTGAAGCCCACAACCTCGTCGAGCAGCGACGCCAGCAGCCCGCCGTGCGTCGTGTCTCGGTAGCCGTTGAGCTTGGTGCCGACCTGGAAGAGCGCGACCGTGTCCGGGCTGTCGTCGTCGTCCTGGACGGCGTCAAGGTCGTACGTCAGGCGCGCAATGTCGGCCCGCAGCAGCAGGACGGCGTGCGGGAGGGTGTCGCGGGACCGCAGCGTCTCGCCGAAGAAGGTGTCGGCGCCGTCGACCTTGGGGGAGCGACTGTAGAACGGCACCGGGATCAGGCCGCGGCGGACGAGGTAGGCGTTTGCGTGGGGGACGCTGGCGAAGAAGTCGAGGGCGTCCTGGTCGACGGGCATCTTGCCGATGAAATCGAGCAGGCGCGCTGACTGCAAATCCGGCATGGCTGCTCGTGTTGCATAGATGGATTTATATGGGTGTGTAACTAGGTCTGTGGATGGGATGGATATTGTTTGCGTGTCACCCGGGTCAGGGTCCACGAGCCAATACTTGGTGATTCGGTGGAGGATGAGGACAGGTCTGGGATTGGAGTTATTTTTTATCCGGAGCCTTGTTCGTATCAATGTGCTCCAATGGAGAATCGGAGGTTGACAAGAGATGGTGATGCTGGTGCTGGTGCTGGTGGAGAGACGAGCTTAAGAAACGTCCATCCAACGAATCAGCCGCGGCTTTGGTCGGCAAGTTGATCATTGGTCATCCCATGTGCGTGTCGCCTACTTGACAGGAAATGTCCAAAATTGTCCCTCTTTTCATTTACCAAAAACCTAAACGAGTCTTTTAATTTTTATTGAGCTTTTTATTAACCTTTTCATTGATTTTTTTATAATAATATTTTAAGCGTCTACTGTTAAGCACAATCGTATAGTTCATCACAATATACAATATGTCTATAGCAAAGATAGCTAATCAGCGTCGCTGACAGCCTCTGCGCCCGCTACAAACTACTAAATAATAACCAACTAGACTGGCTCAGCCCCGCCACCAAATCTCAACGCCTGAATTTTCCCCCGTATATCGAACAATACCAAGCAACCAACTACCAAGCACCAACTCGAATCTCCTATTTCCACGCATCCAATACGAAAAATACCCCCTCACCCAACACACATATATCTTGACATGAACCATGTCTCCAGGCCTGACGCCGTATCCGACCTCCTGACGCTGGTCATCACCACCTCGCCCACGCCCTCGGCGCCCTCCACCGAGCTGCTCTCCAGCGTGCTCGAGTCCTTTCAGGCACACTGTCCTGCCCTGCTCCAATGCTCCGTGGTTGTTGTCTTTGACACATATGAGCAGATCACGCCGACCCCGAGGCTGAAAAAGGGCTACGTCACGCCCGAGACAGCCACCAAGTACACCGTCTACAAGCACAACGTCAAGACACTCTTCCTCAACACGTTTGCCAAGACCGCAGCCGAACCGACGCCGCCACTACTTGAAACATATGGCGAAGCCGAGTACGGCTCGCCGCAGCTGACTCAGCCCGTCCCGTTGATCATAACCTCCACCGACCACAACCACAACCGGGTGCGGTTCATCGAGGCCGATGGTCGGCGCCTCGGCTTCGGGCTCGCCGTGCGCAGCGCCCTTCGAGTCGTCTCGACGCCCTACGTCTGGGTTCACCAGCACGACTGGCGTCTCATCCACGACATCCCCATCGCCGCGCTCCTCGGCGCCATGCAAGTCTCCTCCTCCCACCACAAGGTCTCCGCCTCCGCCGCCGCCGCCGCCGACTGCCCGCCGATCCGGTACGTATGCCTGCCGTCCGGCCGTCGCTCCTCCTACGCCACGTCCGAGCAGGTAGTCCCCTACCCGGCGCTGCGGCAAGTCTCCCTCGCCCTCACCGGTGAGTACCCCTCCGCCGCCGCCGCGACGACCGCCGCCCGCCGCCGCGACGACCGCCACCCCCTGCCGCCCGTGCCGCTGACGCCGCTGTTCTTCTGGCACGACAAGCCGCACGTCGCGGCGACCGCGCACTACCTGGCGCGCGTGTTTCCCTCGCGGCTGGCAATGGCCCGCGGCGCCTTCATCGAGGACACGGTCGGCCAGGCGGCCCGCAACCAGATGAAGGCGGGTGGCTGGCGTGCCTGGGCGACGTGGCTGTACTACCCGGGCGCTGGGGAGACGCCGTGCCTGAGGCACCTACATGGACGCACGTGGAGGGGTGAGGAGGAAGAGGAGCGCCGCCGGCAGGTTGCCGTGCTGCGCGGGCGGGAGGACCGCCCGGAGTTGCTTCGAGAGCGGGAGCGGAGGAGGGCCGCCGGCGGCGAGGATAGCAGCAGTAGCCATGAAGACAGTTTCTCTGACTATGGGGAGGCTGGTATGTGGGATTTGGATACAGCGTCCGTGCTTTAAATTTTGCTGCGTGGTCGCCATGCAACAGCTCCTGTATATATTGATGCATAAATGATGGATGGATGATGGTTTTGCATATACATTGTATTTGGATACGATAGTTAAAAGGAATTCAGCTACACTTTTATGAGATAAATATACTTCTTTTGCATAGTGCTAGATCAAATTGCTACAAAATGGTCCGTGTTCAATATTGTCCAAGCATTTCTGTCCGTCTTCCAGTGGTGTAGGGTACGATGCCTACATGAGGTACCTAATCATCGGTAGTGGCAGCCGTCACCATCAAACGTTTCAGTAGCATACTAAGTTGCGGCACGACGCTAAAAGGAAAAATTTTCTCGCTCAGAGGCTCAGAGCCAAAGGTAAGGTACATGAAGTGACTTGCGCCGTATCGTCATTCGCGTCGTCGGAAGTTGAAGCATGAAAGCTTGCTTGTAATGTACTGGAGGATGTCCCTGTAGAGCCAATCGTACGCAGCAGAGCGCCCTGCAAGGACTTGTCCATAATAGGAAGCCAGAGAAGTACACAGTACAAGACTCGCTAAAGGAAATGTGCGGGAAATAGGCTGGGCCAGACCGCATGGAAGGTGTACCTGGATACATGTACCCTTCCTTTCTGGTCCGTCACTGCTCCTCCACCTTGTCGACGCAAATAAGTGGGCAGCCCTTTTTTCCCTCTCTGCAAACACACAACAACCCACGGGCAACGACACGGGGTGAGATTTGCGTCGTCCACCGGCATCGCAACCAGCATCTTGCGAAAGTCGAATCATACGTTGAAAGATACGTGCGCTTCTGAATTTTATTTTGACGGGTGATTCGATCTGCGGCCATTTGCGGCGGATGCGCAGTGATTCTCGTTGCAGACAGCAGTCTACAGCCAATCTGTCTGCCTGCCTGTCTGGCGCCGCCTGTCTTGCTGCACCAGGCGCCAGCCACCATCGAGCGCTAACTGCCAGGTGCTGCTGGTACAACACCACCACTGTACTACAGTGAATTGTCTCTCGACTAGCTTTCCACCGCAACAGGTACTTTCCTCTCCACGCTGGCCCCCAGCGTTTCCTTTGTACTCTGCGCCGAACTCTGATTTCTAGTCGACTGCACCATTTATTGCCCGTCTTACCAGAAAACCACCCAACTATCCGTCCTTTCCAACCTACCTACCTACCTTACCCTTTCTCCCTCCTCTTTATACATTTTATCTGCTTTCTTCCTGCAATCACACGATATTGACCCCTCTCTCGCTGCTGGCTGCTCGACGTTGCTGCCTCCTTTTCATCGTCCCTCATCCAGAGACTTGTTCTTCAGGTGCATACCCCTTGTTTGCTCGTTGACTTGCAATTTTTCCAGGCCTGCATGCATTGCTGTTGTCTTGCTGCTCCGTGCCATTTGATTGCAGTGATTTCCCTTGTCCCCAGTGCCTCTGCCTCGTCTCTGTCGCCTGGTCTGGGCTGGGAATACCTGCATCAATCATCATCACACGGACACAGACACGCACACGCAAACAACACAACTGCCCGCCCGCCTGACTTTCTCCCCTGCCTTTACCACGTTGCCTTTCTACTACCTGCCTACGCCCCTTCCTATCTACCTATATACCTACCCAGGTACCTATCTACCTACCTATCTACTTGCCTACTTACCTACCATACCTACCATACCTACCCACCTACTTACCTGACCCCTACTTACCTACGTACCTACTTGTCTACTGACCTCCTACCTGCCAACCTACCTACCTACTCCAACCTCCTCCTCCCCCCCTTCCCCAACTTCTCTTTCATCAGCCTTTATTGCTCGACTCGCTCTGCTAATACCAAGATAATAAATAGGACACTACGGACCCATCCTTTTCCTTTGACTCTTTTGAGACGGACTGGGGTGGCCCTGGCTCTCGGCGACCCTCTTCTCTCAGCCAGTAAGAAGTCGCGCTAAAAAAACCACCAACCCAATACAACAACACCATACAACTCAAGCCATCCAGCCAGCCATACCAACTTACCTACTCAGACTTATCCCAAAAGGCTTCATTCACACCCTCAATCCCTCGCCTACATCCCCCATCTTCCCTCCCTCCCTCACATTCTTGACTGCTTTTCTCATCATATATGAGCTTCTCGTTTCTCCGCAATGCCTGCTGAGAATGAGTCGCTCGCTCGCGAGCCCGCTATTCGCGGCCGCGGTAGGGGCGGCCGTGGTGGTCGCGGTGCTGGGCGAGGCAGAGGCGGCGGCCGATTAGCAGCCGCAGCCGCAGCCTCGGCCGCCAAGTTTCCGGCCGCCAGACCCAGCCGCGGAGGCTCCCGCAGAGGTCGCGCAAAGGTCTTTGCCGACTCCCACGTCCAGGCCTCGTACGAGCGCCAGCGCCATCTCAAGGCCAACTACCAGGCCGTTGCCCACGCGCTCAAGGGCGCCTTGCAAGAACTCGCCGAGCGAAACATTGAAAAGATCCTGCAAAATCGAGACCTTTACAAAAAGGTTCCCGAGTATGAACCTGTCATCCGCCGCCTGCGGAAGACCTTGACCGACAGGCTTTCCGTACTTGATCGCCGCTATCAAATGGGCATCAAAGTCGCCAAGCAAAAATACGATGGTGAAGTCTACGTCACCGAGAATCAATTTGAGGTATGTCTTCTTTCTCTTTGTCGCTTTTGCCATCTTCATTACTCCCTTTATTACCCCTGTACCCGCCCGTGCTGCCGTATCCAGCGTTGCTGCCTCTGTACTCCATACTCCTCCCTTCTGCTTATACCCGCCGTCGCTTATCCGTCCCGTCCACCTTGCTGACATGCCTGTCTCACCCAACATCTAGAACGCCCTCGAGGACCTGGACGAGCAAGTCTACGAAGGTCAAGAAAATAGAGCCCGCATTCTTAACAGTCTCAGAAGCAAGGGCCTCCCTGTCGATGTGAGTATCTGCCTAACTCTCACCCTGACACTTGGCACTACTATATCTATGGTGCTTTGCGTATCCTCAATCAGGCCCAATTAACACGCCCGTCTTCCGCAGATTCGTGATGACCAGCATCAGTACAAGATCATCACAGATTCGCATTTTGACCGCGAGTTTGGTCTCTATGAATGTTACAAAAATGGCCGTCTCATCCCCTACCCCTCACGCGTCCCGGGCACCGAGATGTGGCGACGAGGCCGTGCCGCCGCCGAACCCGTCTCGGCGCCCGCTCCCTCTAATTCTACCACCAAGGGCCGTGGTCGCGGTCGTGCGGCTATCAATAAGCGTCGCGCTCAAGAACAGCCTGATGGTCAGCCGACACCCAAAAAGTCGACACGCGGCACCGATGATGGCGCCCTTCAAGAGCAGGTCGCCCATGCCCCTGCAAAGGGCCTGTTGGCCTCTGCCGCCGAGGCCGAGGCTCACCCTAATGGCGTCGCGGAGGAGGATTCCACACCCGCATCACCAGAGCCGACTGGAACCGCAAACGGCATATCCGCTGCTGCTAAGGACCCGAGCAAGCTGCATGCTCGCGAAAAGAGTCCGCCCTTGCCCAAGAACATTGGCGAGGCAGATGAATACGGTGTTCGCCTATATAACCAAAGAGGCCCTCGCGAAAAAGTGATAACGAGCCGATTCATGGCTCGTCCCATATTTGAATTCAATCCCTGGGAAATTGGGTTCAGGGACACCTACAATGATTCGTCCAAGGGTCACACCAGAGCCAAGCGTGGCAAGTACCTCGACAAGCCTAACAACACGGGCTGGCACTTTGATCACTTGTGTAATGGGTACGATTCCACGAATTTGAGTCGCGACGACCTCGACCAGGAGCTCGTGGAACGCCACGGTTTGCATCCACAATATGGCATTTTTCTTCCCACTAGCAAAAATGACGCTATAGAAAGTGCCCCCTACAACATGCCCGGAAAGCCCGTCGTTTTCATTGCCCTGCCGTCAGGCCGCGTCTCATTTGCGTCAAGATCATATATCCCCACGGTTAACCACCGCCGCTCTGAAGACGTTCCGCTGCGCTTTTCCTTTGGTTCTTCGCTACGTCGCTTCTGCAAAAAGATAAATATCACCCAGGAAGATTACTCTATCACTGAGTATCTTCCCTCTTTTAACGAGTGGAAGAAGAAGTCCCTTGGTATCGCTACTAAGGAGCTGAAGAAGAGACCAATCGTGACTGTGGACTCAGAAACGGACGAGGAGGTCGAACCCGAGCAGCCAGAAGAGGTTGTCGAGACTGGCATGCCAGGTCTGTCGGTTTTGACTTATGCATCAGCCTTTGTTGCTGCAAAGGAGACTGTCAAGTCTGCGCCGCCGGCGCCTAATAAGCAGCCTCGATATGATGCTATTAGGGACATTTTCACCGATAAGATTTCGCAACCCCGCTCCGCACCTCAGCAAGAAACCGCGGCTCTTGGCCTCAGCATTCTTGCAGAGTTTTGCAATCTGGAGCCTCGCCTTCCTGGCGGTACTGGCGCCGTCCTTGAGTCCGAGTATAAAAGTCCGATCAAGAAGGAAGAGGCGCCGCAGGCCAGCTCCTTTGCAGCCCAACCACCGCCACAGCGAGTCGAGCACCAGCCATCCTACGGCTACAATTCGCGTGACCGGGCATATCCTCAGCCACCGTCAGCAGGCACGATTCCAGAAAGCGGCTCATACCCGCCCGTAGATAGGGGACTTCCACCGCCAGTGCCCGTCGAGTACAAGTCCCACTATCCTCCGCCGCCAGGTCCCATCTCACAAGACCATGGTTACTATTACCCGTCGCATGACCCCCGCGACTCAATGGCACAGGGACGCCCGCTCGAACATGGCTATGGCCATCGTCGCCTCAGCGGCTACGGCAGCGAAACCGCACCCCCTCCGCAGTCGTTCTCGCGTGGTCAATACTGGCAGCCGGCACCGGCTCCGCCACCGACAATTCCGCCACCGACAATTCCGCCGCCGGCACACTTTGTCGCGCCACCTCCCGGGTCATCCCGGCTATCCTTCACGCAGAATGACCCTCTTCTTCCGCCTCTGCGGCCACAGCGCCAAGACCCATCGCTACCCGACGGGCCCATGCACGACCAGCGACCCAACATCCACAGCGGCATCTACTACCCGCCTGGACCGTCCCGGTCCTACCAGCGCAGCGGGTTCCCGGCAGAGCCGCTTGCACCACTTCAGCAAATGCCTGCCGAACGCATGTTGCCTAACCCCCAGGCGCAAGGCTATATGGGATCGCCACCGTCGGGCTATGCGCATCAGGTACTGTCGCCTACGTTTGGCAACCCTGGCCTGCCTGGATCCCTTGGACAGAGCCCTCCCGACACACCTCATGGACCCCATAGCGGCATCCACCGCCACCGCTCTACGCTGTCTGGGTCGTCTGACGCCGGCTCTAGCAAATATCGGAAACTGCAGCCCGCTCCAGTGCCCGCCCACCGCAACTGGGCAAACAAGCCGGAGCTTAAGACGATTCCATATGACCACAAGGAGACAGGCTCTTCTGCGGCCCTACCCAGCTCTGGCCCCACGCAGATCCGCGGCTGGAACGTGAACCAACCGCGCAAGCGCAGCAAGGCAGAGAAGCTGGAACGCGCAGAGTCGAACAATGATCGGGATGATTCCAGATAGCGTCCGGAGTCATCCCAATCATCCGCCTCCGGCACTGCGGTTGCGGGCACCAAAGGCAAGGGAAAGAGCAGGGCTAAAGCCTCGGCCGCACCACCCAAGGTACATTTTTGTGAGCCGCCGCGGCCGAGTCTACCACCACTGTTTCCGCGCGAGGTTGAGGTAGTGGTGGAAGGAAAGCCAAAGGAAGAGTTGCCACCGTTGCCAAAGCCAACCTTGCGCATGCCGATACCAAAATCGGTTTCGTCACCCGCTGAGGCTGCCCCTCACGTGTCGCAACAAGAGGAGGAACCGCTGCTACACAAGCGCCTGCGGCCAAGGACCAATGCCCAGCGCAATACGGTAGCAGCAGCGGCGGCGGCCTCATCTCCGTCCAGGAGAAAGCGGCAGGCTCGTGCGAAGCCAAGGCGCGAGACTCCTGTGCCTGTACCGGTCCCAGCTGGCGGCTCTGTGGCGGCGTCTGCTGCTAACCTTGACGAATGTTGATGAGCACTGGGCTCTGTCGTTTTTCTCTTTACTTGTCACTTTTGTCGTTGTTTGTTCTTGGGCGGCTTTTTTATTTTATGTCTCCTATACCATTGACTCCGTTTCCTTGCGCGCTTTCTTTTTCATTATTCGACTCTGGCATCATCAAAACTGGGCGTTTGGGCAAGGAGTCTTTTTTCATGCGGAGTAGACATTTCTTGGATTCCGCTTTGTCGTTTCCTACATCGATTTCCATGTACTCTTACTCTCTTTTTCTTGGGTTCGCATCTGTCTTTTCTCTCGCCTGTTTTGGGCATTCCCATGTTTTATATGAGACAAACGCTCCGCAGGATCTTTGGGTTTAAAAAGGGGCACCGGAGGGGAATGGGAAAAAGTTGAGGGCTATCGCGAGAGAAAATTATAGAGTCGTCTTTTTACGTTTTTTTTTTTTTTCGGATGCTCTTCTTTTTGTGAGTGTTTTTTGTATACACTCTTGACTGGTCGGGAAGCGGCTTGTTTTGTCACTGACAGGAAGCAGAAGGATGAGCATTTGTTGTTTGTGCCCTCTTTTTGGTTTCTGGGGCAATTTAATTATCTTATGCGTCAGAAATATTATCTTACTTTATATGTTTCATCTTTTTCTTGCAACTCTTGAAACTTGTGAAGGACTGTGCGTGATGCGATCCATACCCAAATACGACGAGTCAAGGCACCACCCGCGGCCAAGTCTACTCAAACCGGCTCACACGGGCAGTTTACGGGAACCCGACCGGGAGCGTAAAGGCATTTGAGATTGATAACGAGGGGCCGAAGAAGGGCGCAAATAAACGTACATGATCCTTTCCGTCCATCGATCCCTGATATCCAACGTGGCGTCGTCAAGAAGTCACTGTCACTGTCAAGAAGTTGCATTCACTCGCGCATTGTCCTCTTGTCGTTTTCATCTATATCCAACAGCAAAAAATAGCGGGCATCTTTCCTCGATTCCCGAAACATACCCTCTCTTTCGTAGCGTCAAAAACTCGCACAGAACGGAACGGGGGTAACCGCTCAGCTTAGTTGGCTCCGCCCGCCGCGGGATCTTGCGGCGGCGGCGGCTGCTCCGGCGCGGAGACGGGTTGCTGCATAGGCGGCTGCTGCACGGGAATGGCCGGCTGCACGCCCTCTTGCGGCAGCGACAGTTGCTGCTGCTGCTGGTGGTGGTCCAGAACAGGCATGCCGAGGCCGTTGTTGTGCGGGAAGGCGACGGCGCCGCCGCCGTTTAGGGGAAAGACGGTGCCGTCGTCCATGATTGGCAGGCCGTTGAGGCCGATCGGGACTGGGAGAGCGGCGGGCATGATGCCGGCTGCTGCGGCGGCGGCGGCGGTGTCGGAGAGCAGGTCGGCGCCGAGGATGCCCTCGGGGTGCAGGGCGTAGACGAGGGCCTCCATGGTGTGGCCGTCAAAGATGACCGTGTTCTGGATGGGCTGCTGGCGCTGGCCGAGGACGTTGATGACGTCCTGGGCGAGCTGGCCGCCGAGCACGGCCGCGACGGGCGCCAGCTCGGCGCCCAGGTTCTGCAGGAAGCTACGCAGGAACTCGGGCCGCAGCGTCTCGCTGGGGAGCCGGAGGGCCTTGTGCTTCTGCGTGGCGAGCTGGGTGAAGAGCCGGAGGTCGTCGCGCGTGGCGGGCAGGCCGAAGGACGGGTGGACCTGGACAAACTCCCAGAGGGCACGCAGGCAGGACAGCGCGGGGGTGACGCTGCGCAGGCGCCGCTTCGAGGAGACGTACTCGTCGGGCAGCGTGGCGATGTCGCTGGCGAGGAACCAGGTGGAGTAGAGCTCGCGCTTGGCGACGGATTCGACGGTCTTGCCGCCGTCCTGCTTGGTCTGGACGCTGACGATGGAGCGAGTGCGCGTCTCCTGCTGTGGAGCGTGAGTAGCGACGTTACCGGCATCGCGCTCGATGACGAAGTCGTGCTCGATGAGGTCGCTGAAGATGAAGCCGAACATGCCATGCGTGCCGGCGGCGTAGAAGGCCTTGCCGTTGATGCGCGTCGCCGTGTTGATGAGGTTGAACGAGAGGGGGTCCAGGTCCGTGGCGATGACAATGTCAAAGGCCGCAAAGTAGCTGGCGCCTTTTGTTTTGACACCTTCGGCGTCGACATGGACCTGCACGCGTGGATTGAGTTTGCGCAGGGCGGGCGCGGCGGCCTCGGCGCGGTTGCGGCCGATGCGGCTCTGGGTGGCGTCGTTTGAGTCGCCGTCGTTTTGGAAGAACTGCGCACCGAGGTCGGCTTCTGTGACGTTCGCACTGTCGAGGATGGTGATGGATTTGACGCCTGCGAGGACCAGGTTCTTGGCGACCTCGTTGGCGAGTGCGCGCATGGTGATGAGCAGGATGTTGGCACTTTGAATCTTGGCCTGAGCGGCCATCCCCCAGAGGCGGATCTGACGATCGTACAGAGCAATTTCATCTGGAAAATACTATTAGCCTCGTGGCAATGTGCAGCGCATAAGATATTCGGGGTGCGCTACCGGCGGATATGGACGTGGCTTCTGGGGCCTGTTGAGTAACCTGGCCGTTGGCAAGCATCATGGGCAGCATCATGGACGGGTTGACCATGGAGAAGTCGGCAACCATGGGGTTAGAAATGAATGCCTGGCTTGGAAGAATGCCAGCCATGGCGTCTGAACTCTGCATTTGAGGGAGAAAGCTGGGATCGAATTGTAGCTCGCCGCTGGTATTGGGTGGTTGAGCTTGAGCTGCTTCAGCGCCTGTTTGTTGCTGCTCGGGATCCATTGCGGAGACTTGGGGTGAGAAAGAGCAAGGAGGAAAAGTAATAGATTGACATGAGATGAGGAGGTTCCGGATAAGAGGAGGGTGGGCAGTTGCACGGAGCTCTTGACAATTGAATGAGGAGCAAGTGAATGCGCGCGGCAAACAGCCGCCGTGAAGGGTCGTCTCTGTGACGCAAGGGCGGAGGAGCAAGTCAATGGGCAGAATTATGATGTCCTAGAGGGGGGAATCCACAGATCAACGCCGCGTTTATGCCTTCTGAGCTTGCGCGGGAAGTTGGGCGTGGGTGAGAGGGAGGTGAATGTGTGATGTGTGATTGTTGGTGATTTATTATTCTTTGCAGCAGGGCGAGTGAGAGTGTCTGGTAGCTGGTGAGCCGCTGAGAAAATTGTTAGTGCATGACTGTTTCGCAGTGTGCCTACCAACTACAGTAACAAGTACCAGAGCATCTGGGCATCAGCACACCGTCAATCAGTAACTAGGTGTGGGCTATCTTTGATCAAGGTCAAGAAAGCTGATGGATGGAATTATTTTTCTTTCCTTTTCGGCATAAAATCTACCGTGGATGAAAGCTCACTTAGCACCAAGATTTGAACGTAGAGGGAGAGGCTGGAGGCGGCGGCTCGGTAACTTGGCTGCAATAAGCAGTCCTAGTTTGAGCCATAGGTAATAGTTAGAGGTGCTGCCTTGGCACTCAACAATCTGTATAATTCTAAAATCAAGACCCGAAAGTACTTGAAAGACACTGCGAGGGCGCACTGCGATGTTTACTGTGCGTCGTAAGTACCTATGTGAGAAGACTAGAATAGGCTCATGTGTAAAGATGAAACTGTCGTCTAGAGGCCAAAACAACGAGGTGCTGCAGCGGATGCAGGCTGACTTTATTTCCAAGGTGAGCTAGTGTGATACTGATAAGCTGTGCCATCTGGACCCTGGTTACCAGGTCACTACACAGGCGCTTGATGATGGCGTGAAGCTTGATCACGTAGTCACGAGACGTAGAATGAGGCTATCGACGATTTGGTTGATGGCTGAGTCGAGCGAACAAGTCTTGCAATAGAGGTCCTAGACAAGCAGGTATAGGTAGTCATAGACAAGGTCTAACATGAGCAGTTTTGCATTTATGCATTATTATTAGCGGACGTATTGCTCAACTACACGCTGCAGGAGGTGCAGGTAGGTACTAACAACACTGTAGCTGGCGCACTGTATCACTTATCAGTACTTGAGCGCTACGAGTTAACGGACCATAGGCACTATCTTGTGGCGCTGTGGCGACGGCGCTCTCTCGTATCTCGTACGAGGAAACCCTCTGATTGTTTTGCTTGGCCAGAATAACTTGATACCTACATCCATCCTCCTTGTACTAGTTGACTACTACCTACGTACCCATCACCGTCGTTTGCTTGTCCTGTCCACATGATGGACGCAGTGATTCAAAACGGAAAAGTCTTGATCCATTTACGCCATTTCCCCCCTAGCGTCAACCCCAGACAGACACTTGCTTGTATTTTATAACCTTTCGTCCATTATTATTATTTTCCTCTTGTTATTATTTTCCCATAATTGTCTTCCTCTTCTTTCTATTTTTCGCTTTCCACTCCGAGTTGACTCGATCAGATCCCTAGCGTCGTTTGTTTAGGTACTCTCTACTCTCTACCTACTCTTCTCTCTCTACCTGCACTGCACCATCAAGACACCTGCTTCCTGCTGCTCGCCCAATCAAACCACCACCACGAGCCAGCTCCTGTGCCTGCACAGTGTCCCATCAACAGCTGCCTTCTCGCCGGGTCGGTCGCCCCTCTGCCCTCTGCCCTCTGCCCTCTGCCCTCTGCCCTCTGCCCTCTGCCCTCTGCCGCTCTGCTTGCTTCCGAAACTCGCTCTGAGGCGCCGTCGGCCGACTCTGCCCTCGTTCTGGCCTGACTCGGCCTGTGCCGTGCGCTCGCCGCCTGGCCCCCAGCTGCCCTGCTCCCTCGTCATCACGCCTTCGGCTCGGGCCATCGAACTCGTTCTCGCCGAATTCCTCCGGTGCTTTGTTCCAGCTCGTTCGCACACGGCCTTCTTTTTTTCTTCTCTTAATTGTCCTGCCGGCAGCTTCGAGACATCCATCCACCACTCCGTGCCCCCAGCTTCACCCGACGTTGCACGGCTCTCATCTTGATTACTGGGGCCCTGAACCGTGCCTGTCTCTTATCCCACATTTGCGCGCCCGTTTGAATCACGACTCTGACAACTACTCCTCTGCTGATACCAAACGTCAGCCCAAATCCCGCCTGGCCTCGCCCGCCTCGCCCGTCTCTCCCGCTGCTGGCTTCCAGGCCCCTCGCACTCATTGCATCGCCCGCCCACTGACTGCAACGTTGGCCGTAACAGCACCGCCAGTCTGGCCAGGACCCTCCATACTTCCCCCTCCTCTGCTTTCGACTCTGGCCGCAAACTTAGGCGCATGATATGCGTCTATGCTCATAGCAAACCTACGCAATGTCATGGCATAATTCCAATAACTCTTCACGACCAACGCCGCGCCTTCGCCTAACACCGTCACGGCCCAGCGACGAGGCGCAACCCCGCGCGGACTTGGGCGACAATGTCGCCCCCTTGCCCAGAGGTGCGCCGCAGCGCCCGGAACGGTTGGAATGGGATGGTTTGCAGCACCCGGAGCATCTGGCCAACAGAGAACGCCGGATAGGCAATGCCACTCGCGAGAGGCTGGGCGCGCTCCTCCACGAAAGTTGGACAGCCCTGCCTGACCAAGGAGGGCAACGGCACCAGGAGCGTCCAAGCCTGCCGCCATCCCGCTTCGATGTCGAGCCCCAAGCGCTGCCTGCACCGGCCGCCAGCACCAACTTTGCCGCACGGTTTCCAAATACCCATCGTATGGCCAGCTTCGAGCAGCTAGACCGCACGTTGGATGAGGCCAACGCACACCTACGCGCCCTGTTGGACATGACCTCGGCCAACAGTGTCTCGCGCCAGACCCTGCCCACAAACCCTGCGCCTATTCATCCTTCGCCTAGTTATGCGCCATCCACGCGCCCGCATGACTTTACCTATGATAACCAACGCAATAAACGGAGAAAGGTAGATGAGGACAAGTACGCCAGCATCGTACCGCCCTTCCGGTATGGCCACTACGGCCAAGTGGAGGCTGGGGATTTGGAAATGGAAATGGTCAGCTGTGATGGCGGTACGTTCTTCAATTCCCAGCACAGCGTCGCGGAAGCCATCCTCAAGGACGACCAGTCCATCTACTGTACCAAGAGTAACCAGTGCAACATTGTCCTGCGTCATCGAGGTTCCACGACGTTTACGCTCTCGGAACTCATCATCAGAGGCCCGGATTGCTTCAATTTCGATTGTCCGTACGTGCCATACGACACCACCCAACACGCCTAGAATTTCATTGACATCTCACCTTAGCGTTCGCGAAGGCATGGTTTTCATTGCCATGGAGCATGACGACGTCTTGCGTCGCACCACCCAGTACCAGATCCAGTACGCGCCAAGTACTACCAGGGCTGCTACCAGTACTGCCGCGGGCGACCGTGTAACATTCACCAGCACGGATTCCCTTGCACGGCCTCGCCCCGAGGCCCAGCACCACAGGTACTATCCAGGAAGCAGCCTTCCTGGCCCTCACTCCTTTCTCTACCTCCGCCAAGATGACACCCGCGTGCCACAGATGCCACGGGAATTCACCACCACCCAGCCGGACTTCCGCATCAGCAGCGATTTGAGTGATGACGACGAGGCAGCCATCAACGGCTACGTAGCTCCGGTGTCTATCCTTCGGCGTCCGCCGCACAATCACATCGGCACGCTGGCCTTTGAGAATGACGAGGAGTCCGATTCGGATCTTGATTGGGAAAATTCCGACAGCCCGTTTCTTCAGGAGAACAGCGCCAGCCGCCCCCGCCATCCGGCCAGCACCAACGCCACGAACCTACTTGACGTCAACTTGGATGAGTTCCCGACCTTCAACCCTAGTAATAGTTCCAGTGTACCTCACGGCAGCACCGAACTCGTCGAAACCTGGGCTGCTGCGCATACCGGCGCCACGCACGACGCTGGTCGGGCTCTTCTTGCCCCACACGCTCGCTTCCACATTGACGAGAAGAAAAAAAAATGTACCCTGCGTTTTAACCCCCCCGTGTCCGGCCGCTTCATCCTGCTTAAGATGTGGAGTTCCAACCACAAGCCGGAGAGCAACATTGACATACAGGCCGTCCTTGCGCGGGGTTTTGCAGGGCCTCGCTACTTTCCCGCCTTGGAGATGCGCTAGTTGGAGGAAATGTGGTTGCGATGCGTTGTGGGAGAATGCGGAGAATGTGGGAGGGTGAGATGGATGAATGATTTGCTACATGTCATACAGCGAATACTGTCGGGCTGTAGTGTCCTAGCGCGTAGATGTTGTTCTACTTTGCATTGCCTACGGAGTTGGATTATTAGTTCACAGGTATTCTGCAGCGAACTCTGTTTCCTCTTCTTTTTTAGAAGAATGAAAGTCATGGATAAGGCGACCGTCTTGCGGTTGACTACTTCAACGTCAAAGCGCGGCCGGCGCTCGGTGACGCTGCTCTCCCTAACAAACCACAAATAGACGTGACTAGGGGTATTAATGATACAAGACTCTTGAATCACTTCGGAATGCACATGGTGCGTGATTTGTTGGAGACATCCCGACACCTTGCTGTTGCCAGCCTTGACTTGTATGGAAGGACAAGCGCTGGCGGTTCGGCATCTATCCAAGTACTTCTGGCTTACCAGTAGCAAGAACGTCGCCGGTCAGAGGCCATGTGCTTGGTGAGGAAACCGACGCCAAACGAAGCATTCCAACGCGAATTCTTCTGTCACCACCGGGGAAGCCGGGGAAGATGCATCCGTAGCGAAATGACTCACTTCACTCACTTGACGCCTCGACCGGTTGATCGATGGCAAGTCCCTCTCGCTGACTCGAGCTTACACGAGAGACTAGTCTTGTTGCGAAGAATGTTGGTGGCGGCCACTGGCCGGCTCCTGTGACACCGTTGCGGTTTCTGGAGGCTGTTGTGATCAGCGAATCACGGTGCATATATGCGCGTCCAACTGAAATTTTGCCGAGCAGCTAGCGGGGGGTCTTGCAACCCTCAAGAGGAAACAGCAAGTGGCGATCAACACTGTGTGGTTGGCCTGCAGAAGTCTGAACGAGCGGCGGCGGATGTCTGGGATGCCTGCACCTAGCTATATCGGCATTGCTGCTATATTTTATGCGCATGAGTTGACGATGCGGGTGGCGCATTAAACAGGTTGCGTGTTGAGAGAAAAAAAATGAACAAGTCATCTGTCTGGTTTTCTGCTTGAGATGGCTATGCGAGCTTTGAGGGATGACTGGCAGCTGGCGAGAATCAGTAGCCGTCACGGCAGCCGAAATTTAGTTGCCAACAAACGGAGCCCATCCTCAGCATCAACATCAACATCAACATCACCACCTCACCATCACTTCTAATAAATGCACCATTAGCTCCAGTCCCGCAAGGAAGGAGAAATGTTACCACGGATCTCGAAACACTGGCGCAATCAGGTCAATTATTCGCCGACAAGAAAGCCTCCATACCTTGGAAGAGGGGGCTGACGCAGCCAAAATCGAGGCATACGTACAACAAACAGTCCTGTCGATGCGAACGTCGTCGAAATGAGAGACAACCTGCTCTTGGACGCTCATTCAAGACGCACCCAATCATAAAACACCAGTCAAGTGCCCGGCTCTTGAAATGGGAGGGGGCCGTTCCGCTTGCGGCCAGCCTGGCACACCAAAACATGGAAGAGCCGCATTCCAATACCATCCTCTGACCAGCCACTGGAATTCAAGGGCCCTCCGCCGGCGTGTTACTGAGACTCCACGCTTCATGATTTATTATCAGTACGGAGCAAGCTGTGAAAGATGTCTACCTGAGCTGTCGCCTCATTTGAATCTCTTTCTTTCAGCTACTCTTCCCCTTCTTCATCTTGGCTCGGTCAATCAGTCCGCCACCCCGCGACAGATTTGACGTGGCTTCTCGTTTATGACAACCCATCAGGCAGCAACGGCTCGTGCTTTTTCGCCCAAACTTACCCCGTGCGTACCAGCGATTTCAGCCAAGGTGCATATACTTCGTACGTCCGTCCATACAGTCATACGTCCGTGCCGCACTGCCACTACTACCATCACGGACAAAAAGATTCAACATCGATTGCAGAATACCAGAGATACCGGTGCCTACACAGCAAATCGATCAGGAATAATCTTCATTATCGCCATTGATAATTCTCCACACAGCCCCTTTCACCTTAATTTACATCCTGGCCCACTTGGAGTATATTAATTCTGGGCGTCGACGCTTTTTGGTGTGATAATGGCAGGCATCTCTGCCACGGCCTTTCCAAATGGCGATACCCTGGTAACAAAGGGGCATGAACAACCGGGACACTGGCGCATGACGGACCTGCACCACACTGCACATCCGCCGCCCGGTCCTGCCGTCTCCTTTCCTTCACAACTATCCAGCATCACACAACACCAAAGGAGCGAGACTGCCTCATCCATCACCAAACAGCGGCCCTGTACCCAGACTTATACCCGACCGTCCAATCTCACCGACTCATCTGAGCCCAGGTTGCGAGCGGGCACCCCGACGGCATCCCGAACTAGACAAGGGTCGCACGACAGTACAGAGTCCACTCATAACACCACCTCTTGGACTGGCCTTCGCTCACCGGACGACATTTCTTCCCCCGGGCAAGAATCATCTTGGTCACACTACGCTGGCCGCCTTCGCGACATCAGTTACCTTCAGTCTCCGACCGTGTACACGACGTCTGCTAGGGCCCGCGCCACACGGGAGTCGTCACCAGCAGCCTCATATAGGTCTAGAACTCCGACGACACCCGGGGCCTCGACCCTTTCCTTTCTCGCTTCCAAGATGGCCGCTCTGAAGGCTCTCGCGTCGCCGTCCCTCACCGGGAACGGCTGCGGCGATGAGCTAATTGACTTGGATATCGAAGCAACGTTGTTCCCGGACGGCGCCCCGCGAGAGGGCGGCGCTATCTCACCCGAGGACTACAAGAACTTACAGATTAACGCCCTCGAGCTCCTCCATCGTTTTCAAGCCACCTACCAGAGCCAAACGATCGAGTTCCGTACGCTCAAAGCCGAAAAGGAAGCCCTCGAGGATGAAAAGAGCGAAGCAGAGACCCGTGCGCGACACGCCAAGTTACAACTCGATGAGGTTGCCACCAAGGCGGCCGAAAGGGGGGCCGCCCTTCAGGCTTATGTTGATGAGCTACGTCGTGAAAATAAGGCACTCACGCAGGATGCGCATTCTCCCATGATCATGACTGAGGACCTCGGCGCCGAAGAGGATCAGGCCAACAAGAGGTGGCGCCGTAGTGGCGACACCGTGAGGAGCGAGCCTGGCTCTGATACAGACGCGGACAGTGTGGCCGACGCCAGCATCTTCTCCCGCTCGAGAAGTCCAACTCTGGCAACTATCATATCCGAAATTGGGCCTGCTGAGCCAATACCGCGTAGCCGGGTGTCCCTCTCCTCATCCTCGATCCACACCACTCCGTTACAGAAACCACAGCAGATGACGGCGTTCCGCAAACTCATGAAGGGCATGTCCGGTGACACAGATGCTCGCACCGTCACCGAGTGCAGCAACTGCCGGGGACAAGACGCCAGCATGGCCTGGGACACGGCAAGCCTGATGCGAGACGAGAACCGTGGCCTGAAGATGCGAGTCACCGAGCTGGAATCGGCGCTTGAGGACGCGTTGGATATTGTGAACGGTCTGGAACTGGAATTATGAGCTGCGAGATTTTCATTTATCACAATGATGTGACATATGTGGCGTTAAAAAGGCGATTGGGTTACTTGTTTGTTTATTTAGATTGGGCTATAACTAATCAGCCTGCGGCCATGACCACGCATTTTATGACAACACTGAGGATAGTCGACGACTTGACTCTACAATACATATTTCCTTACTTCAATTTGGTTCAGCTTTTGACGTGAATCTCGTGTCTTTCATGCCGAGCGGCATTTTTTTCGAGCCGGCCCGGATGCTCGTATCACGTAATGTGGCCCATTGTCGTACATCTACCACTATTTTGCTAGTTGGTTCAGCGAACATATGAAGTCGTAAATTCCTTACCCCAATGAAGATTCTGTTTTGGCCTCGGCGGAAAACACGACATGGCTCGTTGATTCAGCAAGCATCCGAAGCGTTATCCTTCACAGAGGGTGACTCGGTTCTTTCAGGAGGGCGTAGTGTCCGCATTGATATGATTTTCTTTATTCCCCACGAACGGTAGTTTACATGGGCCAGCGCATAGAACAAACGAAACAAGGAATACATAATGGGATGCAACTCGACGGTAGACCTTCTACAAGTCCACGATGCAGACTCCGGGGAGAACCCGCCCCCGGTACGCGCTGCTATCTTTCTTCCCCCGACACAAAGCACACCTCCGCTGAATGTTATACACTCGCGCATGCGAAAGCGCCGACCTGCTCTCTGCCTTCGAGGAGACCCCCCGGTTTCTTCTTCACAAAAGCGTCTTTTTTCAGTGGTGCGCGGCCTCGTCGCTGTGGTGGTGCTCGTCTTGGAGGAAGAAGTGTTCGTACGTGCAGTATCCGGCGAACAGGACCGTCGCCGTGCCGAGGCCGGGGAGGGTGCCGCGGTAGCGGTTCCAGCGGGTAAAGGGGCCCTGGAATCTCCAAGCATCACTAGAGGGGGTAGAGAGAGGCCCCATCTTGTTAGTTGACATGTTTCGATTCCCGTCGCGGGCTTGTCGAGGAGGCGGCTAATCGTGGGGAGTGGAGGGGGGGACGTACGCTCTCTCCCAAGGGTCGTAGCGGACCTTGCTACCGGCTGCCTCCTTGAAGGCGCGCATGCTGAAGCCGGTGATGTTGGCCTTGCCGCCCTGGGCTGCCCGTAGTACTCTGCGCTCATCACCAGTATGTTAGCGATTTAGTTCATTTCGGGGTTCATGCGGCCGCGGCTTCGGAGGATGGGACGATGGTGTAATTTTGTGTATGGAAATCGCCAATTGTGCTTGGGATTGTCGGGACCGCACCTTGTAGGAAGCATTATGACTGAATTCGTGAGCCGGAATTGTCGGTAGCTGGGGAAGTGAAGATGCAAATGGCAGGTAAGCTGGGTTGTTTGTCGCGCGATTGGGCGGAAGGCCGGAATAATATTGTTCCTGCCATTTCTCATCTCATGGGCTCTCTGCCTTTTTGTCCGCAGCCTGGTAGCACCGACGCACGGGCCATGTCTGGATCGTGTTGCCTTTGCTGGTGGTAGCCTCCCTCCTCTCCGAGCAACACCGCACATCGTTTTATCGACTCAACTGTACGCCCAAGGTTTTTATTGTTCGCAAGCACTGGAGCAGCTCGAAGTATTCACACCGCGTCTTCTTACTCCAAGACGGAACATCGCTTCCCCCACCATAGCGGTCACGACTCGGCAAGCTTGCCGACAGCCAACGCCTCCCCGATTCGGGTAGCCCGCGCTCGCGACGCACAATATCAATAGCACAGCATATCTTAGTGCACAAACAGTACCAGGCACTGTTGTTAGTGCTCCCGGACCTGAATCTGGGTTGGACAGATCACTGCTCGCACGCATCCTTGCCAATATCTGAGTTTGCGTTGTCCACACGACCAGATGAACCCCAATTCCGGGCCACCACAACCTCCTCCTTCCAACAACCCTCGTTCCTAGAACACGCCCCATCCTGCAGACTACAGCTCGTTTCGAAATCCATTGACAGGGAACGCCGCCGCTCACAGCACTCAGCTTAGGAGAGGAGTGTTTCCCAGACCCCCGCAAGGCCTTCCACGTCCTCCGCCTGGCTTGCCGTTTCTCCCGCCACACGCTCAGCCACATCACCCGAATCCAATACATCAGTTCCCGAGTCTGCCACCCCCATCGCGGCCGCCTATTCAAGTTCCACGTCGTCCTTTCCCGTCCGTCTTCCATTATCAATTCCCAATGGCTCCCCAAATTCGAGCTTTCGGCGCGGGTCCCGGTGGTGTTGGCTCTGCGGCGTTTCATCAACCCAGATTCCCGTCACACGGCCAACCGCAAGGCGGACCGATGGGCGGCAACCAATATATCAATGCAAACAATCAGATGAACCCATTCGGTGGCGCTAACGGCAACTTCAATGTACCCGGTCTCAACGGCGCTGGGAGCCTCACTGACACCGGCTTCGGAAGTCAAGCCTCTAGGATGGGATTTACACACGGCCCGGCTGGCTTGCAAGTACCCCAACACACGGGACAACTACAGCAAAACGCCTTGATGGAGCATCCGACCATGAGATCTCAGCAGAATAGGGGACGCATACGAGAGGTGTGGAAGCACAATTTGAAGGAGGAGATGGAGGTCATACAAGACCTCGTAGAGAAATATCCATACGTTGCCATGGTGAGTACGGAACCGTTTCGCTTGTCACATGGACCTCGTTTGTTAACGATGCCAGGATACCGAATTCCCAGGAATAGTAGCTCGACCAATGGGAGGTTTCCGTGGCAAGAGCGATTACCACTACCAATGTCTGCGCACCAACGTGGATATGCTAAAGCTTATCCAAATTGGCCTGACATTCTTCAATGAAGAAGGCGAGACGCCACCTGCCCGACTTGGACCGGAACATGGGCTTGGAGCAGCTGCGCAAAGGAGCGCCAACCAAGGTTCATTTCCATACACCTGGCAGTTCAACTTCAAATTTTCTTTGAAGGATGACATGTACAACGAAAAATCAATCGAGTCCCTCCAGCAGGCTGGCATCGACTTCAGTGCCCTGGAACGAGATGGCATCGACCCTTACGCCTTTGCCGCATTGATGATCCCGTCCGGCTTAGTCTGCTACCCCGAGGTGAAATGGATTTCATTTCACGGTGGCTATGACTTTGGCTACCTAACCAAAGTTTTGCACTGCAAACCCCTCCCCAACGATGAGCACGACTTTGAGCATATTATGAAGCTCTACTTTCCGTCGACGTACGACGTCAAGCATTTGATGAAGCATGCTATTCGGATGCTTGGCCAGGGAACGTTTTCACCAACGGATCCTGGAAGCACTGAGATTCTGCAAAAGTTTGAGCACAAGTCGGGCCTGGAAAATATGGCCGAGACGCTCAAGATTAAACGTATTGGCGCCGCACATCAGGCCGGATCCGACTCCTTGCTCACAGGCAAGGTATTCTTCTCGATGCGTGACCGCATCTTTGGAGGCGACATCCCCGCCGAGCATATCGGCAAAGTATGGGGCTTGAGTATCCCGGATGGCGGCACGATGACTGCGTCAATGTTGAGCCGCAGTGAGGACAATGGTCTAAATGGAACCCCTCGCACGCCCAACACGCACACGGCCCAGCTCGCTACATCGACACCCGTTAACAACCTAGCGCCCGGCATTAACGGCGCCGGCCACATGGGGCCTATGACCCCAGGTGGTGGCGGAGGCATATTTGGCAGCTTTGCATTTCCCGGGGTCAACAGGTAGGGTCCGTGAACCCTACCAGCAGAGCTAGTTATCGTGCTGTCTGCAGGGGGTAGAAGATGCAGGATGGGTGGTACTAACGAAGAAGGGCTCGGGAAGATGCGTGCGGTTTATGTTTACTTTTTTTGGATTTGTCTTGGTTCCATGAAGACTTGAGGTTTCTTTACTGGCTCCCTTTGGTCGTATTTTCTATACCATGGATAGTATGAGACGAAGACCAAGGGCAGCTAGACGTTTGGGTCTTGGCGTTTCACTTTTGTCCCCCTTTTATCTGTTCCAAGATGATGTTCGCTTGCAACTGAAGGGGGCTCACGGATGTTCTTTCGTTGTGTGCACACAAAAAGCGGGAGAGAGGGGCAAGGTCATGGCGGCGAGTTTAACAGCGGTGGATTTTGGCTTTTGGTTGTTTGGTTTGTTTCTTCGCCTCTATTCAGTTAGTTGACGTGATAGTTTTGTACAATTACTATACCACGCTAATTTCTCTACACTACCCCTTTTGGCTATGAGTAGAAACCGCTGGCTTGTGTCGCTCGAGTAGAGACGGTGGTATAAGTGGTGGTCATGAATGTTGGTGACGCGCGCTATTTGTGCTGGATAAAGTACACAAAAAAAGACAAACTCCGTCCAGCAATGCTTTAGAATAGATGAAAGTACAGAATCGATTTCCAAGCGCCAAGCTATAAATGCAGAGAGAAGAGGGGAAGCGTAAAACGCGGCAACACGAACAAGGAGGGGGGGGGGGGGAATGGACGACTACGTAATGTAGACCTTCTTCAAGGACTCGAGCGGGTAGACGTCGCCGGTGAGGAGGTCCTTGAAGAGCTGCGGCGGCAGGCCGGCCTTTTTGGAGTGGTCGAGGAGGCGCTGGCGGCCGTAGACGCGGCCGTTGGGGAGCAGGACGAGGTCGTGCTCGACGTGGCTCTTGGTGTGGTGCGCGTAGGGCACGTTGCGGGCGAGGTCGTTGAGCTCGACGGAGCAGATGGGGCAGACGCCGCCGTGGCCCATCGTCGGCGGCGGCGGCGCCGAATGTCGCGAGGGCTTTCCCTTGCCGCTGCTGTCCGGGGCGGTGGTGTGGCGGTGGTGGCACGCGGGGGTCTTGAGGGCGGACAGGCCCGAGGAGAGCGCCAGGTGGAGGAGCGGCACGGAGGGCAGGCCGAGGAGGGTGTTGTGCGCGTCGGTGAAGACGTCGGCGAGCTGAGCCCAGCGCGCGGGGCTGTAGAGGTCGGCGTAGGCGCCGCGGTGATGGTAGGCTTGGGCGTAGTGGTTATCGGAGGAGGGTGCCGCGGCGGGGGGCGGGAACGCGAGGAGGCCGCCAGCTTGCTTGACTTCTGTTGGGTACGTGTTCCAGTAGGGGATGAGGTGCTTCTTGGCGTGGGCGATGGCCTCGATGAGCTTGGGCTGGGATTGGGCGCGGATGAGTTCAATGTACTGCTGGAAGCGAAGGAGGAATTCGAGCTTGCTCTGTGTTTGGTGGCAAGTTAGTCGCTACAGGGCGCGGTGGCAGAGGAGGGAAGAGTTTGGGTGAAGGCCGACATTAGGGCGGCGGGGGGGTAACGAACCTCCATCTTGCGCAGCTCTTTCTTGTTCTCCGTGCACCAGGCAAGGGCCTCGACGATGCTGCCGCCCAGCAGAGCCTCCCGGATCTTGCTCATGCTGCGAAATGTCTCAATGTCGACGAGCGGCTCGATGTCGCGCTCGTGCGCCAGCTGCTCGGCCGTGGCGCCGTATCCGCGGCGTAAGAGGTAGTCCGCGAGAAGCCTATCTAGCCGGCGGCGACTCCAGGCCTCGTAGCGGGGATCCTCCGTCACGCCAGCGACGGCGTTGATGGCGTAGAGCTGGTCGAGATGGTGGATGCGGGCGGCGGTCTGGGCGTGCAGGCGCTCCTCCTCGCGCGCGTGGGCGGCGAGCTTGCGACGGACGCCACGCATGCGGCCGAGCATGGCGTCGAGAGCACGCAGGGCGTCGGATTGCGGGGCGGCGCCGCGGCCGGAGGCGGCAGAGGTGGCGGCGTCCCGGAGAAGCGCCCGCAGCGCGGTGGTGTCCTTTTCGATGGTGAAGTGGGCGGAGCGGAAGTTTTTGCGGAGGAGCTCGTTGGGGAGTCGGAGTAGAGGCTGGTCCTGCAGGTGGGGTGGGGAGGGAAGAGTTAGCAACAGAGTCGAGCGAGCAGAGGATGCGGAGGATGAAGCCATCGAGGCGGCCTAGGAAGAAGGGACGTACGAGGAGCAGGTGCTCGCCGTGCTTGAAGGTGGACTGCTCGTGCTCGGCCATTGTGATGCTAGATAAGCTGGCGAGGTTATCAATCGAATGGGGGCATGGGTGAGGGAAGAAGGCCGTCGCAGAATGTGAATGGGCGATGAAGATGGTGGAGGAAACGGAGGTTGTATGTTGGATGTTGGATGTGGTTGGTTGCAACTTGCTGTCATCGGGCATGGAATTACATGGCACACTGACGATACCCACTTTTATCAAGCGAGGTACACCTTACATCAAGATGAATACAGTTTACCTTGAGATACACCTTTATGCTCATTCAAGTAATCATGTACAAATAATTATACGCATTGCCCTACATGATAAGGGATATGAGGGGGATATATAGGACAAAGGAAGGACGTGAAGACGACCAAGAAGCTGTTGAAAATGCGCGGGAGAAAAGAGACTCCCGATGATGCCACTAAGAAAGGACCCTATATCCACTAAGAAGTAAAAGTAAAGTCCAGCATTGCACCGCACTGCACTGAACTGCACTGCACCTGGATATGTGGTGCCTTGCCAGCTGTTTTGCTACTGCTGATTGTGATCTGGTCGTCAAGATTATGGCGGTAGACAGTGATGGTAGTAAAAGTACGCAGCGGGGCTCGGCTGGTGATGAAAGCCGGCGGCCATCGCAAAGGAGCTGCATAACCACAAGATGATCTAGGGGATAACGGGGTTGTCGGACCACTTCCATACATACCTATTTACAGCAAGGCTGAGTTGCCTGACGTGGTGTTTGTGGGCCGGCTTTACCACTTTTGCACCGAAGCATCGTAGCATCTCTAGATTACCTACTGCGGACATGGAGGATTTCAACCGCGCAAGCAAGCACCCGTATGCACCAAGGAACTTGTTTGCCTTGGCCATCAAACACAGCAAGGACCTGATTCACTCGGAAACATCGATATACGCCTCCCGTGATGACCGGATCGACCTATTCGGTTGAAACGGAGCGCCTCATCGTGTCCGTGGCGGTTTGTTCGGGTCACACGTTTGCTACGATATCAGCCTCGCCCTCCTCCCTCGGCCTTCAGCCTCTGGGAAGCCGTGGCTGCTGAGACTACCGCAGCTTCACTGGATCGACACAGACTGCCGGCCATATGCAGATGGGTCTGCAGCAAAAGCACAGCGATCCATCCATCATCCATCAGTCAGGCCAGTCTAGACTCTCCATCTCTCCGTCCCGGATAGAGAGGTCAAGCCCTCCCCGAATTGTGATTTACCTGCAGGTGGCTCAAATTAAAGGGCGTTGGGCTTGCAGGAGGGATTCGACTTGCCGGAGTGGCCGCAGGCGCCGACCTGGAGGTTCTGTTTGGGCGCTGTCTTGTTTGCTGTTGCTGCAGATGGAAATATGTCCAAGAGGATAGGGCTCGGCCCCCGAATCCATTCAGTGTGATTGCTCCTGCTGGTCACGTCTTTCTCTTCGTCCGTGCTTCGAGACTGCAGTGGTCGGATTGGGATTGCAACGAGGACTATATAAATGCATCAGAGGACGGACGAATCGAGCGCGTACCAGATTGTGCCTGGCTGATGCTGGAGATTGATTGGCTTGTTTGCGGTGCGTGCTGGGTGCGCTTGCTGTGATTGGGTGGAGCGAACAGATCCCCAAACCCAAAACACGTTGCCTCACATCCAAGGCAGAGATTCTTCTCCTGCCCCTCCTTTTCCAGGCCGCCATATATTTACACAACCTCCCCCAGCAAGGCTGCGCGGCACGTGTTTTGGTCCTCCCTCCATCCTCGTGACTTGGCCACCCCCAGCTTTGCTGCACGCGCTTTTGGTACTGTCGAGTTGAGTGCCTGCAGCGCAGGAACGCCGCCCAAGGACCAACACTTCACCTACTTTATTTGAGAAAAGTCAACCATTTTCATCCCTAAATCCATTCAAATCTACCGCATCTGTTCGTCCCGTTTTTTATTTTGATTTTTTCACGTTTTTTGTACCCCAAACCGGTCGGCCTTGCCCCTCCCCGTTCGCTACGCGCCCGCCTACTTATATCCTGTCGCGACATCACGAGATTTGGACAAAACACGTGAGGCAAAACCCGTGATCTACTCCCCCCAAGGCCCAGAAAACACATGATCAGGCTGGTAAGTGCTTCGTCCAGCACCAAGACGCCCGCTCTTTTGATGATTTTATCACCATCTCCTCGCGATTTTGATGCCGCAAGTGTGGCCGTCATCGCTTCCCTCCTCCTTGCGACTGTCGCCACCCATCTGCCCAACAATTTTCAATTTACCTCCCCTTCCTCTCTCCCACGTCGCCCACAAACCAACCCGACCATGCCGCCCGTCCAACTTGACTGGGGTCTCATCATGAGTCCAGTCCATCTTCTTACCGCCGCTGCACGTCCTCGTTGACCCGCGTTTCGTTGCACACAGCGGAAGGGCCACGGCGGAATTTTCCCTTGCCTCGTTCTCATCACATCATCACATCATCCTCATCATCCCAACCCAAATCATCACTATCCGATGGAGACGCTCTACTCGCCGCAACTGATGCCAACCGGGATGCACGTACATCACTGTTGAGCGCAATTATCATCTCTACGCCGCCACTTCCCGTCTCCGTTGCCTAACGCTACATATTCTACCCCTCCTTCTTCGCCCTTTCCCCATCCAGTTCTCTAACATTTGCCAGCTGTACCCAGACACACAGTAACGCTGCACTTCCGACAAGAGGACACCATGTCCGATCCTCTCTCAGATCACCCAGACCTCACTGCCCTCACTGCGTCTCCTACCCTGAAGCGCAAGAGAGAGCCTGAGAGTCCAACGCAACGGCACAAGCGCGTCGCGCCCGCTGCGGCCATGACCGCCGAGACGGCTGCTTTCATTGAGAACGCCATCGAGGCAACCAATGCCGCCGCCGCAAATGGCGTCAATGTAGCCGATTTCAATGCCCTGCAGCAGGCTACCCATGGTGACCATCCCGATCATGCCAGCAGCGATGCTACCACCACAGCTCAGGCCGCCCTCGGCATGTATCCCACGCTGCATGTGCCCCCCTCCACCGAGGAGCAGTTTGCGGCCCAGGCTGCCGAAAGTAGTGAGCACCAGCATGACCCGAATGAGTTCAACGCCGAAATCACGCACGACATGATGGACCAAGTCGCCCAACAGTCGCAGAATGGATCGCCGCCACAGCAAGGCCAACAACAGCAGCAGCAGGGACAGCAGCAGGGACAGCGTCACTATTCGACATCATCACAAGGGGGCAGCGCTAAGCCGCTCGTAGGCTCCGAAGAGTGGCATAAGCAGCGCAAGGACAACCACAAGGAGGTGGAGCGCCGTCGCCGTGAAACCATCAACGAGGGCATCAACGAACTCGCCAAGATTGTGCCTGGCTGCGAAAAGAACAAGGGATCCATCTTGCAGCGCGCCGTCAGCTTCATCTCGCAACTCAAGGAGAACGAACAGCAGAACATTGAAAAGTGGACGCTGGAGAAGTTACTCACTGAGCAAGCCATCAGTGAACTCAGCGCGTCCAACGATAAGCTGAAGGCGGAGTGCGAGCGTCTCTACCGCGAGCTCGAGACGTGGAAGCGTGTCGCGCAGAACGCTGGTCTTGAACCACCGCAGCCCAAGGAGGAGCCGAGCGCGACGGGTTAGGGAACCCAGTCCATGCCGGCGACTTCGGTTGCAGAGCCATTTCTGGCACAGGCGTCTTGTTAGATATCCGTGGTCCCTTTATTCTCTTTGCTGGCCTCGTTACGGGCTCACTTGCTGTTTCACTGCCTGCTTCTAATCTTATACAGAGCGACAACCACCGATAAGAGTGCTCCGGCACCGCGGGGCTGCGCGAACGGTTGTTGCTTTGGTTTGTTTTGTTTGCGCCGGAGACGGGAGCTAGGCGTTGGTACTTGGATGCTACTATTTAATGCGTTTTGCGCCCGTGTTGTCGTATCTGTTGCTATTATGTGGCGTTTTTTGTCGTCGTTGCCGGTCCGCGGCTGATGATGGCCCGAGTCATGGCTTGTCTTGCCTCCCTTTTTGGTGCCCATTTATCCATACCACTGTTTTGGTGGTGTATTTCGGTAGATAAGAGGAAAGTAATAAGCTCATACATGTTGGTACTTGCGCAACCACGAAATGAAGCCCACCACTTGGTGAAAACGTGACATTGGCGTGACGATCCAGATCCACCGCATGGTTTTCTTGCAACGTCAGCCCTGCAGAACATATTCGATATTGGTTGCATTCTCAGCCGTATCATTCGAGGCAAGGGCTCATCAAAATTACTCGAATGCTTGGCGTTGCTTGCCTTCTTGGGGGGGACGCCAAACTCAGTGTCAAAACCGGCAAACCCGCACCCCCTGTCAAGAGCCGAGCCATCGCAACAAGACAAGGGTAAAAAAAAAAAAAAAAAAAGAGCCAAGCACGGTGATCTTTTTTCCCCAACGTACGTAACCATTGCCTCTTCTTGCCAAGCGGGCAGACCACCTTGCATGCGGTCGTGTTTTCGCTCGATCCGGTCCGTTCGTGGCTGCTTGTTTTTTTTTTTTTTTTTCGTTTTTTAGTTATCCGTGTCAACGGGCAACGGTCAAACCCGCTTCCCCGCCCCCCCCCTTGCTAACCAACTTGTCTTTTCTGGGTGATGATGAGAAGATACTTTGCAATTGCATCTCCCGACGGGATATGGTCAGAAAATCCAGTCCCCGAAGGG